>OY856186.1:262825401-262912554 GCA_963693315.1 Diogma glabrata
TATATATATATATATATATATATATAATATATATATATATATTTATATATATATATATATATATATATATATATATATATATATATATATATATATATATATATATATATATATATAAACGATATGGGATATAACGAAAACGACCGGCACTCTCACGGTCGCATTTGTTGAGGTAGATCAAAAACTTTTCTTAGCATATATGTTCTATTAATATCTTGACGAGTTCGTGAATCAGCAAAACCCAACATGTGGTTAGGCAACTAGAGCTTCTTTTCTAAAAAAAAAATGATTTTTTAAAACCGTTACAACGGCCGTTTGGACACCAATATTTTAAAGAAATAGCAACTTTAAAATCTTTGGAATCGTTTTATCAATTTATTTTAAAATAGAATTCTGCAGTTAAAGGTTCCTGACTGAGCGGGCTCCAACAAAAAAGTTTAAAAAAAATTTTTTTTTAAACAACCGGCACACTCACGGTCGCATTTGTAAAGCCAGATCAAAAATCTTTTTTTAAAAATGTGTGTTTTATAAATATCTTGGACAAGTTCGTAATCAGCTAAATCCAACACATGGTTAAGAAACTAGAGGCTTTATATTAGAAAAAAAATGGTTTTTTAAATCCGTTATAACGCCCGTTTGAATACTAATATTTTTAAAAACTTTGTTATCTTAGATTCAATTTTGTGAATCTATTTGGACTTTTCATTAAAAAATACAGTACTTAACGACACGATACAGGCTAGCAGTTCGTCACCACCGACGAATCTGGTATTGGGATATCTCTTAACCTTTTTTCAATTAAACTAACATTCAGACAATAATAATAATAATTAAATATATGCAAAACAAAATAGACTTAATTTAATATTGGTGTGGTGACTGGTGATCCGGCCCCAATTTGTCCAGCTGGCTTAATTCTAAACTTCCAAACTCTTTTCCGAAACAATTCTCTATCAATAATTCCACTTCTCTTCCACAACGATTTCCTGCTAATACTTCTCCTCTTTTCATCTTTTCCAAAAACAAATCGCTGCCAATACTTTCAATTCTCTTTTCCAAAAAAAACCTGCCTGCCAATAATTCCAATATGTTCGCCACTTTGTGTTTCTATTTTTTTATGTTCGCTGTACATCTAATTTTTATGTTCGATGTTAGGTTTATGTGTACATAATTTTGTATTTCTAATTTTATGCTCGGTGTTATGTCTATATTTACAACAATTTTGTTTCTGGCCGAAAGAAAAAAAAATGCCGGATAATTTATAATAAGAAGCAATTCTAATTTTAATGAAAAAAAAGAATGGTGGGTTAACCCCCCCCAGTTCATTTATTTTAAAATATTTTATGATGGCTTTTAACAAAATTTCCTTTTCTTTTTAAACATTAATTTTTGTATATTTAAATTTAACAAAATTATTTTTCTTTCTTAAAAAGAAATACACTTTATATGTGATCTTTTTGTTTTCTGCCACAAAATTAGAATGAATCAATTGTATCAAGAATCACAAAAAATGTGTCTTTTTTTGACATCTCAACTAAAAACGAAAATAGAGCAACGTTGAGAAGAACGAACATATCCTCGTTAAAAAAAATGAGTTCTTTTATCTATTGTTTGTTATTGTTTGAAATTGAGGCTGTTCGTTATATTTGAAAATTTTTAAATTGTTATTATGTAATTTAGAAAAATGAAATGAAATGATTGAAATATATTTTAATTAATCGGAGAAAAGATAGAAATTGGTTCTAATATTATTTATGAGAATTCTCGACGTTACAACTTCCTAAATTTAGAATCTGTGAACACATTTTAATCCGTTTCTTATAAACATAAACCTCTGCAGTTAGAGATTTTTACTCGTCGGTTTCAACTAAAAAGTTTGCAACAAGCCCTAAGAAAAACAATTTGCAAAAATCTTATAACAGTCAATGAAAAAAAAAAATAAAAAGATTTGAATAGAAGAAAAAAACTTTTTTTTCTTAGAAATAAACTGTTTTGATATTGATATTTTGCAGTAGTTGCACGACATATGATATAGAGTAGGTTGGCGTTTGTTTATTCATATAGTGTCATAAATTGTCACACATATCTTCTGTGGTAGATCTGATATTTGTTTGTTGCAAAATGGGATAGATGTAGTTTTGCTTATATGTAGCTAATTTTCTTTTTAAAATTTGTTCGATATTTGTTTGTAATTAGTTTGTTTTGTTTAAACTAATCTGATACATCAGATTCTACTTGTACACAGAACTGTGTCTGATCTCGAAATCTACCTATTTCTAGCGGACATCCTGCTGCTCGGACTTTTTAATTGCAAAAGGATAATCCCCGCCTCATCATAAATTAAATTTGTTAACGACTGTCATAGAATAGTAGATTCTATGATAGTCGTTAAAATGAGAAACAGTCGTTAATTCTTCACGAGGATGAAGTTTCCCGGAACGAACGTAGGCAGTGGAAGGAATCATCCGAGTGAAGAATTGCCATCATCCTATGCAAATACAAGATGCTATTTTATCCACGACTGCAAAATATTTCGATTAACTTCCAGTTTGCCTGCTAAAGTTTGTATCACCATATTGAAATAAATGCATCAAAGATAGCAAGAAAAACAAAACAAGTTTGTTTATTTTATATTTTATGTATGTATTGTTCTTGTTTTAACCTGTTTATATTACCATACCAACAAATGAAGTTTTTAATTTGTTAGGGAAATATTTAATAAACTATAGAACTGTTGAAGAATTTATTTATAATCACTAGTTGTGGTATGAATACAGTTACAATGGAAGACGTACGCATGGAAAGCATATATTCTTTAGTAGTCGTGGACAAAATAATGTTTTTTATGTATCAGGGTAAAAAAGAAAGTTGGAATTTGATGTTTAGTGAGCATTTTTTAATTTATTTTGCTCTTAAGCGGAAAGCAAAAACACAAGTGAACGAACACATAATAGACAAAGACATAATATTAAATAGTTTATAACATATTATGAATTCTTTTTTTGAGTAATATTCAAATTAATGATACAATTTTGACAATTTTGAAATAAAATTCCTTCACCCATTGATCCTGAAGATGTGGCTGCAACTCTTGCGATAGCACTGGTTTGATTTTGATTAAATATATTAAGCTCAGGTGGTACTTTTTCTCCTGATATTTGATGGGATATTACAGTTTTATTTTCCACAGATTTTTCGATATAGCCTCCGGCTACAGAGGTGGATTTCCACTCCCCGTGGCGCTTAAGTGTGGTAATATCCGCTCCTGCATCTGCCAATCAAGAAGCTGACGTTTTTCTGAAAGAGTGTCCAGCATAGCATATGGGAGCAGGAAGCTTTAAAATGGTTGCGATTTCTTTTGTCATTTTTCCAAATGTATTAAATCCCACCACCTGGTTAACACATCTTCCTTTTTCGTATCTATAAAAAAAGCTTCATCTTGTGGCATTTAAAAGGCGGAGAGCTACATATTTTCGATAAAAATGCAAATAGTCGAGAAATTCTTCTCCTTTTTTACACACACTGAATGTCCACGAAATGTTTGTTTTTGTATTGGGAATTTTTATTATAAGGATAGACTCGTTCTCTTCAATTTCGCCAATCAACATTTTGGATAGTTCATCCCGACGGCATGCCCCAAACACTCCAATTATCAATGCAACCTAAAAATAACGAAGTCCCGACAAACATAATGTGCGAATAGGTGCACATTTCGTGCACATTTGATTTTGACCATAACTTTGTATTTTTTTTAAATATTCTAGTAAATATTTTAAATTAAGTTGAAGAGTAAATGTATTTGAGTACTTACGCCATACAAATTTGATTTAATTTAACATTTTTAAATCATGTAAACATTTTTACAAAATGTGCATAGAACTTTTAACAAAATGTTATACGCACATTTTGTATACATGTATACATGTAAACATTAAACAAATGTTCACCGTGTGAGTTTATATTTGTGCATTTGTTTATAAAATTAGCATGAAACATGTTGTGAAATGACCTATATACATGTGGACAAAATGCGCATATACTTGTGTACAAAATATGTAAATTTCAAATGTTTAAAATTCACTAGAGTTCTATCCATTCCAGATATACATAGTTTACAAAATTTCACATATACTTTAGATATCGCTATTCGCTTCTCGGCTTAAAGACTATGAAAATAGCAGCCGTGTCATGACTACACATTGCGGTTAGTATAAACTTAAATGATATTTCTATTATAACGAATTTATTTGATATTTTGTAATATATCATAAACATGTTTCTAATGCTGGGGCCACACCTGCGTTATCGTCTATCATATATTATCGCTATAATTAAAGCATTAAGTTGCGCCATAATTAGCGCGCTAATAAAATATCGCGCTAACATTATCGCATAACAATTTATCGCCATAAAATTCTTGGCGCTAACAAATTATTGCGCTAAAACACTAGCGCGCTAATAAATTAATTTAGTTGTGGCTACACCTGTGTTGAAAATCGTGTGTTTTATAAAGGTTATTTTGAGATGGAAGTTGAAGCTGCTACTATGGTGCATTATATGGCTGTTAATAATTATTTAATAAATTTATTATTTTATAA
Source organism: Diogma glabrata (assembly GCA_963693315.1). NCBI lineage: Eukaryota > Metazoa > Arthropoda > Insecta > Diptera > Cylindrotomidae > Diogma > Diogma glabrata. The sequence goes on from OY856186.1 coordinate 262,830,000, forward strand.
TTTGAATAAACAAAAACCCAAGCTCAAAAGAAGATGGTGGATGATAAAAATGCATAGAAAACGAACACGGTAAATTTTATTTCAGTATTAATTAAATGTTTACATTCGGTTAACCATGAAATGAAGCCATAATCAAATTTTGAAACTAATTAGCCATAACTTTAATTCACAGGAAAATAATAGAGAAATAGTAGACTCTTTTATGAGCTTAGAATGAAGGCAATTCTTCACGAGGATGAAGTTTCCCGAAAAGAGCGTAGCGAGTGGAGGGAATCATCCGAGTGTAGAATTGCCATCATCCTAAGCGAATACAAGATGCTATTTTATCCACGACTGTAAAATAGTTCGTTTAATTTCCAGTTTTAATGCAAAAATTTGTATCGCCATATCTTCATATACAGGAATACCTCGCATAGTACGGTTAATCGGTTCCACCATTTAGCCGTACTATTTGAAACCGGACTAATCGAGGAACTAACTACATACAAAAAACGATAATTTGTTCCATACAATTTGTTTTTTCCTTTTTTTTAATAAAGAAAACGAGAGTAATATATTCAAATGTACATATATTTATTAAAAATAACTAAACAAACAAAAACAAGTTAATTTAAAATGGTTAAAACAACTAGATAAACAAAATTCACTTTAAATTCTAATGTTTTAATTATTTTTTTTTGCCAAAAAATTGCAATACATCGTCATCTGGATCAGTTTTGGTGGTTTCTCCTCAACAATTCTTTGTAGCAATGAATTGTATTGTTTATTGTTTTCTCTCTGGCGTTTACATCCCATGGAGGAATTTTGCGTCTGTGCAATCAGCTTCCAATCATCTCGTTCCATGACCAGTTGACCCAAGTTTCGACATCCTATATCACGAAGGTCTTGGATGATGTCATCACGCCAGCGTTGTCTAGGTCTTCTTCGTCGACAAACACCAGCTGCTTGTTGTTGGGACGCTTTTTTTATCATTCTATCCAATGGAGCCCTTTCTACATGACCAAACCATCTAATCCGGTTGGATTTAATGAATCCGATTACATCGCAGCCTCCAAGAAGCTGTCTGATTTCATGATTCATTCGGATTCTATACTGATTTTCAGCAACTTTGCATGGACCATAAATTGTTCGTATGACTTTCCTCTCGAATGTTGATAAAATTCTACAATCGGAGGAAGTCACTGTCCGGCTTTCACTTCCAAAAGTAAGCACAGGTCAGATTAATACTTTGTAAAGTGTGAGTTTACACGACCGCGAAAGATGTTTTGATCGCAGAAGTTTTGAGTATGCGTAGAAAACTCTGTATGCGGCAGAGACGCCGGCTTTGATATCTGCCTGCATGTCGTTTGACGATGTTATTCATAGACTTCATAGTCGCCAGTATCCAGATTTCCGGGAGGTATGTTCTTAGATGTTGTTTCTTTAGTTTTGTGTCTCAATTCGGCCTTTTCTTATCGCGTACTCCAGCGCCAAATTAAATAGAACGAGCGCGAGTGTATCACCTTGTCGAACACCTGATGTTATATCGAAAGGATCAGAAACTGACCCTTCGATTACTATTCTACAATTTGATCCCGATGTTTTGAGTTTTTTTTATATCTTACCTATCGCGGGATGTTATTGATGACTTCTTCGAGTTCTAGGAAGAACGGGTCTTTAACATCATCTGCTTTATCTTCAGTAGGTGCATGAACATTGACGATCGTTACATTGAATTTTTGCGTGTGGATTCTCAGTGTGCATAACCGCATATTAATTGGGCAGAAGTCGATAACATGCTGATTCACGCGACGGTGTATAAGAAAGCCAACTCCAAATTCTCCTCCGTTTTGATGACCGCAATAATAAAGAGTGTACCCTTTTGCTGTTTCATGGATTCCACTATCTGGCCGTCTTAGTTCTTGTAATGCAACTATATCCAGTGTGTAGCTCTCGACTTGTTGAGTGAGTTTTAAGAGATCTCCTGGTCTTGTAAGGCTTAGCACGTTCCCGGTTCCCATTTTTAAATCGTAGTCCGGGTACACTTTCCGAGGTCGTTCTAATAATGAATCCGAGATATTCCAAGGCCTGTGAACAGAATTCATGACAAAAGTTTTTATACAGAAATGGGGTGTTAGCCCTTCGCCCAACCCAAATTTTCGTGAATGGGTTCGTTCTGCATCTTAAGGTCACCAGAAACAATCTTTTTACACGTTTATATAGCGAGCCGCTTGATCCAAGACAGAGGCCCGCTGCAAGCCGCTCCTAACATGAAGAACAGACGCTTGAGTTGCATTGATTTTATGGCACCAATGACTCGCCATGGTACAGAATCATTGAGTATAAGCAGTATCTACTCTGCCCCTCTCAACTACACCAACCTAATTCTGTTAGCGTTACCGAGGTAGCACGGCGTGGACGTAGAATTTCGGCTTTTCGCTACGCTTTATTGTTTATTGTTCGACTAATTGTAATGCTACGTTCGATATTAGGATCAGCTTCCATAATATAACCTGAAACTTTTTCGACCATTCCAATAATTTTTGAAAGCTGTTCAGCCGTTAAATCTCTGCAGACATTTCAGCACAGTCATCGTTGTCTGAGTTTTGCTTATAAAAACAATTTTATATATGTATTATGTACATATTATTTTTTTTAAGAATAATTTTTCTCTAGAATTTTTTTCCTTTTCATTTATGTTTTTTTTTTGAAAATTTAAAACCGTACTATAGTGAAACCGGACTAATCGAAGCCGTACTATGCGAGGTATTCCTGTATATTAATACGCTAGATTAAAACTTTGTGGAGCATTAGGCTTTTTTATTCGCAGATGGATTCATTTGAAATTTTCACAGCTAACTGATATTAGTGTAACCTATATTCGGATCCGGATTCAAACAAATCGGATCATAAATAAAAAAGTTATTATATACGGAAAACTTTTTCTATACATATGCATTATAAGTTTACATACATATAAAAATATATTTGCTATCGAACAACGAACAACAAAAACGAAACTTAAAACTTTATTTTGTTATTCTTTTTTATATTTAATTTTTTCTCAGCTGTTAGTATATTTATTTCTTTGAATGTGAATAAACGTACATATTGTTTTTCTATGTTTTAAATTTCATTTCGAATTTTTTCTTATGCGTAAGATAGGTTTTGAGTTAGATCGTGTGAATCCTTTTGTTCGTTCTTTTAAATCAATGCATGAGTTTTGTGAAAGACCTGAGAATGTTACTGCTGATGTGTCAATGGTTATAAAAGTTAACAGAGAATGTGATATTCGTCGTTTTAATGATGCTGTTCAAACTGATGTGGTTGCTATTTTTAAAAATGATGAATTTTGTTAAATTTGTCAGATGAAGATAGAATTGATGGAAATGAAATGATTAATAAATTTGTATGTACTGAAATCCCTGATCCCATTCTTTTTCCCAAATTACATGAATATGTGAAACGTCATATGATGCATGAACCATGTGGTGCTCTAAATCCCAATTCTGTTTGTATGAGAGTGGTAAATGTAGTAATAATTTTCCAAAACCTTTTTCTGAAAATATTAAAGAATATGTGAATGGTTATCCTTTGTACCGTCGACGTGATAATGGTATGAGTGTTGATGTACGTGGTGCATCTCTTGATAATAGATATGTTGTTCCGTATAATATTTATCTTCTTGCAAAATTCAATTGTCATATTAACGTGGAAATATGTACGACTGTTAAAAGTGTGAAATATGTTTACAAGTATGTATATAAAGAGTATGATTCTGCCAATGTTGAATTGAGAGTGAATGGAGAGAATGCAGTGAATAATGATGATGCGATTGTGGGAAATGAAATTCAAGATTTTTTGAATGGACGGTATGTTGGTTCGACTGAAGCTGCTTGGCGCATATTTGAATTTCCAATGCATTTTCAATCTCATACAATTATTCGACTTGATTGTCATTTGCCTAATAGACAAAATGTTTATATCAGGAATGGTAATGTGGCTGGCACAGTCGCAAATGTATCAAGAACAAAATTGTTAGCATTTTTCCATTTGAATTCCATTGATAATTTAGCTAATGAGTTTTTGTATACAGAATTAATTATGTTTGGTATGACCAAAGTAAATCGTGGAAAAGAAGACAACGTGGGGCTGATAAAGTTGTTGCTCGATTATATATGGTTACTCCAAAAGATATAGAATTGTTTCATATGCGTTTACTTCTGTTGCATGTTCGTGGTCCAAAATCTCTTTTTGATCTACGTATGTATGAAGGTGTACCCTACCCTACTTTTGTTGCAGCATGTGAAGCTCGAGGTATTGCAACAAATGATAATGAATAGCGTGAATGTTTACTTGAAGCTTCAGAAATTCAATCACCAAAACAGTTTCGTCAATTATTTGCATTTATCTGTGGTTTGAATGTTCCTCCGAATGCTTTAGCTTTTTTTCTTGACAGCTCATGCAGGTTGTGGCAAAACTTTTGTTCAAACGGCAATCATTCATAAATTTAATTCATTAAATCTTTCGTGTATTGTAACTGCCTTCAGTGGTATTGCATCAACTCTTTTGATTGGGGGGCGAACTTTGCATAATGTTTTCAAATTACCAATTCCATTATTAGAGAATTCAATGCCAAATATAACTCCAAACAGTGTACATGGCACATATATTAATAATGCATCAATCATTATTATAGATGAAATTTCAATGTGTTCTATTCATGCTTTAAAATTAACTAGGAAGGCCCGGCGTGCTTCGCTACGCTTATAAATAAAGTTTTTGCGTAGACATTTTGTTGACGTAGAAGCAATGATTTCAAAAAGTGGTAACGAGAAATGCTAGCATATAATTTTTAATTTTTCTTTTTAAATATATGAATGAAAAATAATCAGAACTCTAGCTGATCAGTTCGGATATATGAAAAATTAGCGATCAAATAAGTTAGAGATAAAATAAGCTTACTTGAAAACTTATTTGATCGCTAATTTTTCATATATCCGAACTGATCAGCTAGAGTTCTGATTATTTTTCATTCATATATTTAAAAAGAAAAATTAAAAATTATATGCTAGCATTTCTCGTTACCACTTTTTGAAATCATTGCTTCTACGTCAACAAAATGTCTACGCAAAAACTTTATTTATAAGCGTAGCGAAGCACGCCGGGCCTTCCTAGTTGAAATAAATACATCAAAGATAGCGAAAAACAAAACAAGTTTGTTGTTTAATTTGTTAGGGGAATATTTAATAAACTATAGAACTGTTAAAGAATTTAATCAAATTCACTAGTTGTGGAATGAATACAATTACAATGGAAGACATACGCATGGAAAGCATATATTCTTTAGTAGTCGTGGATAAAGAAATATATTTTAATATTATATTATGGGTTTTAAAAACGCATGTGAGGTTTATTTAAAACAAATTTCATATAAAAAAATCAGGTTGCTTTGCATCACCGCTACCAAAGCGTTGATTTATTAATAGTATATTGGGTGAAGTGAATAAAAAGTAGAATATTCTAAATACTTAAATTTTTAAGTATTTTCTGATAGATCAGTGAATAAAAGACGGTTTATAGAATATACTATAATCCAATGAAAATTTTCCAAAATATTCTTGAAATCGAGTGAATAAAACCAAGAATATTCTAATTTTTGACGTTACTGTACTTGATAATTTCAAGTTGCTAACTTATTTATGAAAATAATTAATTTTAAAGATTATTAAAGTTATATAAATTAAGTTTTAGTAATATTTTGCTGATTTGATTGATTTCAATTCAAACTCAAAGAATTTTTCTGTTATTAACTGAAAGGTTTATTAAGCGAAGTTCAAGAAAGATTTTGATCTGAAATTATATGCTCGCTTAAATAAAACCATAAAAAAAAACCACAAATAGTTGAAAGAAATTTAAGATTTTTGTGCGGTAGCATATTTTTGTAAATAAATAAATAAACTTAAATATAGTATTTAATTTATGATTTATACTTTATAGAAGATTGTTTGGGTTTTTTTTAAATTGAGGAAACAGGCGAAAATTTTAAAGAGAATGGTTCTTCCAATTCTTTACACTACAATTACCGCATTTTTTGAATTCAAAGTTACCGGTAATTTAGACACATAATTATAGAAAAAAAACTGTTTTTAAAACATTAACAAATATCTTCAAATTTAAATTCAAACCTGCAGAAATCGTTTCTTTTTTCACACATTTTGATGTTATTTTCGACTTTGACATTTATAATTTTCAGCATATTCTACAATTTTCTAGCAAATACTAAAAAAGATTAGAATATTCTTATTCACTCGAAATAAGGAATGTGCTAATGCTTACTAGTTTATACTTTTAGTTTATTCTAGTTTTTATTCACTCTGCCCATTATGCTACGATCATGTTATGACGGTTATTAATACACGAGCATTAACCGGGATACGTATGGTATATGCGAGTGTATTAATAACCATTACATGAAAGTGGCATACGCTATTTTTTCTACACCCGGTAAATAACGAAGAACCAAAATTACAACGAAAATTTCAATTTTCAAATTTCAAAGTTCAATTTTTTTCCCATACGAAAATTTCAACAAACGTCAAATGCATAGCATGTTTGATTGAAAAACTATGGAATTCTTTCTATTAATTAAAAATCTGTATCGTAATAAAATCTGTATCGAAATGAGTATCGTTATAAAACGGATTTTGGTCATATAAGAGTATTTTTATAGTACGGGTGTAGAAAAATAATTTTATTTAAAATCCTCAATAATCAAAAAATTTAAAACTTAAGAAATAAAAATATTTTTATAAATCAAGCAACCTTATATATTTTATCTAAATTTTGTTTGTTTTGCCATAGTTAACAAATTTTTAAATCTTTAAAACTTTTTTGGAGTACTTTCACAAAACCTACTTAATTACGGAATACGGAAAGTTCTTCTTACTTTTTGAAGGATTTTATGTATTTATAAAAAGGTTTCAACGATAAGCTGCGCTCTCTGGAATTTTTTAGCGTTTTAGATTAAAAATAATTTAATTAATTGACTTGTAAATTTAATTTTACTTACTTTCTTCCATAAATCAAAATGTTTGATTGAACAATTTACAGTAATTAAAATTTGACATAAAAATTGTAAATAAACAATTTAATTTACGTTTACCGGATGTAAAGTTGGTGATTATAGTACATAATTTTAATATAAATGCAGTTGCGTAGTTAGCATTGGTGGCCGTTTAGTTAATAACAATCATAACTACACCACTTTTAATCAAAATTTTAAGGCTTTACATTAATGTAGCCAAGGATCTCTAATCGAATCACTTAATGAATTTGAAATTTACAAGGGATTTAAAACCTACAAAATATAATTTTAAATACTAAACTTTCATTTAATTCAAATATTATGTAAATATATAAAACTGAAAACAAACAGTATGAGTATGTATCTACCTATAAAAATTTGCAAAACTGCAGTAATTGCATAACTGCCATTTTATTCCACAGTATCTATTTTTGTGTCCATTGAAAAGCGATCTATTCAAAATTATTCCTTCAGTTTCAAGATAAAGGAAAAAAAATTTTTTTGAGATCATTTGTTAATCTTGGACTTTTTTTTTACAAAAACTATAGCTAAACAGAATTCATCTCCACGACGACCTTGCGTTTAGAAAACACTTAGAAAAATTCGTGATAAAAAAACTGAATAATCAAAGAAAGTGAATTCCACTAGATTTCGATATAATATATACATATGAAAAAAACCATATACAATTTATTTATAACTCACTCTATGCCTGGATCTTCCGTCTGTGATGACTTCTCCTCCCATTTGAATCCCTTTCTTTCTGCGATAACTAATCAAAAAAATGCTCCTTGACCCAAACAGTTTCATTAATAATAATCTCCCGACAATTCTCCAATACTTTTTGTACTATATTTTCACACAATCAATAGTTGTCCTTGATATTTCCAACCAACCAAAAATGCTCCTTGGCCTAAACAAAAGCGTAATCTTTCGCCAATCCAAAATGAAAATAGAAGAAAAGTAAACGATCTAAAGCCGTCATATGATTTCTTCACAACCTTTTTTTTATTACAATTTTTTTTCACTGTTTAGATTTTTACAAAACAAATAATTAATATGTATTTTATCATCAAGCATATCCTTTTAGTTTTAGTAAACAAAATTAAACAAATGTGTTCTGTGCTGTTTGACAGTCAAAATTTTAGAGTTTTTAGTTTTTCAAAGACTAAACATGGAATGACCATGTGATAATCTTTTGACAACCATCATGAAAAAAATGTAAAAAGAAGAGTTACCAGAGTTGAAGTTATTTTAATTGTCCTTTCGTTGTGTTTCGTTGTGTTTATGAGTTATTTTGGAAAATTTATCGTTGTTGAGTTTACTTGGAGATTCGATTTTAATCACAGCTATGGGCGACATAACACATTTACAAACACGGTGATTTGATTGCTTATTAGTTTCCTTAGGTGTTTGCAATTAATGTGTTTGAAATGTAAAACATATATTAGGTAGTAAGGTTAAGCAAAAATTAACTTTTAAATTAATTATTTAATTAATTAATTAACTTTTAAAAATTTTAAAAAGTAGAATAGATTCTTTTTGAACCAATAACGCATTTATAGAACACATTTATAAGTTATCAGTATCACAATTTATAATTTAAAATTATATGGATAACCTGGTTAAAATGGTTTCTAAGTGATTTATCGTTGAAAACATTGTGATGGTTTGTTTAAGTTTTTGCGGAACGCCCCCGCCCCCTATCTACGCTTCTGTATAAATATTCTACAAACATATTATAGTGCGTTTTTGGGTCTGAATTCTTTGAACCTTGACCGATTAACTTGAAATTTGCTGAATAATTAAAAGATGACTCAAAAATTAAAGGTGACATAGCGATGATTTGCGCTTTTACCATGGGGGAAAATGCCACCCCTTCCCGGGGGTGGAATTTTTTTCACTAAAAATAACCCCGAAAATAGATAAAGAGAAATATTTTAAGTGCAAATATTCTAAAACAATTTTTTTTATAGATCGATATTTTTCGAGTTATTCGCAATTGAAAACTTGCATTTTTCGTTCAAATAAGCATGTTTTTTCGGACGGTTTTTCACACACTGAAAAACTAACCATTCTATCAAAAAAGTTGAAATTAACAAAAATCAAGCTTAAAACGAAAAAGAGATTAGTTTTGTAGGAGTTTTGTAAGTACTAAACGAAGCCAGTTATAGCTCATTGAAGAGAATTATATTTTTTTAATAACTTGGTTCGAAGTATTCAACGGTAAGAAATGGAAAGCGTTGCATTTTTCGGAGAAATCTTCTAAAATATTTTTATGATGCTTAGCAATACCTTTTAGTTCAGCTTTGAAAAATTTAAAACGATTCGAACAAGGCACTGAAACGAAAGTTTCGAATTCATCCAAAGCACGTACAATAAGAAGTGGAGTTTTTATCTGAGAAACTTCCAACCGTACCTTTGAATTGAAAAATTACAATGCCTACCTTTTTTGCCTACTTTTGCCTACCAATGCCTACCTACCTTATTTTGTTTTCCCGTCTCCGCTTAGCATAAATAGTCGTTTAACACCAAAATTTTTCAGAAATTCCGAGATGACGCACATTGCAATAGGTAGATTTTTATATGAAATCTACCTAAAATCAAGGTGTTGTTACATTCTAATCACTGGTCAGTGGTTGAATCTTTAACATATACGGAATTTGGAATAAGGTTAACTCGACGGGTGAACAAAACGCAAAATACTGTTAAAAGCAATAAAATTTAGTTTTCATTATTATTGTTTTTCCTATTCTTATAGTTTTCATTACATAAATGTTATTTAATGCCTTTAAACTAAACTCAAAATTATAAACAAAAAACATAAATTATTTTCTTTAAAAACATTCTCCATAATTATCACGCTAACTTTTATTATCGGCATTCGAGCTATCGTCTAAATTAGCGCGTTAATCACTTATTACGCTAAAATTATCGGATTAAAATTATGCCGCTAAAATTAACACAATAAAATTATAGCGCTAAAATTATGGCCATAAAATTATCGCGCTAACATATAAATGCGATAAATTGTGGCTACACTTGCGTTTATTTTCAATTATCGCGTTAATTATTGCGATAACACGCAGGTGTGGCCCCAGCATAAGAAGAATACAGAAAATGTATGAACTTTTTGTAAACTCATCGTGAACATGTAAATGCCTAAGTTGTGCATCTATGTCTAAAATAAACCTGGAAAATTTCTGAAGAAAATATTTGAAATTTCTGTAAATCTGGTGATGCACATGTCATTAACATGTATCTGAAAAAAGCAGGGTTGTAACGTATAATACGGTAACGTATAAAACACGTATTATACGTACGTATAAAACGTACAGTATAAAACACACAATCATTTACGTTTTATACCGTATAAAATTAAAATCCTTAATAAATAAAAATACATTTATAGAACATTAACGCGGGCGTTAACTCGTATCGTACTCGTAATATTTAATATTTATAAAGCCTAGATTTCGGGACTAATATAACAGTTGCTTTAGAACTATTCCTACTAGTTCAGAAAACTTCCACATTTAACGTAAATGCTTCTTTTCAAAATATAATTATTTATTTTCAAAACAAATTTAGTCTGCAATAATTTGACATTTCCAACCATACCTATTATTCATCAATGACCAAAAATGAATTTGCTCAATAAACTTCTCACTAAACTTTTTCGTTTGACTTAAATACATATTATTTTAACTATTACAACTTTTGTATAAAAAGAAGATTTGATCTGCAAGAACCTGTTATTTTCAAACTATGTTTATTAATTGGAAGTGGTGCAACCTGGATTCACACAACAAAATCTTTTTAAAAACATCTCTCTAATAATCTCTCTAATAATTTCCCTAACTGCTATGAAAAAAACGACATTTATTCTGAAACAACATTATATTTCCAGCTGTTCTTATTAGATGGGAGGAGCTGAAGTTGGATTGAACCATATTTTATATATTCAATAACATTTCATGATGCCAAATAATTAAGTTCATGAGCCAAATGTTTCTCATCTAAAATACTTCCCATTAAGTATTAAGTTGGAATCAAAATGAAAGAAAATCATATAGTATACGTGTTGAAAAATTCAAAAATAATTTAATTGCTTGAGTTTAAGTGCTCAAAAAAATCTCTAATATATAATTCAAAATTTTCAATATTCAAATCTAGTGAATTAAAAATTATTAACCAGTTTAATGTACAGTAACATAGTCTTTCGTATAAAGTATAAAAATATACATTCAAATAACATCTAGAATTTGAATAGTTTTTGTTATAAATTATAAAATATATAAATAATTTATAACTACGTAATAATATTTTTACTAAAATATATATATTTTTACTAAAAATATAATTAATATCTGAACTAAGAAGTATTTTTAATTTTTTATGAATGAATTTCAAAAACAAAATCATATTATACGTTTTATACGTTTTATACGTTACGTATTATACGTGTAACGTATAAAACGTTTTATACGTGTATATTAACAACCCTGAAAAAAAGTAAACATTGCTGCAAACATGTGAATGAACATATTGTGAACATTTTAGTGCACATTTGGTATACATGAGTCTGAAATGTCTGTGACCATATGTGCTAAGGTGTTTTACGACATGTGCATGGTATAGTGCATATCATGTGCATGACAGGTGTTATGAACAATTTTGTGTACGGAGATATTGTGTCATGTACAATTAGTGCCCATTTCATGCATTTTTTTAAAAATTGTTTTACGGGTTTTTTAAAAAACAATGGTATTTATATATCATATATTTAGGTACCTTTAACATTAAATAATTATCATCTGGTGCCTCTAACAAAAATTTATTAATTTCTTCTCTCATAAACACTTTTGGTTTTTTGGCTCTATAACCCGAGGACTTCTTTTTTAAAAAAGTCATTAATCTTTTATAAAATATGCCAAAAACACATCTTCAGAATAAAAATTTCTTGTTTTATTTGTGTAAGGCACCAATTGATAAATAATAGATAAGCTTTTTCAGGCAATAGATCTAAAGTTAAATTTTTGCATCTTTTATATGAGGTCTAAATGGAAAAATTAAATATAAAAATGTTTTTACCGGAAGTGAAAAACCGGAAGTTGCTATGCAGAACTGTTGTGAACCGTACTAAATGCTCATGTACCAAGATTCATCTAATTCGATTATCATGTACAGATGTTATTGAACTTTCAAAAATACAGGTGTATGGGAGACCCCCCACCACTTTGTTCACTATCGCTCAAAAACTAATCAATTCTTTGCCATACATTGTTGCATCTTTTTCCAAAGTGTCATCCAAATTTATTCACGAACGAGTGCTGTGTGCTCCCAACAAACATTAAAAAAATTGTGACACAGTAAACAGGTGTTCGGGAGGCCCCCCCCCCCACCACTTACTTCAATATTGTCCTAACCAGTTCTTTGTTATTTAAGTCTCAATCTTTGTTCTATTTGTCATTAAAATAAATTAATGAATGAAGTCTGTATGCTCCCAACAAACTTTAAAAACAAAGTGTGAAAAGTCAGCAGTTGTATGGTAGACCCCCCGCCACTTCGGTCAATGTGTCCCTAAAGATGATAACTATTTTCTCACACCAATTAAAACCTTTTTCGTAAGTTTCATCATAATCACTTCATTATTGTAGGCTGTAGTGTGCATAAAAACACTGAAGAAATGGAAAAATTACAAAAAACAAATTTTTACCGGAACTGAAAAACCGGAAGTTGGGATGCAGAACTGTTGTGAACCGTACTAAATGCTTATGTGAAAAGTTTCATCCAATTCGATTATCAGGTACAAACGTTATTGAGCTTTCAAAAAAACAGGTGCTCGGGACACCCCCACCACTTTTTTCACTATCGCTCAAAAACTAATCAGTTCCTTGCCATACATAGTTGCATCTTTTGCCAAAGTGTCATCCAAATTCATTCACGAACGAATGCTATGTGCTCCCAACAAACATTGAAAAATTTGTGGCATAATAAACAGGTATTCGGGAGGCCTACCTCCATTTAGTCCAATATTGACCAAAAACTAATCAGTTCTTTGTTATTTAAGTTTCCATCTTTTTTCTAAGTGTCATTAAAATAAATTAATGAATGAAGTATGTATGCTCCCAACAAACTTAAAAAACAAAGAGTGAAAAGTCAGCATTTGTATGGTAGACCCCCCGCCACTTTAATCAATGTGTCCCAAAAGATGATAATTATTTTGTCACACCAATTAAAACCTTTTCCATAAGTTTCATCATAATCAACTTCATTATTGTAGGCTGTAGTGTGCATAAACACACTGAAAAAATTTCAAAAACTTACAAAAAAAATTTTTTACCGGAAGTGAAAAACCGGAAGTTGCTATGAAAAACTGTTGTGAACCATACTAAATGCTGATGTACCAACTTTCATTCAATTCGATTATCAGTTACAGATGTTATTGAGCTTTCGAAAAACAGGTGCTCCGGGGACCCCACACCAGCTTGGTCACTATCACTCAAAAACTAATCAGTTCTTTGTCATACATATTTGCATCTTTTTCCAAAGTGTCATCAAAATTCATTCTCGAACGAATGTTTTATGCTCCCAACAAATATAAAAAACATTGGGTAAAAACCACCTGTTGTATGGTGGACCCCCCAACCCATTATCCAATGCACTCCATAAGCTGATAAATCTTTCTCATGATACTTGAAAGCTTTTACCAACGTTTCATGAAAATCGGTCGGTAATTGTAGGCTACAGTAGGGATAAACACTTGAAAAAAAACTTTTTAACCGGAAGTGACAAACCGGAAGTTGGTATGCAGAAATATTGGAAACTGTACTAAAACCTTATATACTAAGTTTCAATAAGATCATAAGCCGGGATTAGAAGTTATTTAAGATTTAAACTTAGAAGTGTTCGGGAGACCCCCCGCCATTTTGTCCAAACTTGAAATGAATCCAGATCTTCCATTTTCAAGTGCACCTGTATCATTTGCCAAATTTTCATAAAGATCCTATGCAGAAAGGTCACACACATACCCACCCACCCACGCACATACAGACGTACACCAAAATTTTTATTGGCTATTTAGATAGAGGATGGTCCAAAACAAAAGAAAAAACAAAATTTGGGGTATGTAAGATTTTTTTTTTTCACGATAGATTGCATTACTTCACACAATTTAAAATTGTGGTGAAGCAAAAATTGAAAAAACTGCAGGAAATGTTGTAAAGATTGAATGAACACTATGAAGACGGTCGGTCGGGTTGGCTCACCATTTAAAATGTTTTTTGGAGGAGGTTGAGAGGCAATTTTGAACATTTTTTAGTCCAAAATATTTTTTTTTTGTTATTTTCCAAGGTAGCGTTTTTGATTTATTATTATAATTTCTAATTGTGTTTTTGTTAAGAACTATTCGTGTACAATAATCTTAGAAGAGGATAAATTTGGTTACGTTGCAGCAAATGTATATTTTAGTAAGAAATCAAATCTAAAAAAATAAAAAAAAGAAGATTAATGATAATAATCAAAAATGTTTTGTCAAATATGACGGCATCGAATTCGATATTTTGAGTGACACAAAAACACTTAAAATTTAATCATCTAATTAAAGATTATTTTATTTTAAATTTTATAATTTCAATCAAAATTATTTTATTTTCAACCAACAATTTGTTAGATAGGAAGAATGACTTGCAATGAGTTCGCTATTAAGTGAATTATTAGCCAATTAAGGGTAAAGGTAAAATAAATTTATTCTCTTCCATTTAATTATATCCGCTTTATTTGTATGTTTTTTCGATAATAATAGTATGTATTATTGTATTGTTTTCTAACCTATAGCCTAATGAACTTAACCTATTGTTTAATGAAAATTTTTCTATAAAAAAATTATCATTATTCAATTGGTATGATTCTAATTGGTCAAATTGTTTTCATTTCATTAAAATTATTTGCAAATTTTAATTACAATTGCTTTGATAAGTTTTGTTCAAAAATCAAATTTTAATTTAAATTCTCTTATTTCGTTTAGTTGAACTTGGTTGATTGTATGAGAAGGGCGTTTTTTATCATCAGGGTTTTTTTATTAAGAAATTTGATTTATCAATTAAAATAATAAAGATTTATTGTTTTAATTGAAGAAATTGTTTTTATTTTTTATAATACACAAACAATTCTTTGTCAGAGAATAAAGTATTGTAATCGATTCGTGAATAATGAATTTTATTCTCTCGCAAATTAAAATTCTCGCTCGTGCCTCGCTCAAATTTTAAACTTTTGCTTGAGAATAAACTACTTCATTATTCACTCATTGATTAAATTACTATTATTCTTTCTAATTCTAAGAAATATCAAAATTTGGTTATTTCATATTCAAGGTATTTAGATGGCATATTTTTATTATTTAATGGAACTTTTTGGCAAATTGAAATTTTCAAAAATTATTTGAATAAAATAAATAAAAACATACAATTTTCCCTTGAAATTGAAAAAGACAACATGTTAAATATTTTGGGTTTAACCATATTAAGGAATGATAATATTTTGAGTTAAAAATTTATAGAAAACCTACTACAACTGATATAACAATTAACTCTAGCTCAGACCAATTTGTATTCTCAGAAAATGTCTGCCAATAGTTCAATTGTAAATATATAGACTGCTTATTATTACAATGAATCATTTAAATTTCCAGAATGAATTAGCTATTAATAAAGGATACAACACAAATATTATTGATGAAATATTAAGTCGAAATTCAAAACGAATAAATAATTGGAGCGAAGCTCCATTTTCCCCCGATTCGGCATTTCCATTGTCCGCATACTCCTCCCAAACTATTAAAGATATCAAAATGAAATTTTGCATGTAAGACAACATCTTACATTTTTCGTCGACATTTTTTCTTTTTTTTTTTTGAATTTTTTTTTTTGAACTGCAGTGATATTGAAAGTCTGAAAATAAAAGTTTGTTATTAGTTGATTTTAAAAAAATTTAATAACACACTTTACCTACATTGAACAAGTTTGATCATGTTTTCAACCTGGACGAGTTTTTTATTTGGTTCGTTCACCTTTTTTTCTTTGCCGTTTTGTTAAAGTACTTTTTATAGACAAAATTTACGATACGATCGCTGTAGTCAGACATATCGGTTTCAAATCCGTTTAAAAAAAATGTTCATTGATTTTCCACTAAATCTATGCCGGAGGTAGGTTTTTTAAACGGATTTGAAACAGATATGTCTGACTACATCAATCGTATCGTGAATTTTATCTATAAAAAGTACTTTAACAAAACGGCAAAGAAAAAAAGGTGAACAAACCAAATAAAAACACGTCCAGGTTGAAAACATGATCAAACTTGCAATGCAGCAATATTTACCACACATTAAACTGTAGCGATTTTGTAGTTCTTTTGGATTGTACCATATCTTCGGAGTTCGGACATATCTTTTGGATTGGGCATATCTTCGCTTCTTTTTATCAATTGCATTCTGCATTGGTCACCTAGTCATAGATCTATAAACGAATTGAACACTAATATAGATATAAAATGTATTTCTGGAAAATTACACGAAAACAATTAACAGTATGTATAAAAATTTCAAAATTAAAAAAAACCTATAAGGTTCATAGAAGAATGCTCTAGTATTTATCCAATAAATTGTTACTCCTGTTATAAATTTTTATTGGCCAAACAGGCAGAAAATTCATCAACAAATTTTCGGAACATTTATCTAAAAGAGAAAACATTCTTAATACAAAACCAATTTTTGCTCAGTAAATGAATTTTCGAAAATAGATCCATCATAGAAAAGAAATGAAGATACTTTTTTCGAAACTGAAGCAATTTAAATTTAAATGAAATAAAAATGAATAAAACAAAATTAGTTAATTTACAAATTTATTAAACCTTTTATAAATATTTCAATACGGAATTACAGAATATGCTGTTACATGAAAATTTTCAAATTTAAAAGTAAACAATCCAGAATAAATATCACTAATACAAAACATAAATCACATAAACTTTTGTTCTATGTTCTTTTCAACCCATAATTTCTAAATTGATTTAAGAAAGTGAAAAAAATTCCACCCCATAAGTAAGGCTTTATAAAAATATTGCACTGATAGAAAAAAATTATAGTTTTATATAACTTTCTAAATTTTAATTGCTCAAACATGACGATTTCAAAAAGTATTTTTTACTTTGTTATTTTTTTATATTTTAAAGATTTATTATTTACCCAAAACTAATATTTCAGACAGGCGTTGAGTTGATGAGAAAACCCTAGGTATGTTTATTTATTAAAAAAATATGCCAAATTTATTAAAATCGGTTAACCCGTTCGAGCAATTTACCTTTAAACTTTCCTTATCTCTAAATTATTAACAAATTATGAGCCACTCTACGTCAAAACTGGGAATAACAATTAAAAATAAAAAACACTTACGAATTTTTTTTATCATACCGTTAGTATAAGTTTTAAGAAGATCGGAAATAGTCGAATTAAAATATTTTATTTTATCGGAGTTTTGATTCGTTTTTCAATCTATTATTGGTTAAGTTTTTTAATCTTACTTCGAATTGGCCTTACTCTCAATTCGATAAACGTATTTCCTCATTTATTTTTTCCCTTCTTGATTCGATCACTGATTAGTAAGCAAAAACACCAGATTTTATTAAGTATTCCACAACTTTATTGTTTCACAACAACAGGAAAAACAGTACATTAATAATATTCCTATCTAGAATATTCTTCAAATAGATTCAGAAACTCCAACGGTTGGTTGTAGAAATTCCCAGTATAAACGGACGTTCCAAAGTAATACACAAGATATTTCTATTAAATAACCCCCAAAACTATTTACAAAAACTAAATTTTAATTCTATTTGCATGGTTTTATATTCACGGTACAGTCTTTTCGTTTACAATTAATTTCACTTAACATCATCGCTATCTACATAAAATAAAACTATTCACTTCTGTCTTAAAAAATCTGCTTAAATATTATTTTTAAATATGCTACTTTGAGATTTACAAAAATCGATCGTTATTCTAAAGAGTTTTAATCCGGAATGTTCATTTAAACAAAAAATAACTTTTGTTTGTCCCTTAACTGTATATACAAAAACAATTTGCGTGAGATTTGTTTGTGTTTTAATTTGATTTTAAAAAAAAAACACTTTTTATTTTTTCAATTGAATCTTCGGATTCAATTTATTTTTATTGAGAAGAAGAATTATATATAATGTTAGTGCTTCAGCATAACAATTCTTAGACTAAAGAACAATAATTTGTGCATTCTTTTATATGCTAAAATTAAATGTGATAACACTAATGGTAAATAATATGAATGATAATATAATCAGAGTTTAATCATTACTAGGAGGGCCCGGCGTGCTTCGCTACGCTTATAAATAAAGTTTTTGCGTAGACATTTTGTTGACGTAGAAGCAATGATTTCAAAAAGTGGTAATGAGAAATGCTACCATATAATTTTTAATTTTTCTTTTTAAATATATGAATGAAAAATAATCAGAACTCTAGCTGATCAGTTCGGATATATGAAAAATTAGCGAAGCTTACTTGAAAACTTATTTGATCGCTAATTTTTCATATGCTAATTTTTCATACGAAGCTTACTTGAAAACTTATTTGATCGCTAATTTTTCATATATCCGAACTGATCAGCTAGAATTCTGATTATTTTTCATTCATATATTTAAAAAGAAAAATTAAAAATTATATGGTAGCATTTCTCATTACCACTTTTTGATGCTTCTACGTCAACAAAATGTCTACGCAAAAACTTTATTTATAAGCGTAGCGAAGCACGCAGGGCCCTCCTAGTACTCATAAAAGAGGAAAAGGTTTTTGAGAAAAGTGAGAGGAAATCAGGTAACAATGACTTCTGGGAAGACGATTTTTTTTGTGAAAACTCTATCATCTTTGAACAAATGACCTTGGTCAGATGTATCATAAATATAAAATTTCAAACATTCAAACGCACGCACTCTACTTGCAGCAACATACAATTGACCATGTGTGAATACAGGTTCTTTAAGTAAAATGGCAACTCTGTTGAATGTCTGACCTTGAGATTTATTAATAGTCATAGCAAAAGCAGGAATAATAGGGAATTGAGTTCTTTGAAATTTAAATGGAAGAAGAGTTCCAGAATAAGTCAAATGAATGCGTGGAATTAGAATGCGTACACCTCGCATGACACCAGTCAAAACTTCACAATCTATTGAATTTCGGTGCATAACTTTTACACGCATTCGTGTTCCATTTACTAATGCTTGACCTGTATTTAAATTACGTATGAGGAGAACAATGCAATTCACTTTCAAATTTAATTTATGAGGTGGCAAACCTCCTACACTCAATTTATTTAAAAATTCTATTGGAAAATTGTTCTGCTCACGAATGTCATCACAAACAACTTTATCAAAACTAAAATATGCTTTCTCCTCTCCTGGCATAATACTCAAGATTTTAGAATTGATTTCATTGCAATCATTGTTTTTGGGGGCTAAAATGACGGAACTCAAAATGTCATCAGATAAAATTGTATCAGAAATATTTCCAAAAATGTCTTCAATAATATTGTCTGGATTGCCAATCAAATTATGAGGAATTTCAATGATATCTGAACCAAACTGTGGAAAACTTTGCATATCACCATTACCGAGTCTTCTAAGAAATTCTACAAATTCAATTTCATGAGGGAGAGCTCTCATGTTTTGATTTAATTTCAAAATTTTAAAGTTAATAAATTCTTGCCAAGATGTAATACAATTTTCAATTAAAATAGAACGTGAGCCATGCGGTATAACTGGAAGAATTTGGCGAAAGTCACCGCTCAGTAAAAGAGTTTTACCTGCAAACAGTTTATTTTTATTTTCTTCGTTTGGAGTCAAATCTCTTAACAAACGATCAATTAATTTTAAAGCATGAATAGAACACATTGAAATTTCATCTATAATAATGATTGATGCATTATTAATATATGTGCCATGTACACTGTTTGGAGTTATATTTGGCATTGAATTCTCTAATAATGGAATTGGTAATTTGAAAACATTATGCAAAGTTCGCCCCCCAATCAAAAGAGTTGATGCAATACCACTGAAGGCAGTTACAATACACGAAAGATTTAATGAATTAAATTTATGAATGATTGCCGTTTGAACAAAAGTTTTGCCACAACCTGCATGAGCTGTCAAGAAAAAAACATTACTTCCAGTATCATGGAATTGAGCTTCACGCAAAACAATATCAATCACACTACGTTGCTCATTATTTGTATTTTCATACATTCTATCGAAAACTATAGCTTCTTCTTCAATATCAAAATGACCTACATCGCCAATCTGTAAGTTATATTGTGGAATCGGAAGACCAAGATCACCACATGAAGTATTATGTGTAAGAAGAATTTCATTAATTTCAATCAAGGCTCGATTAATTGACACATCTTCATCGTAATTTCGTAAAAAGTCTTCAATCATACTATTTCTAAATTCAATCCATAAAGCTAAAGCATTCGGAGGAACATTCAAACCACAGATAAATGCAAATAATTGACGAAACTGTTTTGGTGATTGAATTTCTGAAGCTTCAAGTAAACATTCACGCCATTCATTATCATTTGTTGCAATACCTCGAGCTTCACATGCTGCAACAAAAGTAGGGTACTCAACACCTTCATACATACGTAGATCAGAAAAAGATTTTGGACCACGAACATGCAACAGAAGTAAACGCATATGAAACAATTCTATATCTTTTGGAGAAACCATATATAATCGAGCAACAACTTTATCAGCCCCACGTTGTCTTCTTTTCCACGATTTACTTTGATCATGCCAAACATAATGTAATGGTAATTCTGTATACAAAAACTCATTAGCTAAATTATCAATGGAATTCAAATGGAAAAATGCTAACAATTTTGTTCTTGATACATTTGCGACTGCACCATCCAAACGACGTTTACGACGTAGTCTTGGCATCGAAATAAATAAATATATCAATATATCAAAAATATGAAATAACTCAAATATCAAAATATCTCAAAAATCTTTATATCAATAAAAAACAAAATAATCGAAAAATATCGAAAACCGTCCTTCTTGAAAGATAAAAGACGACTAAAATATAAAATAAATACGACGACTGAAATGAATATAAAATAAATATAAAAATTTTCGTTTTTGTTATTCGTTGTTCGGTTCGATAGCTAATATATAAAAAAGAAAAATTTTAAAGCATTGTTTTAAAGCAAAAAGAAAGATGTATGTAAACTTATAATGCATATGTATAGAAAAAATTTTCCGTATATAATAACTTTTTTATTTATGATCCGATTTGTTTGAATCCGGATCCGACTATAGGTTACACTAATATCAGTTAGCTGTGAAAATTTCAAATGAATCCATCTGCGAATAAAAAAGCCTAATGCTCCACAAAGTTTTAATCTAGCGTATTAATATATAAGAAGATATTTTTATAATGATTTGAGTTACTCATTTCTTTATCTGTTTTAATAGTTACTTGGGATGTAACTTCCCTCTCCTTAAGATTGGAAACTTATTGATGACAAAATTAATAGAATTACTATAACAATACATATACTTGAATCACTAATATATAATACTAATATACTAATAATACTAATATATTCTATGATATTTTAATAAATTTATTTCTTTAATGTTATTCATTGTTTCAATGCTTATTTCTTTAAAAGTTAATGTATTATTTTCTGATTTGTAACTCAAATTTGGTACAATATATTTATTTCTTATTTCTTTAACATTATTATAGAATATTTGATTTCCTATATTAATTGAACCATTATAAAATCTTATAAAATAATTTCCATTTAAAATATATACTCTCTCGTCAAAATTAGATGTTAATGTTATATTATTAGCTAGTTGAATAAGAATAGTGTTATCATCTATATTATAGATATCATTGTTACAATTTTTTATGTTTTCACAATTTTTCTTAAATATACAATGTTTTAAACTATTTAATTGGTGTAAAGCTTTATTCTCTCATATTCGTAATATTTATTTTTATGTTCAAATGCTTTAGTTTTTGGATAATTTATTAAATTACAATCATTTTGATTAGCTAGTGGAATTATCAATTTTTCATTAATTTCAGTCATTTTATTTGGAATTTTAATTAGAAATAATAATCTGTTTGTACTAGTTTTTGCAAATCCAACTTTTAATCTTCTTATTTTATTTATATCTATTTCATAACTTATAATTTCTTCGTGAGTTAATAATGATGGATGTATTATATTTAGATTAGACAAAATTATGTTGTCTTGCAAATTATCAATAATTCTATCCATTTCTTGTATTTTTAATTTAATGTCTAATATCAGTAATTTAATAGAGAAATCATTAGTTTTTTCTTTTACAAATTCTTGTATCAAAATTCTATCATTTAGGATTGTTCTTAATAACGTATTTATTGTTCTATTAAAATTATTATTTATACGAATTTGGTTGTTTAAACCTAATGCTACATTATAATTATTATTATCTATACTTTCAAGATGTTTGTTTAAATTTTGTCTGTCTTCGTCGTCCATTGTACCTGTAATCCATTTGTTAATTGTTCCTATAAAATTTAAAAGTCCACGTTTTCGTCTATTATACGAAGATATATTATGTCTTTCTTTTAGAGTCATAAGTTTGTTTAAAAGCTTGTTTAATTCGTCATCCAAAATTTTACTATCGTTACCTGGTATGTTTAAAATGTTGATTATTAAACTTCTCACTATATTGTCTGAGTCGTCTATATTTATAATATGTAAGGAGTAATTGTATGTTTTAGGAATTAAAAATGTTTTGTCTTGTAGTATTACATATCCTGAGTTAGTCTCTATTCTCTCTATTTGAAGTTGAGCTTTGGTTGTTAATATCATCAGGCTCAATAGTATCATTATTAGGATTGTCTGTAAATTTAAGAGATCTTTTAATATTTGTAGGGTGTATGTTTTCTAACTTGTATTTTCTGAATTTAGGTTCATCTTTATGGCGTAATGATTTATAATTTTTTTATATAACCTTCTTTCCTAGTTTCTTCATAATCTTCTCTATTTGAGTTTAGTTTCTTTAAACGTTTAGTCTGGGCATCTATTAAATGTTTGTAGATTTGTTCTTTTGGGATTTCATTATTTTCAACATTATTTGGTGCGGTTTTAATAGAACTATGAAATTGATTGTTATAGCTTTTTATTGCTTCGAGCATCTGGATTCGTACTGGTAATGTTTGTTCTAAGTTTAGGATTCGTAACTTTTCAGTTAATGTGTTGTTTAATCGTTCTATATCGGCGTTTCCTGTATGACTATTCGGTTTTACTAAATGTAATTCTATGTTTTCGTTATCTAGAAATTCTTTAATTAAAATATGTTTGAATTCATTGTCGCTAACAACTTTCTTGGGTTTTTTATGATTAAAATATATTCTAAACTTTTCTATAATTTCTGTATGATTGCTATGTTCTATAGGATAGGCTGTTGCAAATTTTAAAAATTTATCAATAAATATCAGAAATTTTTGACTTTTGTTTGTATAAATGTCTAAATGAATTATTTGGTTCTTATCAGTTGGGATTTCTGTCTTTTTGAATTTTGGTTTAATGGGCTTCCTATCATAATTTCCTTGATTACATATATCGCAATTATTCGTTAGTTTGTTAATTATAATTTTTATTTCGTTGTGATAAATTTTATTTTTTAAATATTCATATAAAGCGATAATACCTGGGTGTTTCTGTTCCTTATGGTGTATTGAAACTATTTTTATTAGTTCATCGACAGTTTTTATATCCTGAGCAAAATAAACGCATTTGATAAATTTAATGCCAGGGAATTCTTTTATTAGAATTTGTTGGATTCGATTGAATTCGTGATATGAAATTTCGGTGTAAATTGCGATTCTTTTTCCGGATATACATGTTTTTAATTTATCTACTAAGTTTTCTGAGCTTAAGTTTGGATTTAAATAAATTCTTCTGTTGCCTAATACTTCTTCGTATTCTTGAATAATGTTATCTGTTATGATAATTTGTGTTTTGAATCTATTAACTATTGTTTCTAATATTTGAATGTGATCGTTTTGATTTTCCGCTTGAGAGTGGATTGTGGGTTGTAAAGATAAGTTTTCTTGTGAATTATTACTTGAATTTTCTTCATTATTATTACCTAAATTTTCTTCACTATTACTTAAATTTTCTTCATTATTATTTAAATTTTCTTCATTGTTACTTAAATTTTCTTCATTATTGCTTAAATTTTCTTCATTATTACTTAAATTTTCTTCATCATTACTTAAATTTTCTTCATTAATAATTAAATTTTCTTCATTATTACTTAAGTTTTCTTCATTAATATTTACTTGTAAATTAAAAAGTTTGTCTAATTCATATTTTTCAATTTGATTAATTTCATGTTTGTCTGTATTAATTCTACTAAGAAAATCCGCTATTTTATTTTCCTTTCCTTTAAGATAATCTATTTTTATGTTATATTCTCCTAACGATAATATCCATCGTTGTAAACGTGGGTTTAAATCTTTGCCTAAATATTTAGTGTGCAACCATTTTAGTGCTTGGTGATCGGTTTGTAATTCGAATGGGTTTCCGTATATATAGGATCTAAAGTATTTCACAGCCCAAACTACAGCTAATAATTCCTTTTCCGTTGTACTATACCTAATTTCGTGACAGTTTAAAGTGCGACTAGCATAAGCTATTGGGTGGTTTTCTTGTAATAGAACGGCTCCGATTGCAAATTGACTTGCATCTGTATTTAGTTTAAATAGTTTACTAAAGTCAGGGTATTTTAAAATAGGATAGGTTGTTATTAAGTTTTTGAGTTCTTCAAATGCATTAATATATGATGGGTCGATATCATTTATTTTTACGTTTTTCTTTAAATATTTTGTCATTGGTTGAGCGATTTTTGCGTAATCTTTTATAAACTTCCGATAATAGCCTGCAATGCCTAAAAATGATTTTATTTGTTTTTGTGTAGTAGGTAGTTTTAACTGAGTTATAACTTGAATCTTCTTTGGATTTGGTTTAATACCTTCTGTTGATAACACATGCTCTAAATATTCGGTTTCTTTGCAAAAGAAATTGCATTTATCGATTTGAATCTTAAGATTGGCTTGCCTTATTTTATCTAATATTCTGTTTGTATTGGAGATATGTTCTTGTAATGAAGTGCTAAAAATAAGGATATCGTCTAAGTAAACTACACATATTTTGTTTATATATTCCCTTAGAACTGAGTTCATAAGTCTTTGGAATGTGGAGGGTGCATTTTTTAGTCCAAAAGGCATTCTAATATATTCGTAGTGTCCAAATGGTGTCGAAAAAGCTGTTTTTCGCTGATCTTCTTCTCTTACTACAATTTGATGAAATCCTTTAGCCAAATCTAGAGTAGTGGAATATTGTGCTCTACCTAATTTATCAAGAATATTTTCTATATGAGGAATAGGAAACTTATCGTCAACTGTAACTTCATTTATCTTACGATAGTCAATAACTATTCTCCACTTTTTTTTATTGGAATTATCCATCTTTTTGGGTACTATCCATAATGGTGAGTTATAAGGAGAATTGGATTCTCGAATGATTCCTTGCTGTAACATATCTTTAATTTGATTTTCTATCTCTTTTTCATGGATTTGGGGATATCGATAAATCTTGCTATAAATAGGATTTTCAGTATTTAATCTGATTTCATGTTTAATTTCATGGGTGAAAGTCAAATCGTCACTTTCAATATAAAATAAGTCTTTATTTTCTACTAATAATTTTTTTAAATGTTCTTTTTCTTCGTTATTTAAATGTGTTTGATTAATTTTATTTGAACTTTCTTCCTGATGATTGATTATCGGTTCTAATTGATTTACTTGTGTAATTTCATACGGATAATCAAAATTTTAAAATGGGATTTGGTTTTTATTAAATATCTTCAGATATTCATTTTTTAAATCAAGAACTGATTCGAATGGTCTTAGAAAGTTGAGACCTATAATGGCATCATATTTTTGACTCTTAAGAGGAAAAATTTTCCATTCTAAAGTACCTTTTCGTACTAATTCTTTTGGTATTGGTGTAATTAGTTTGTGAGTAACTTGATTATGTCCTCCTAATGAACTAAATGTTAAGGGGCTTTGTAGCTTTGAAGTGTTGTAATTTAGTATGTTTGGTTTTATAATACTAGTGTCAGAACCTGAATCTAATAAACAGTTTATTGACTTATCATCAAATGTTAATTCTACTATCGGTAACTGGTTGATTGTGGGGCATCTTGAAAATGTACTTCGTTAGTAATAGTATTAACAGGTTCTTCGTTATTAACAGTTTCTCTTACAATGTTGTCAACTTCCATGGGTTCGTTTCTATTTCTATACTGACCCGAATTTCTAAATTGTCCTGTATTTCTAAATTGTCCTGAATTTCTAAATTGTCCTGTATTTCTGAACTGTCCTGAATTTCTATTGTCGTTAGAGTTATAATGATTGTTATAACTATTGCTATTATTATTATTATTAGGATTGTTATTATTAGGATAATAATTGTTATTAGAATTATATCTGTTATGGTTATATCTATTGTGATTCAAATTATTATTTTGATAATTTTGAAAATTATTTCTATTAAAATTATTATAATTTTTATATTGAGTTTGAGATTTTTTATATGAATTTTGATTTAATTTATATTCATCTTTAATAATATCTTCACTATAATAAATTTCTTTTTCTAATAAAAAATTTTCTAATTCGTTTAAATTTTTTCTAGCGTCTATTTGTACTTGAAAGGTTGGAATAAGTTTAGAGATTAATATTTGGACGATTTCTTTATCAATAGATCCATAAATGAATCAGTCTACTCCATCGAAATCACATATTTCTATACATTCACTTTTAATTCTATTAAGTTTATTAAAAATATCTTTAAGATTGCGTACCTTGAAATTTTTCGCCTGGTGAAGTAGCTGATAGGTGGTATTCCTTGGTCTGAATCTGGATTTGAGTTGTTCTACGATGTTCTTCCATGTTCGTTGATCGTCAGGAATTTCCAATATTACGTTCTTTGCTGTTCCAATTATTTTATTATTTATTGTCTTCGTTAAACAATACGCCCTGAGCTGATTGTTGTTTGATCCACATAGATTTTCTACATCCTCTACTGCTTTAAGAAATGATTTTAGTTTCATTTTGTTGTCTCCCGAGAAAGTAGGAATTTCATTAAAGTTCCTAATAATTTGGTCTGGAGTTAGGTTGAATTTTGTTTCGTTTACGTGTTGAATTGTATTTTGTTGTTCTTCGATTTTGAGTGAAAGAAATTCAATTCTTTGTTGCATTTCGTTTATTAACTGCTCCATGATGTCTTCTTTTATATTTCTTCGTTGATCGAAGAGTTGTGATCTTTTATTCGTTGAAATTTTTGTAGGTTTTTATGCGAAGGTGAAATGAATTTTCGTTTCTACGGAAGGATTAATTTTTCTTGAATCTTCCTTTGTTTTCCAAATTTATTGTCACTACACTGCACTACACTACACTTTTACATGAATATCTTCGGATATATCACTGTTTGTAACACTTTTAAGTTTTATTTTCAAAATATCTTCGGATATTTTTTTTTTTTATTAAAAGTTCGTTAACACTTTGTCTTTTTCTTTGGAAAATGACAATATCAACTGCGCCAGATTTGTTTGTGTTTTAATTTGATTTTAAAAAAAAAACACTTTTTATTTTTTCAATTGAATCTTCGGATTCAATTTATTTTTATTGAGAAGAAGAATTATATATAATGTTAGTGCTTCAGCATAACAATTCTTAGACTAAAGAACAATAATTTGTGCATTCTTTTATATGCTAAAATTAAATGTGATAACACTAATGGTAAATAATATGAATGATAATATAATCAGTGTTTAATCATTATTTGTATTGATTTAAAATATTTGTGATTGCTAATTATGTTTCAATACAAAATTGTTTCATGTATATTATGATTCATATCTTTATCTGTTTTAATATTTATATTTTTATAATGATTTGAGTTACTCATTTCTTTATCTGTTTTAATAGTTACTTGGGATGTAACTCGTGTTTCATAATCATTATTGTTTTTTTAATGATTCTATTGGTGTCGTTAATTATGAAATAAATTTCGTAACTTTGATATAAGGTGTTTCACTTCAGTTGAATTGATTTCATTACGCTTTTATTATAACTGTAACAATATATTAGACTGTTTCGTTTTTTGTCCTACTTTAAAACAAGATTTTTTGATAAAACTACAATTTTTTTCCTTCCAAATAATCCAAAATAATCAGATAAATTTATGATTTTTTTAAACATGTTTTTGCAATTTACAATATTTTTGGTAAACTTACAATATTTGTGTTAGTAAATTATACAATTTTTTCTAAAGATACAACTCACTGTATTTTTAGAAAAAATTGTATAATTTACTAACACATCCTCTACACGTGAGAAATATCATGGCAATAATATTGATAAAAATGCAACAGAAATATCAAAAATGGCTGATGATGTGGAATGGTTGGACAATGGACATGTTACAAAATATCATTCTGACAGATTTTGACAAATGTAAAACATCGTTTATTTTTGTTTGCAAAACTTTAACTTCTCTTTTGATTTCTTCCATAATTTTATTATAGATGAAAAACGTGTTCTAGACAGAGTTGTGAAAACTTGACCATTTTTGATTTTCCTGAAACTTGGCATATAAGTAGTATGGACAAAATAAAAAATACTACTTATTTTACTACAACTACTACTACTTAGGTTAGAAAAATGCATGAAAAATGAAAATTCTGCCAATCCGATGTAACTTTGAAATTAAATTGCTCAAGAACGGCTATACCGATTTCATCAAACTTTTTTTTGTTTGATAGATGATTAGTCCTTTGAAAAAAAATTAATCAATTGTTTTTATATTTAAATTTTAAATAAAAATATTAAAAAAACTTAAACTATTCAAAAAGATATTTAATTTTACAATAAAAGTGGGTGACGCATACATTAATATAGAAAAGGAACAAATGTATTCTATATTAATCTCTAACAAGAGAGAGACGACCAACGTTTATTCCCTTTCCTTTCTGAATGCGCCACCCACTTTTATTTTATGTAACAAATGGGAACGGAAAACTGTTTGTCAATCGAAAATTAGCATTTTAAATTAGTCAAAAATTTAATGTTTGCATCTATGCTAAGATGTGTTAAATACCATTTAAATATTTTTTCTTCTAACAATTTCAAAGGAAATATAATTATAAAAGACAAAACGCTGGTGTTAATGCAAAATTTATTTTCTACTTTTTAGTTCGTTTTTCAAAAAGTGTGTTTTTTAAATTTTTTTTATTTATTTTTTTATTTTAGAGTTTTTAGTTATATAATTTTACCTACAAATAAGTTAACCACATTATTTCACAGAAAATACACCATAAGTAAAACTAGCAATTAAATCACTTACCGAAAATTTAATATTCTGTGAAATTTAAAGTAATTTTAATAAGGTTAATTGCACTATAACGATTGTAATTATGTTATTTAAACATCCAGTGTAAAATTTTAGTACGTTTCTTTGCTCATTGTATTAATTTTAAGTTGTACATAAATTATTAAATATATATGTTCGCAAAAAATGTCAAGTTTTTTTCGGAAAAAAGGTCATAATTCAGACCTTTCTCAGAGCTTTTTCCTTAAAATTCGAATCGTTATATTACTGTATGTAATTGACAGATTACATACAGCAATGATAATTAGAAATCATTAATTATGTATTGAAAAAATAATAATTATGCAACTATAGTAAAAAAAACTTTACGAGAACACAAAACAATCTGGATTTAGAAGAAATAACAATTATTTAAAATTTTCGAAATACAAATCACTCATTATTTACAATTTAAGGCCATTTTTTCATATAAAAATGACAAAAATGTGTAATATGTCCTCTATTATAATGAGATACTCAGTATGAGCAAAATTTCAGCGCGGTAAATGGGCATTCAGATCTTACGGATTTTCATATTTTCATACATAATAACTGATTTTTAATTATCATTGGTGTATGTAATCTGTCAAATACACCAAAATAACGATTTGAACTTTAAGAAAAAAGGTCTATAAGCTTTGAACGAAATGTCATACTTTTATTATTTTTGTATTCATTATTTATAATGTAAGGCCTTTTATCCATATGAAATGACACAAACATGTATGATGTCTATGATTATAATGATATACACAGTATTATCAAAATTCCTTCGCTCAAAATGAGTCAACCAGAGGATGAGGATTTCAGTGCAATTCCTTAAGGTCTTTCAGAATGAAGAAAAATTTGAACTATTTTTCTTCAGATTTATAAAGTTTTTTGCTTTAAAAAATTTAGAAATACGTACTGACTGCTTCAACAAACTTGTCTTTTCAATTTGGGATCAATCACATAATGGGAAGTTACTGAAAAATGAAACACAAAATTCCACCCATCAAAGCTCTCAAGAGTCAAGTTAAATAAAAGTGTGTAAAAAATTCGAATTTCAGTCGTACTAAAAATCTTTAAAATTAAATATCTCAAGAACAAAAATTAACGCCTCTGAGTTAATTTGATATATTTTAGAGTAAGAATATAACTATTTTCAGAAAAAAATTAATTAAATTCCAATTGATCTTCGACCCTAGTGCCATCTTTGAAAAAGTTTTTTTAATATTTTTATTTAAAAATTTATTATAAAAACAATTGATTAATTTTTTTTCAAAGGACTAACTAATCATCTATCAAACAAAAAAAAGTTTGATGAAATCGGTATAGCCGTTCGTGAGCAATTTAATTTCAAAGTTACATCGGATTGGCAGAATTTTCGTTTTTCATGCATGTTGGGGTGCCCCCTATGCTCAAACTAAGCACTTTAAAAAAGTTTTAAAATAAGGAGAATTTTTTATTTTGTCCATACAACTTACATGTCAAGTTTCAGGAAAATCAAAAATGGTCAAGTTCAAATTTCGACTTTTTCACCTGCGTAGATCACGTTTTTCATCTATAACTATGTATTCAAAAACATTCTACGAATTTTAAAAATAAATCATATATTCGTGTTTTCTTTTATTACTCGGAGTTAACTCTGTGACACCTGGTGTCAAAATATACTGTTATTTTATTACTCACAACCCTGAAGTTTGACGCTTTTCTGTTCTATTATTGCTCTAGAGTTAACTCCGGTGACTCTTAAATTTTTTGGGAGCATTATTAGTCAAGATGTCAAATTTAAATTAAAAAATATAAATGGAAAGATACAAAACAAAAATATCTCAAATAGATCAAAATTATTAGAAAAATGTAAACGGTTATAATTAATAATAATACCAAATATTTATTTTTACGAACTTATCTAATTTATTTGTTTTTATTAAAACATAATTATATTTATTAAAATTTTTTATTGAGAATTTTATTTTTTTTTACTAATTTAAATGAAAACTTTCTGTTTATAGGTATATTAAAATAGATGTAATTCTTTAGCTTTTAATGTCATAACAAAAACAAAGTTTAAAAGGTGTAATTACAACATGGAAACAAATATAATTTTGTTCATGACATTATAACTTAAACACTTAATGTGTTAATAACATAATGTCAATCCCTTGTTACTTTACGCAAATAACTTATTTAAGAAGTTTAATAGAAAAATTAAAGAAAACAAAGTTTTTTATAATTTTACTGTTACTATATATATTATATATATTTCAGCTTGTTAGGCTATCTTCTGGAGTAATTACTGATATTTTTTCTACAATTCTTGTATACACATCCTCTTCACGTAACAAATATCATGCCAATGATATTGATAAAAAAGCAACAGAGATATCAAAGATGGCTGTTGGTATTACAAAATATCATACTGATATATTTTGACAGATATAAAACATCGTTTTTGTTTGTTTACAAAACTTTAACTTCTCTTTTGTTTTCTTCCATAATTTTATTATAGCTATGTATTCAAAAAGATTCTACGAATTTTAAATATAAATAATATATAAAATATTTTTTTTTTTTTGAATAAAATGTGTTGTGTTATTGGGTTTACAATATGTGTCACAACAACACATAAATACCTTTTAAGACCAACAACAACTGGCGTTTTACGATCATGATGAACGCTTTTTTTAAACCTCTGCGGGTTGAAGTCACCTGAGACTAAGGATTCCGGCAAACTATTCCATTTGTATGCAGTTCGGACAAAGAAGTCTTTCTGCGATCTGCCAGTATGACAGCGGAGTATCTCGACCGTTTGACTGGTTGCGCTAGCCGATTGTCGAGTGGAACGGGGGTAAGAATAAATTTGAGGCATGATGATGCTGATTTTATCTGAGCACTGTTGATGACGATATTTGTAAAAAACAACGAGATCAACAACAGTGCGACGATGTTGTAGGGAATCAAGTTTTGATGTCAAAGTTCGATCACCCACAATTCGTATACCCCGCTTTTGAACAGAGTCCAAGAGGGTCAAGATGGAAACAGAAGCAGCACCCCAAACTTGACAACAGTACTCCATACAGGGACAAATATAGGACTTATAAACAAGGACCGATTGGTATGGAGTGAAACATTTTTTGCATCTATTTAGGAGGTCGAGTTATTTAGACGCACTTTTTGCCATCGCCATTACATGATCGTTCCAGAGTAGATCATTTGAAACTGTGACACCCAATAAACGAATGTTTTTACATTCGCCTATTGGTTCATCACACATATTGAATAAAATATCTTTGGGGAACTCGGTCTTTGATCTGGAAACAAGCAACAGCAGTGCTTTGGTAGAGCTGAAATTGACCAGGTTTTGGTCACCTCAATCGGCGACATTTTTTAGGTCTTTATTGACGTTTATGGCAGCGTCTCCCTGGGCGGGATTAATTCGTTCGTGCATTTTACCTTTTGAAGGAAGGGGCTCGAACGACTTGTGCAGAGTACTATCATCTGCAAAACTATTTATTGGGTTGCGGGTGATTTTCAACAATTCGTTGATATAAATCAAAAATAGGGTTGGGGACAATACTGAGCCTTGGGGTTGAGCGTTAATTAGTTTAGACTCAGAAGAAAACCGCATAAGGAGACCGAAATGTATCAGTTGGATAGAAAATTTTGAATCAGCTTCACAATATTGGGATGAAAACCATACGCAACGAGCGTATGTGAACGAGCTATGATTCTGATTCTCAATTTAAATCCATCTTATTTTAATTATTTATACGCTTTTTAATAAATTGCAACAAATTTTTGGATGTTAAAGTACTCTTCTTCGAACTCAGAAATTATCTTCCGTATAGTTAAATAAATTTTTAGTTTATTGTGTAAGGCTTTTATTGTATTATTGGTCACAATTATGAATTAATAATATTCTAATTTCAAACCCTGTGTGAAATGACGTTCGACAAGCCTCTGGGTTTCTTTCCCATCTTCCCATACGTGTATACATGTCTGTTAAAATGAACTACGTTCCCATTTTTGTTTTTTTACCCATCATGGTTTCGTTTTACTGTTTATTTTAATTCTATAGCAGTTCCTTACATAGAGATACGTCTAGGCAATACCCCTCTCCACTCTGCGCAAAAGTCGTGCATTATCTGCCTGTGGCTACAATTTTATTTGTTATATTTCCGGCGGATTATCTTCAAATGAATTCGGTTGTATGAAATAACGTAGCTGTGGACTTTTCAATGTCCATTTACAATTCAATTTCAATGGACAATCTCTTGTCTTCCGATGCTCGGAGACTACCTAATTCACCCAGCTTCTTTAACCCCTGCCGGTTATACTAGCTGGAGTTCATGGGGCAAAGATACAATCAATACAAACAATACAAAAACACAATCATTGGAACCTACACTGAAAAAAATTTCTAACATGTTATTAATGACATGTTATCATTAAAATTTGTGTCATAAACACAACGAAAACTTCATTACCACAACGAAATATGGCATTAAAAGTTTAAAAATTTAATGACATAATTTATCTGTGTCATTAAACACATGAATTTTCAATCATTAAATTTTCTCAAACAAAAAAATTAATGAATTTGTAATTGTTTAACGTTTGTTGTCATTAGTAACATGTATTGTGGCATTAAAATATAAAAGATAAAAAATTATGACCAATTTGCCTAATTTAATGATGAAGTATCCTAATTTTATGACATATTCATGTTTTGACATAATTTCATGATTTTTTTTCATTGGTTTATGTTCTATTTTGAAAAATTTATGAAATTTTAGCATAGAGTTATCAAATAGTTACCGTTAAGACATCATCTTGGCACGTAGCTATTCAACAACAAATTAGTTTTACTTTCACTTTCTTCCGAGTTGTTCCGAGTTTTAATAATAAAACTTAAATTAGAAAATAATTATTTTACAGTTCAATTAAACTAATAATAAAATAGTGGAAAGTGAATAATTAAAAATAATAATAAAAGTGAATAATTAAGAATAATAAAAACAACGGTAAGTTTGTGTATTTATTTGCAACTTTTTGTGTATTCGTAAATAACGTACATAACGGGACTCTTTAAAATTATTGGTATATAAAGCTTTTTCCCGAAAATATTGTGACAGCTTAAATCAGCTGTTTTAATTTGTGCATGTAAGATAACCAAAATTTATTGATTTTCCTTGCAAATTTGGTTATTTTGATTTCAATTAAAAATGTTTTAGAAGTGAATTTTTGAAAACAATAATTAATTAAACTGTTACTTTCTTGAGAATTGTTACTTTCAATGTGCGAACAGTTACTTTCAGTGGAATAGTACCTTTCAATTTGAGAATTATTAGTAGTCTTATAATAAGAATTATTCCAATATCTTTACTATATCTTTCCTTAATTATTCATAGATTGATATGTATTTTTTTAACATTAATGTGGACAATTCTACCAAATTGCCATCCAATTGGAATACAAACGCACCACAAATATTACAATTTTTAACCGACAACATTAAGGATAAATCAACAAAAATAATTATAAAAAATTTAAATGATATTGACGAAAGTAAGTAAATACAATTTCTTTTTTTCCTCTTTTTCCTTTTTCTTTTTTTATGTAATATGGTTAAATTTGTGTTGATATTGGTGTATTTGTGTTTTTCTATTTTTAAATGTTGGGCATATCTGGATTTTTAATCACTTTTATTAATTTCACTGGCATGTTCAATAAATATTTTTGTGAAGGACCGCCCCGTTTATTGAACATACCAGTGAAATTAATAAAAGTGATCCAAATCCAGATATGCCCAACATTTAACTAGGTAACCAATGCAAAATGCAATTGATAAAAATGAGCGAAGCAAGCAATTTTCCCAATTCTACCATTGAAAGTCTATGGGAACGGTTTTTCGGTGATTATTCCTCCGTGGTATGTCTAATTGTCAATATTTGTTTTTGTAAACCATCTATGACTGGATGTCGTCTTACATGCAAAATTTCATTTTGATATCTTTAATAGTTCGGGAGGAGTATGCGGACAATCGAAAATCCGAATCGAGGAAAAATGGAGTTTCGCTACGCTGCACTCAAAAAATAGAAAAACACAAATACACCAATATCAACACAAATTTAACCATATTACATAAAAAAAGAAAAGGACAACAACTAGATAGATTGGAAGAAATAGAAATATATAAACATAAAAACAATAACAACATTTTAAATGATAAAATCAACACCAAAACCAACAAAATATATGACATAATAATAAAACATAGCAGTTAAAATAGTATATAAGACCATAGTTTAAGCAAAAATTGTAATAATAATTTAAGAACTGAGGTTGACGGAAGTCGAAATCGATATTCAATAAAATAAAAATCAAATTCAAATTCAAATTGTTACTATAAGGAAGTTTATATTATTATTAATAAAATAAAAAGTTAAAAATAAACAGTAAAAATTATATTTTTAAATATTGCATTTTAATTCAAAAGCATACAAACAGTGAACAATATGGAAAACCATAATAATACGTATAGTTTTTATTATTTATTTCTTTATTATTAGATTCTCGAGATGCAACAATTTTGTGGGCTTCATGCGTACTTTGCACCTACTACAAACTTGTTGAAAAAAAGACAGTGGCCAATCTGTCACAAAATACACAATTAAGGATTCCGAGCAGGCATTTTTGTATGTTGTTAAATGTACACAAGAAGTAGAAGACCACCTCTTCTTAAAGAAACGCGATTTGCATGTCCAACCCATGATACTATGCTTAGGCGATAGTATTCAAGATATACAAAAAATTTTTGTTTATTTTGATACTATCAAGTATACATTCAACAGCCTTATTAGAGCAGTCGACATATGCTTTAAATTGTTTTATGTCTTTAATTTGAAATTTCCGTCTCCTGCAGAAATGTTTTGGAGTTCTGTGGGATATCACTTTTTTAATTTAAACAGTAAACCAAAATTATCGAAAGTGTATATTTTATCTGAATTTTTAAAAAACAAATAAAAAGTGTGAATTTCAAAATTTAATTCGTTTTTCATTTTTCAATCTTCTCTTTAACTTTTTTCGGTGGGATAGGAACACACAGATGACAGCATGTAAAATAAATAAAAAAAAAATGTGTTTTTCTATATTAACAACTCAAAAGCCCTGTGGTTTTGTTAAGAACGGCTCCAAAATTTTAATTCTAGTATGACCTTAATATTAAGTTCTGATTAAGGCCCTGAAGTGAGATTTATTATTTAATGACTTGTTCATAATTTAATGATGGTTTAACATTAAAATAATGTCAAATATCAGAAAAAAATTATTATGCTGTCATTCTAACAATGTTCATTAAATTATGAAGTTTTTTCATTGATTTGATGATAATATTTCATTAATACCTATCATGTTTATTAATGAATATCTTTCATAAAGTTACGCAACGATTCATAGCGTTATGAAAAAAAATTTTTATGAAACAATGTCGTATGACGTTGTTTAATGAAATTTCATAATTTAACTATTGGCATTTCGTTAATACAATGACATGTTTCTTCGGCTGAAAAACAATGTTAAAGTCTTTAATATAATCTTTTATGTCGTTCTATTCAAGTACATTTTCTTTCAGTGTATAGAGAAATAGGAAGACATAAACTAGATTATGCTGCACCCATATGGACAGTTTGGACACCTCAAGTAACTGACACTCACTGGAATAAATTACAAATAACACAAAGCACATCCCTGCGACAGCAACCAGATGCCATTTGATTTTTCAACGAGATCACATAGACGAGAAATGTAATATATTGCTGGTCCGTCAACATAAAGAAATGCTTACCAAATATATGGGCCTGTCACAAAGAGCAACATCCCCGCAATGACACTGCAATGACAATCCACGACTACACCGCCTAGGGACATAAGGAGGGCAAGTGCTTCTGAAATGGTGTCAGAAACAACCAAGTCAACGGTAACATTGACGAGCTTACGAATAAAACTGGCTTTGGATCTCAGTTCTTAATGGTGGCTTGATGCGGAAGAGATCAAACTACCGCGTAGCGGTCTATTCTAGTGCAGTTAACATCCGGTTGTTTACGCATTTAAAATGAATAAAATTCCAAGAAAAAATATGACCAGAAAAATGGTGACAAGTGTTTCGCAGAAACAGAAAACCTAGCCAACCTGACAAAGCCAACCTGACCTAGCCAACCTGAAAAACTAGCCAGCCTGACAAAGGAAAATTTTTGGTACCGTCCAAGGGCAGTAGCCGAGTTCCTGAATTTGGACATGGGGCCGTAGGAGTAGCACCGCACACGTTGCTACAAAATCAACAACAACAAAGCCGAACTTCTCAAACCAGTGTCAAGAATACTCGGCCTCCTCAAATGACGTAAGAAATAATTCACTCCGTATTAATTACTCCACATGTATACTCCTATATTTGTTCCTGTATGGAATATGGTTGTCATGGCTGGGTACTGCATCTGTTTCCATCCTACTTCTCTTGAACCCCCTTCAAAGGCGTGCTATACGAATTGTTGGTGAACGAAATTAAACATCAAACTTTGGTTCCGCATGCAACATTGTTCCTCTGTTGCATGGTCTCGTTGCTTTTTATAAATATCGTCATCATCTGCTTGGGTAAAATCAGATCTATCATGCGTCAAACTTATTATTTTCCCTGTTTCTTTTAAAAAAACATCAATCAACACCTCAGAACGCAAGTTGTTGGGGGCATTACCTTTTTATAAGTATGAATATGTTGCTGTGACACATATTGTAATTCTTATTACACAACACTTTTAATTTAGAAAAATACATCATTCTCAAACGAATGATTGGTGGATGTTATGGTGAGGCGTTCTTAATATTTGGAAACTACTCTGATACCGATCGTTGCGTCCGATCAATTCGAATTTGACCGTCCAATTAACACCCAAGTTTCAGTTTAACAGCTCGGTTATAGAGCGATTTTTCTGTTCCGGCGTTTGCCGCAATGGCGCTGCAAAAAGAGGATAAGAGAATAAAAAAAATAAAAAAATTTTATATGGGATTTCATACTAAACACAACTTGAATAAATTTAAAAATTATCATTTATAATATCACGAGCCGTCAAATTATAGTCGATTATTTTTCATAATCATTATAACGAATGTCATTTGAGGTACCGAGTGCGCGTAGCGCACGAGGGAAATTTTTAAGCTCAAATGACATGAGTGGTTATGTTGAAAAATAATCGACTAATAATTTGGCGATGAGTTGTGTTTAGCAGACAATTTAACGAACAGAAATAGTATTATTATTTCATACAACATAATCCTTTGTTGTCATCTTTTCTTCTAACAAAATTAAATATTATTTTATCTTAGTAGGCGCATAAATGTTATAAATTTGTAATTTATTTTTGACAAATAAACATAAACATGCAATCATTTATGAATGAAAACGGACATTTTCATTATTTGTAAATTGCATTTTTACATAATTTTGTATGTACATATATTGTATGTATATATATATATATATGTATGTACATATACATATAGTATGTACATATACATATAGTATACATACAAATATATGTACATATATTATAGTATATGTATTATTTACGTATAGTACATGTATGTATATATATATAATGTATATATATATGTATTATATACTTTACATTATATATGTATTATATATATGTATATATATATGTATATATATATGTATTATATATATTATAATGTAAAGTATACATATAAAGTATGTATATA
This sequence comes from Diogma glabrata, assembly GCA_963693315.1. NCBI lineage: Eukaryota > Metazoa > Arthropoda > Insecta > Diptera > Cylindrotomidae > Diogma > Diogma glabrata. The sequence goes on from OY856186.1 coordinate 262,869,411, forward strand.
TATATAATGTAAAAGTATAGTACATGTATCTATATATATATGTACATACATGTACATGTATATATTTGTATGTACATATACATATACTATAATATTATAGTTTTAAATTAATATATTAAGTAGGCCGAAAATAGTCACTATAATTCGCTGTTCCTTCCCACCAGAGAAAAATAATCGATATAATTCGTTTTGATTTGTTAAAAAATAGTAAATGAAGCGTTTTTATTGGACCTTATCGAAACTTTATTTAGTGAGTTGAATTGTCATATATAATATCACGAGTCGTCAAATGATAGTCGATTATTTTTCATAATCATTATTACGAATGTCATTTGAGGTCCCGAGTGCGCCGAGCGCACGAGGGGAATTTTTAACCTCAATGGCATGAGTGGTAATGTTGAAAAATAATCAATTAATAATTTGGTGACGAGTTGTATTTAGTAGACAATTTAACGAACAGGAATAGTAACATTATTTCATACAACATAATCATACATAATAAAATATTATTTCATCTTAGTAGGCGCATAAATGTTATAAATTTGTAATTTATTTTTGACAAATAAACATAAACATGCAATCATTTATGAATGAAAACGGACATTTTTACTATTTGCAAATTGCATTTTTACATAATTTTGTATGTGAATTTTTGTTTTAAATTAATATATTAAGTAGGCCGAAAATAGTCACTACAATTCGCTGTTCCTTCCCACCAGAGAAAAATAATCGATACAATTCGTATTGATTTGTTAAAAAATAGTAAATGAAGCGTTTTTATTGGACCTTATCGAAACTTTATCTAGTGAGTTGAATTGTCTATGGAATTTCTCATTTTACTACAATTAAATAGTTTAAATTTGTTTATGAACTATTATTGACTTGAAGCATAATATATAATAGTAGATTCTTGTTTGAGCTTAGAATGAAGGCAATTCTTCACGAGGATGATGTTTCCCGAAACGAGCGTAGGGAGTGAAGGGAATCATCCGAGTGAAGAATTGCCTTCATCCTAAGCGAATACAAGATACTATTTTATCCACGACTACAAATATTCCAAATAATTTCATTCAAGTTTTCCTGTAAAAGTTTATATCGCCATATTGAAATAAATCTATGAAATATAAAACAAAACAAAACATGTTTGTTTATTTTATATGTATTGTTCTTGTTTTATCTGTTTATATTACTATACCAACAAATCAAGTTTTTAATTTGTTAGGGGAATTTTGAATAAATAAAATGGAATGAAATAAATAAAAAAGAATTTGATATATAGAAAGGAATGAATACAATTACAATGAAAGATATACGCATGGAAAGTATATATTCTTTAGTAGTTGTGGATAAAATATTTTATCATCCTCGTGAAGAATTGCCTTCATTCTAGCTCATACAAGAATCTACTATTATTTTCTTCTGTCCGTAAAACAAATACGAAAATAGGTTAAATTTTTCATACAACTATGTATGGGAAATTTTGGCAATTTTCATGTTTCTTTTTTGAGCGATTTAAGAATAACATTTTATATATATGTATTACGCTTAATATATAGTCAATAATACTTCATAAGCAAATTAAAATTGTTTATTTCAAACTGATATCTAAAACGACATTTTTCGGATTATTTATGGTACAAAAAGTTGAACTTTAATGTCCTAAGACTTTATAAAATTTGTAACGTTTTGATTTATTTTGTTATTTTTTTTTATGATAAATACCTTTGTTGAGTAGTGCAGGTCACACCCCATAGCGGCTCAGGATATTCTCGTTTCCAAGGTTCAAATCTTACCTGCTTACGAACGTTATAACAAAGAAAGAAAATGTGGGTGTGCATAATGATATTCCAAAAAATCTATTTAGGGCCTAGATCGTGATAGACCCTGGTCATTTAATAAAGCAGGCAAACCACGTGACAAAAGAAATTCAAAAACTCGAAGAGGGAGAAGAAGATCAATTCAACATCACCGTCATTGTTTACTTTAGCCAGACATTCTAAATTCTATCCAATTACATTTCATTAAACAAATCAAGATGTTGATTATCCCAGCCATATCACAAAATCACTATTGATCACTACTTTAATTTATGTTAGCTAGGCAACCTAGAAAATTTATCCACCATAATTCAATGAAGAGAGGAAACTGTATTTTTGACTTAACTTTCCGAAAACAACAAAAAGGAATTTATTTACGTTAACTCAATTTTTCAAAAAAAATTAGGAATATTTATTTAATTTTAATTTAATCTAATCAATATTTATTTATGTTTAAATTCAGAGAGAGTTGTGATAATATTAAACGTTTTATATAATAAAAACTAAACGTAACTTACAGTAGTTCTTCCAGATAATAGATCGTGTTACTGAACCCCAAATAATCCCGCTATTGATATGTTTGGACGATGATAACTTGACTTCCTTGATTTTATTACTGGTTTTTACATATCGATGTTGCCGCCATTAAACCAGTTTTGTAAATTTGAACTCCTAGTTATAATACGTGTTAGTTCTAAATTGTTACGAAATCCTGTCCTTTATGGTCTCCTATATAGTTAAAATTCACGTTCTGCCTTAGGGTATCAGCTAAAAACTCTACAATATTTCCTCTATTATGCCGGTTTCACTTTTTTTTGTAAGAAAACACTACACATGAAATTTTTATTTTGTATTTATACCAGTTTTTAAATTTATTGATTTGCCTTTTTTATGGTAGTTAAGGTTAACTGACTGTATTCTTATATTTTAATTACATTTATGATTTTTTTTTTGTTTGTTAAAATAAAATTATTAGGAATAGATTATTCACTGTCCAGTGATATTCTTTTAACTTAATACACATTAGATAGTACATACACAATGTTATATTCCTTGCAAATTCAACTATTACACATTTTAAAAATTGTGCGTAACTACACTATGTACATTGGTTTTTGTTTTTAAATACCATTATGAATACAATTATGAAATACAATTATGATTCACTGTCCAGTAATATTTTTTTTCTTAACTTTATACACAATAGATAGGACATACACAATGTTTCATTGCTTGCAAATTTAACCATTACACATTTTAAATATTCTGCGTAACTAAACTATGTACATTTGATTTTACTTTTAAATACAATTATGATTTTTTTATTTTTACTTAATGAAATTAACTTATGGCAAGCAAGTTTTTTAATTTATTTTAAAAGTTTTGTTTTTGATCTGTCTATCCTTAGATCAGACAGTTAATTGAAATTTGGTACCAAAATCATTTACTTAAATAGGCGCAAATGATTTTACATAACGAGTACAAAAAAAATCTATTTAATCGCAAAACCTGATCAAAATCAACAACTTTATTTGTATGCACTCGTCTATTGAAATTTATAGGATTTTTTTCTTGTTTTATAAAAGTCAGCTGTTTTAAATACAACAAAATACATGCCAACATTTTTTTTGTTCTTAGGTATACAGGGCATTACAGGACTGATTCGTTGTGATCGCATCCCTGGAACAACAACGAATCAGAAAAGTGCCCATCAGAATCAAACATAAAGACACATGTAGGCTCCAAAACAGATTGATAACAGTTGCCCCGATAGTAATCCATCAATTGCAACTCATGCAACCACAGTATTTATAATTGTTCATACTACTCATGACTAGACTCGGATATCTTTTGTATGGTAAGTTCCTTTTCTTTGACTTTCGACATCCTGTAGTTCCACCAACGCATTCCCTATCATTCGAATGACTTTTGATTGGATAAATTTTGGGGATAATTTGCCAGATACATGCTTACCAGCATCACTGAGCACGAAATTTCGTCGGAACACCATGTCGCCGATCTTTAAGTTAGGCTTGCGAGTTCGCAGATTGTAATGGTTTGAAGTCTTTTCAAACGCACTAGTCATTTGAAGTCTTAATTTTTCCCTAATATTCGCTAAGTGATCTTCATGAAATAGTTCTTCTCCAGGTTCTTCTAGACATTTCAGATTCTTCAGTAATTTGTATGTTGAACCATGACTGAGCATACTTAACCCAAATAATGCATAATACGGAGAACAGTTTAGCGAAGAATGTACCATACTACGAAGAGCACCGGCGATTTGGCTGAGGTGGGTGTCCCATCTCGTATGGTCATTCTTTAGGTAAGATCTGATTCCCGATAACACCGAACGATTCAGTCGCTCAGATATGTTGGATTGTGGTGAATATAAAGCGCTGCGTATTTGAGATATGCCATATCTCGTTAAAAAAATCTTAAAGTATGCAGAAGTAAACTGCGTGCCGTTATCTGAAACAATTGTCTCAGGACAACCAAAGGTCAGGAAAACATGATCTTCTAACAATTTGCATATTGGTTCCGAGCTTAGTTTTCGAAGAGGAAACAGAAACGGAAATTTTGTCAGGTGGTCCACAATTATGAGTACTGCTATATTTCCATTTTTTGATCGCGGGTACGGACCCAGGATGTCGATGTATAACCGTTGCATAGGACGTTCGGTCTTAAAATAAGAAACCATAGGAGCTCTCAAAACTTGATTTGTAGCTTTCATTTGTTTACAAATGTTACAATCTGCTAATTGTTTTTGAACCTGTGTAAGCATTTGGGGCCAGAAGTAGAAGCGCCTTAAGTGGTGTAGGGTCTTCGCAACTCCAGCATGAGCTGAAGTTGGAAGCTCATGTGCTTTTGAAATCAATTCAGTCGTTAATTCTTTTGGAACCCAAAGCTTCCACTGTTCACCTTCTGAACACGACAAAAAGTTGACTCTTTTGTACACCTTGCCTTGAATAATTTTGAGATCAGGTAATGATGACTTACCATCCTCGATAATTTGAATCAATTTCATATAACTCGAGCTGCTGAACAACGTGGGATCTAAATCCAACTCTTGGTAATTGAAATTGTTAGTAGCCAACGCATCTATACAGGGAATACGAGAGAGAGCATCTGGCACCACATTTAGGCTTCCCTTCCTGTATTCTATATCAAAAGAATATCCTTGCAGTTTAAGGCTCCACCGTGCTAAACGACCCACTAAGTCGGTTTGTTGCATCAACCATCTTAGTGATGCATGATCTGTAATAACTTTAAATGGGTGGCCCTCGATAAAAGCTCTAAATTTTTTTATCCCTAATATTACTGCCAAACATTCCTTTTCACTAACCGAATAGTTTCGCTGCGCGGCATTTAATTTTTTCGACATGAACGCTATTGGGTGTTCGATATTGTCATCATCCAATTGGGTTAATACACATCCCACTCCCTCGTTACTTGCATCGCACTGCAAGGTAAATGGTTTGGTGAAATCTGGGTTTGCTAAGATGGGAGCTGAAGTTAAAGCTCGCTTAATAGTGTTAAAAGCCACATCAGCTTCATCTGTCCATCGAAATTTACCGGTTGATTTTTTTAATAGGTTTGAGATAGGAGTCGTGAGTGACGCAAACTCAGAGATAAAACGTCTATAATAGCCGGACATGCCTAAAAATCTACGAACTTGTCTAATTGAAGTTGGAATCGGAAACTCCGAAATTGCTGCTACCTTTTCGTCGTCTATTCTAATACCATCTTTACCTATCACGTAACCCAGATACTTAATCTCAGGCATCAAGAACTTGCTTTTCTCAATATTTATTGTAAGATTGGCCCGTTTCAAACAATCAGCAATTTCTGCTAATGTTTGAAGGTGCGAATTGAAAGTAGGAGATACAATAAGCAGATCATCCAAGTACACAAATACCTGGGTTTTGAGGCTAGGAGGTATTACTTGATCCATGAGCTTTGTCATAGTTTGCGCAGCATTGCAGAGTCCAAACGGCATTCGGGTGTATTGGTATAGTGGTCTTCCTGGAACAGTGAATGCTGTTTTTTCGCGGGAGCTAGCTTCCATGGGAATCTGCCAGAAAGCATCCTTTAGGTCTAGGCTGGAGATGAATTGAGATTTTGGTAGTCGACTTAAGATCCCTTCGATTTGCGCAGAGGGTACGCTAACGTCTTGGTGACTTTGTTCACCTTACGTGAATCTAAGCATAGCCGCACCTTGCCTGGTTTTCTCACTAATACGACTGGCGAACTCCAAGAACTGTTCGACTCCTCGATTATCCCTAATGACAGCATTCGATCCAACTCCTCCCCCATTAACTTCTCGATGGCTGGAGATATGGGATAGTGTCTCTGCTTTATTGGACGCGCATCACCGGTGTCGATGATGTGTTCCAATAAATGAGTCTTCACTAGCCCCAGCTTCGAGAAGGACGGAAATAGTTGGATAGAAACTTTCAGCCTTTCTTGTTGATCTGCTGTAAGACTGGATAATTTTGGTTCTTCAGTTGTAATCGCTAGGTGTTGAGTTAAAGGTTGGTAAAGTTTGAATAGTTTGAAGAAGTCGATACCCAGATAAAGGTTTTGAGAAAGGGACGGAACTACCATTAGTTCAATGTTTTTGTTAAAACCTAAAAAGGAGATTTTCGTAGTGAAATACCCATAGATTTCCTGGTCTTTTCCATCCGCTGTTTTGACTTGTTCAGTTGTATGAGTTAAAATTTCCGGCGTTTTTAAAAGTTCTTGAGCGAATGAGCCGCCAACAGCGCTTATTGAAGCTCCACTATCCAATAGACCGATGCGTTTTACCTCCAAGATTTCGACCTCAGCATAAGGTCGGGGATCATTTTTCATAGATACTAAAGATGATAAGAAAGGAACTTTAATCATGCGACGCATTTTACGATATTCACGTCGTCTAGTAATTGAACGGGGACTACGAGAATTTTTCTGTATTTCGTTAATACCAAGGCGTCGTTTCGCTGATAAATACTCTTGCAATCGCTGATGTGGAGTTTTGAAGTAAGTGTAATGTTCATGAGCAGAATGCAAAGGCTGATCACGTTTTAAAATTTTGACTGGAGTGTTCATCTGAAATGTAGTTTTGGTAGCACAACCCTGCGATTCCTCTGCTTTGTTTGTAGTATCCATGTCTAAAGTGCTAGGTGACGGACTCGGTGTCAATACTGAGCCACACTGGATTGGAATTATTTTTGGGAGCGTGAATGATTGCTGTTCACGCTCCCTTTCGAGTTTAAACGACATTTGTCGCATTTGAAAAGGTAGGTGTCGTCCAAACCACACCCAAAGCAGAAAAGTCGCAAAGGTTTAGTACACTGGCGGAATCCGTGTCCTTGATTTTTGCAATTCCAGCATGTTATTATTACTTTAGACGGATCCGATACACCTTGATAAGCGTGTAGTTCAGCCTTTGATATCCGCAAATGCGCAAGCGAACTTGGGAGTTCCTCAATTTCTGGATCTCGTATTCGCTGATCATCAACTGGATGAACTTCTGAAATTCCTGGTCGGTAAGATGGGTTTCGAGGAGATGGCGGAATAGCTGCGTGCAACTTTTCTCGCCGACGACATAATTCTCGTAGTTGTTCGGCAGTATGAATTTGTATGTATATTAATTCCTTGCGGATCTCAAATCTCAGGTTGTTTAATAAAATACTAAGCAATACCGTGTCTGACAGAGGAGTACTTAGTTTGTCACTTAAACGGAGTATGTCGTTAAATAATGCGTCGAACGATTCAGTGGGACGCTGTTTCCTGGGTCGGATCTTATCGATCACCTCATCATCGGTATCACGGTCTCCAAATTCTATTCGTGCTGCTCCACATAATCCTTCCCAAGTCATATGCGGTGTGCGATGGTGATAACGCCAGTACCAATCTGCTGCTTTTCCTTCAAATAGTAGATGTGAGTGTGCGACAAGTACATCATTACCAGAGAAAGATATGTTGTTCAACACCCCTATTCGATAAATAAATTCTTCGATATTGAGACCATCTGACTTCCCATTGAAGACTATATGCCAATCTCGGATAGTTCTTGCGTTAGTTCGTTGTTGATATTATTCCTGATTGCAACAGGATTTGGACGTAAAGAAGAGCTAGATCTATTTGGAACTTGACCAGGTGGAGTTAGAGCAGAGTCAGACGTCTGCACTCTGCGCGGAAGAGAATCTAATCTTTCGTTCTGATCTACAATATTTTCTGATGAGCGGAGAATTTCCTTTAGAGTTTGGTGGAATTGGTCTTCTGTACTGATTTGATGCCTTCTATCAATATTTGTTGATTCAAATGCTGATTGTCTTTGTGGATTGAAAGGAGATGAATCAACAACAAAAGAACCTACATTTGTTACCCCAACACGATCTGCACGCTGCTTCGCGGCTTGTGAACGTGTAATAGGTTTAGATATTGCACCTGTGGGTTTTCCGTATAACCTTAGTTCGTTTAGCGTTAGTTTTTGAAGACAATTGGGACAATTCTCACTTTCCTTTAGCCATTTCGTGACGCAGATTTCGTGAAAGATGTGGTGGCATGGTGTAATGACTGTTGTGACTAGATCAGATAATTCTTCCTGACATATTGAACATACACCTTGGACTGATTTCAAAATCTTTGGGTTGCTTGACAACATAATGAAGTAGTTAAGAGAAAAAAGGTATACTACACTATTGCAACGATGGATTGAAAAATAAAATTAGTTGTAATACGCCACAACTGAGACGTGTGTTAGTTTAAACACTGGAGTTTTGATTTATAGGATATAACTCCAAATTCCTAAACAATGACAAAGGAATAAGAAATACGAGAAAAGACAACAAAAAAATATTGCGAGCAATAACAAAATAAAATCGTAGATTTGATCAAATTAGCGTAGTATAATATTCTAAATAAGTTTGCGTATATGCGATACTCAATAAATAAATAAATAAATGTGAATATTCCTGCCAATAATTAAATAAATAAACTAATTGTATGTAAAAAAATTTTGTCAATAAATAAACAAATATGTCATAATATATCAAAAATTGCTTTTCTAATCCCAATAACAAAATTAATATTAGGAGCGATACTCAATAAATAAATTTAAATATTCTTGCCAACAATTAAATAAATAAATTATTTGTATATAAAAATTTTTGTCAATAAATAAACAAATATATTATAATATATGAAAAAAATATTTTTTTCTAATCCTAATTATTTTTGCAAACGGATAATAACAAAATTAATGGTAGGAGCGATACTCTAACAATTAAATAAATAAATCAATTGTATATAAAAAATTTTGTCAATAAATATTCACACATATCAAAAATTACTTTTTCTAATTCTAATTATTTTTGCAAAACGGATAATAACAAAATATGCAAATAAATAAATTAACACAATTTTGTGTTGTATATCTAGTTAGTATTATATTTATAATTTTAATTACCCTAAATAAATTCGTTTCCTGTTGTGTTCTTAATTTTTTCTTTATAATAAATTATTTTTTTTTTTCTGTTGTTTTATGGATTAATATAAATTCTCGAAATATTATTTTACTGAATTACCATTACCTTGAATTACTATTACGGTTATTATTTCTTTTATAACAAAGGCTTGATGCTGCATTGATCCCCCCTCTAGCTCACTCTAACCTCGAGCTCTTTTTTATGATGCTACTCCAGAAGAAAAAAAGTGATAAGGGTAAAATGTTGTGGTCCGAAAACGGATTGTAGTAGGTTGGGCTGCATGGTGTGTTTCTAGTTCACACTCAAAAGCAAGGCGCACTGCATGAGACATAAACAAAGCCTCATCCCAGGCATTCGACTTTACGCTTGCGTGCTTCTCAGAGACACACACAGGCCACCTGCTTTGAAGAAAGGAAAACCTATGTCTGATTGGAGGTGTTGCTCAAGTAGTAGTAAGACAAAGGCTGGTCACATCATCGAGAATGAAAATTGGAGGAAGTTGTGCGCTCAACTTCCCTCATTGCACCTCTATGAGTGATCAGTATTGGCCTGCACCCTCCACCAACATTTACCATCACATATAAATGGAATTACGCTGAGAAAATATAATATTGAACAATGTAGCTGAGATGTTGAGCGTAACTGTGATGGTCTTGAACAGAGATATTGAATCTATCAAGGCAGCTCTAACTTCTGGCACCGGCAAAGGTCAGCTCGACCTTTAACCCTATTCACTCAGCAGTAAAAAGCTGAAATTGCTAGACAACCATCCATGTTTTGCCTTCACATTCCATCGACTACAGAGCGTGAGTTTTTGAATCTCGTTGGAAGGTCAGTTGAAGGAAAAACACTTCCACGCCTGCCTGTTTAAATTGAATCCAATCATCCGTGCTAAAACTAGCCTCGTCATCTCGGAATCTCTCCCTGAGAGGATGGGACTCTGAGACAAGGAGCTATCAAAACACGGAATATGTGGAATCATAAGTTTCCCTTATCAAAGCATTAAGTATCTTCACTGATACTTATTATCCCTTCATTTTGTCTTCTATATTCTGATTTTCTTTAAAGAATTGCCTACTCATGGTCCCTGTTTCGGCGCCATCTTCGTAACGTTTTGATTTATTTTGTTATTTTTTTTATGATAAATACCTTTGTTGAGTAGTGCAGGTCACACCCCATAGCGGCTCGGGATATTCTCGTTTCCAAGGTTCAAATCTTACCTGCTTACGAACGTTATAACAAAGAAAGAAAATGTGGGTGTGCATAATGATATTCCAAAAAATCTATTTAGGGCCTAGATCGTGATAGACCCTGGTCATTTAATAAAGCAGGCAAACCACGTGACAAAAGAAATTCAAAAACTCGAAGAGGGGAGAGAGGGAGAAGAAGATCAATTCAACATCACCGCCATTGTTTACTTTAGCCAGACATTCTAAATTCTATCCAATTACATTTCATTAAACAAATCAAGATGTTGATTATCCCAGCCATATCACAAAATCACTATTGATCACTACTTTAATTTATGTTAGCTAGGCAACCTAGAAAATTTATCCACCATAATTCAATGAAGAGAGGAAACTGTATTTTTGACTTAACTTTCCGAAAACAACAAAAAGGAATTTATTTACGTTAACTCAATTTTTCAAAAAAAATTAGGAATATTTATTTAATTTTAATTTAATCTAATCAATATTTATTTATGTTTAAATTCAGAGAGAGTTGTGATAATATTAAACGTTTTATATAATAAAAACTAAACGTAACTTACAGTAGTCCTTCCAGATAATAGATCGTGTTACTGAACCCCAAATAATCCCGCTATTGATATGTTTGGACGATGATAACTTGACTTCCTTGATTTTATTACTGGTTTTTACATATCGATGCTAAAAACTCTACAATATTTCCTCTATTATGCCGGTTTCACTTTTTTTTGTAAGAAAACACTACACATGAAATTTTTATTTTGTATTTATACCAGTTTTTAAATTTATTGATTTGCCTTTTTTATGGTAGTTAAGGTTAACTGAGTGTATTCTTATATTTTAATTACATTTATGATTTTTTTTTTGTTTGTTAAAATAAAATTATTAGGAATAGATTATTCACTGTCCAGTGATATTCTTTTAACTTAATACACATTAGATAGTACATACACAATGTTATATTACTTGCAAATTCAACTATTACACATTTTAAAAATTGTGCGTAACTACACTATGTACATTGGTTTTTGTTTTTAAATACCATTATGAATACAATTATGAAATACAATTATGATTCACTGTCCAGTAATATTTTTTTTCTTTACTTTATACACAATAGATAGGACATACACAATGTTTCATTGCTTGCAAATTTAACCATTACACATTTTAAATATTCTGCGTAACTAAACTATGTACATTTGATTTTACTTTTAAATACAATTATGATTTTTTTATTTTTACTTAATGAAATTAACTTATGGCAAGCAAGTTTTTTAATTTATTTTAAAAGTTTTGTTTTTGATCTGTCTATCCCTAGATCAGACAGTTAATTGAAATTTGGTACCAAAATCATTTACTTAAATAGGCGCAAATGATTTTACATAACGAGTACCAAAAAAATCTATTTAATCGCAAAACCTGATCAAAATCAACAACTTTATTTGTATGCACTCGTCTATTGAAATTTATAGGATTTTTTTCTTGTTTTATAAAAGTCAGCTGTTTTAAATACAACAAAATACATGCCAACATTTTTTTTGTTCTTAGGTATACAGGGCATTACAAATTTTCAGATGAGATATATAAATTAGGGTTTCTCAAACGGGATCCCGTTTTCCCCGGGATCTCGGGGGTAAATTTTCATCCCGTTTTCCCGGGATTTCACCCCGGGATCCCGGGTGTCCCGCTAATTTTTATTAACATTTTTTTGTACTTTTTTCAAAGATATTAAAAGTTTTCTCACTCGAAAATCGAGTAGTTTTTAATTCTTTTCCCTCTGTAGTAATTAATTTCGTTCAAAATGAGGAAAATATTTTTTTTGACACGTATGGTATCATGGTTTTTTTGTATAGTTTTTTGACACATATAAACACAACAAATTAAAACCAATCAAACTTAAAATAGGTAGATTTTTCTGAGAAATCTACCTAAAACTTCATTTCTCTTAATTTATGTTTAATGGTTCTCTTGGACGGTTCAATGGATGGTTCAATGGACGTTTCGTCACGAAAATTCGGACAAAATTGAGTGATAGCACCTAGTTTTTTGAAAAATTGTTTAAAAATTAGTATTATGAATTTATTTTTGTTTTGTTTTTATGTATTCTAGTTTATTTAATTTTTGAAGTTTTTCTAATTAAAAATAATGGAAATATAAAAATCAATAGCGCATTTTTTGTGCTGTTTTAATTTTACACATTTTTCTACCACCCAATTAGAAAAATCTAGCTTTTTAGCGTTTCCCGGGATCCCGGGAATTGGATATTTTTTGTCCCGGCTTCCCGGGATTTGAATTTCTACGGGAAATGAGAAACCCTAATATAAATAAAGTTTTGATTTAAATGGGTTTACAGAGCGTATCATTGTGACCTGCTGAATACGAATGTCATATTCATTATTTTAGGTTAGCTCTTGTTTTTGAGATATTCGCGAAAAAAACAATTTTTTCGCTGAACAAAAAGGTTATTTTGGTTTTTATATCGCATATTTTACTGAACAAACAAATTTAATGTATTAATGATACAAGTGCATAGCGAAGATACTAACAAACAGTTTGAGCTAATTTTGATAATTCATAAAGCATTCTGGAAGTTGCACTCGAATAAAGTTGAAAAAAAATTTACGTTTTTTTATATTTTCCATATTCAATGCCATAAATTTTCCACAAACGATTGTAAATTTTTTTAATTTCTTGGAACCTACAGTTCATTTAATTTCCTTTCGTTTTGAAAAACCACGAATATTGGTGTAGTTTGCACCAAGTTATTCAGGTTTTCCCAAAAAAGTCAATACTCAAAATTTGATTAATATATGAGTTACAACATAATTGATTTATATATGAGTTGTTAAACAGATTTTCGAATTAAAATTGCAAGTTATGGTCAAAACCTGGTTACACATCGTTAAAACGTCAAATGAAAATTTTCTTTGTTGTACCATCTTGAATATGTTCAGTTGCAGTTGACATAAGTATTTTTCGACATTCACGGTTTATCTTTATTCAATTCTATGCCGAAGTAATGAAGACATGCAATTCTTATAGAGCGATTTTTTAGTAGGATGTATTATGTAACTTCCACAAATAAATAAATAAAACAAAACGAATTTGGACTATTTTTACGCTTGAAATATCTTGACGACGCCATTTTAATAAATTTAACTGTACACTTTACTATTTCAAAAGTATTCTGAACTGATGTTTGAGAACGACTGAACTTGTAAAATATTATTTACGATGCGGACCAAAAAGAAGAGAAAAAATAGATAAACGCGGATGAAATAAGGAAAACTCAAAATAGCTCGCAGTTTTTATTCGAAGATCTATTTAACAACTCATACATAAACCAATTATGTTGCAGAATTAACTTTTTTTTGAACTTTTTTTTCTAAATTTTTAGTTTTGACTCTTTTGGGAAAACTTGAATAACTTCGTGCAACCTACACCAATATTCGTTTTTTTAACTTCAAAGAAAGGGAATTAAATAGCTATAGGTTCCAAGAAATTAAGAAAATTTTCAATCATTGATGTCTATTCAGTAAAATCTTCATTGGGGTCTATTCAGTAAAATCTTCTTTCGAAAATTTCTGCTATTCTTCTATTTATTGTATGAAGTTTTATTCTTCCGTTATAAAATTTCATACAAAAAATAGAAGAATAGCAGAAAATTTGATAGAAGATTTTACTGGATAACCACATTGTTTGTTCAAAATTTATCGCGTTGAATATGGTAAATTTTTAAAAAAACGTAAGGTTTTTGATTTTTTTTTCATCTTTATATTATCCATCATCAACATCTTGATGGATAATACAATAGTATGCCATAAAGTTGGGAAAGGATTCATCTTTCTTACACAGGGCAACAAATCAGTTGATATTGCTCACCATTGGTGGTGCCCCATCAGTGGTGATTGCAGATAGCTTGTGGATAGGCATATCTATTGATTTTGCATGTGTTACGAATATGTCGAATATATCCTGACCTAATGTTCACCCTTTCATTGGCAATCTTTTCAACAGCTCGTATTTTACAGTAAAGTCAATAAACCCCTTCTCACCATGACTGTCTTTTTAGTTGAGTTTGAATATCGTTTGAAATTCTATGTATTCTTCTTGCAACCGTATTGCCTGACAGCTGTAAATCTTGCTTGGCTGACATAATTTCTTATGAAAAATCCCTGCTTGTTGGAAAATCCCTCAAATAAGCACTCAGCTTGTGATTCAATTTAAATTCAATATCTGTGTTGCTTAAAATAGTTTCAACATATTACAGATAGAATTGCATTAAATAAATGGAATTGGTTTAAATTGTTTTACAGATATTATAAGAAAAACTCAAAAAGTATATGAAAAAAAAATGTAATGAACGTAATATTTTGTGGTAGCACACACAAAACAGTTGGCGGGATTGGGAACCACGTCTGTAAGCATTACGGATTGCTCAGTTGCACATGTTCGCTGTTTGGTTGACTTGATATATGAATGTGATGGTTCGGAATTCTTCTCAATCCTTTAGGTGGTTTAGTTTGACGCTGAATTAAATAAGTTATTCTTAGCATTTTTTATAAAATGCGTTGTGTGATAAGCATTACAATATGTGTCACATCATAGCAACATATAAAACCTATTTGTTTTTTATTTTTTTTTAAAGAAGTAATTGCTAAACAATAAATCCTATCACATATAAATTATGACATAGGCTAATATTTCATGATAGGAAAGAAAAATTCAAATACATTATAATAATTAAAGTAAGAGGTAAAACGCAAATTATTTAAAAAAAGTTTACACGTGGAAAAACTTAAGTATAGGGCAATAATCCAGCTAGTGGCATATTCCTTGATTTTGTGACGCACTGTCGTCCTTAGTAATTAAAGCCGATATATAGAGTTATATGCAGGCTCTTATCTTCGAACAAGCAATAAACTCCCATCATCAAGTAATACTCCATACCTAAAATTTTGGGTAGTACCGTTGACTATAATATAGCATGAAAGAACGAGTTGGTTATGGCATGGGTTTGTATCTTTGAATTCAGGTTATAGCTGTCTCGAATCAGACTGAAACATAAAAAAATGTATTTAATTGTCTAGAAAAATGTTATGTTATTAAATGAATATGTTCATGGTTTTATTTCAAGCCTGTAGTCTGTTAAGAGTCATCCCAAATTTCTAAACAATCAGTGGAAAAGACAAAGTTGATACCACTATGAAGACTATTTTCTTATTTGCTATTGTTCTACTTTTAAATAAATCTATCTCTGCTTAAAGTCAAAACTTTGATTAATTCTACAACAAAAACGTGAAAATTCTTGTATTGAAGTTTTGTATAACAAAATTCGTTAATCTCACGTAGTTGAAACTGCATACCAAAATTTAAGTTATAAATATGAAAATTCAAACGAAAGACACAATTCGTTAACAAAATAGATTTCTTCAGTTTACCTCAAAATGTTTAAATATCAACTTAAAATATTTATTTTAATTTCGTTTGCTTGTTTAAATAAAGCAAATAAAACAGTTTATACAAAAAACCCAATAGTTCGCACAGATACAGGGAGCGTTAGAGGGAATACTTTGACAACAAGATTTAATAATCCATTTTTTGCCTTTCGTGGTATTCGTTATGGAAAACCACCTATCAACGAGTTACGGTTTAAAGTAAAAGCAGAATAGTTCAATTAATAAGGTAAACGTGTTCATTTTAATAATATTACACTTCGTTTAGGCACCCGAACCTGTTGAACACTGGCGAGACGTTTTTGATGCAACTGAAGATGGTCCTACGTGCCCACAATTATCAAACTTTAAGCAATCTGAAGATTGCTTAAGATTAAATATTTATACAAAAAATGTAAGTTGGCTTTTTCTGAATAAATAAAACAAATACAAATTTTAGTCAATTTTAATCCACAGCTACCAAGTAAATCAAAACCACACATCAAAAAACCTGTCATACTGTTAATTCCTGGAGGAATGTTTACTAATGGATCTGGACTGAGTATTGATCTTGGAGGTCCAAGGTATATAATGGAACAGGATATTGTGTTTGTCACAATTAACTATCGCCTTATAGAATTAGGATTTTTAAGTTTAAACATAAGTGATGTTCCTGGCAATGGTGGTCTAAAAGATCAAGTTTTAGCATTGAAATGGATTAAAAGAAACATCGGCCAATTTGGAGGTGATCCTAATCAAATAACTCTTTTGGGACATAGCGTTGGTGCATATTGTGTTCTTCTTCATCTAGTCTCACCAATGTCAAGGAATTTATTCAACAAAGCAATTTGTATGAGTCCTGTTGGTCTTCAACACAAAATGAAATCAAATCTAATAGAAGAAGCACAAAAACAATCTAAGCTTATTGGCTGTAGAAATTCCTCAACACCGCAAGCAATTTATGATTGTTTAAAATCTACAGATTCAAGTCTGCTGCTTAAATTTATAACAACAAGTAAAATAGTTTATGTTACAGAACCGTTGTACCAAGCAGTAGTTGAACCTGATTTTGGTCAAGAAAGATTTTTAATTGAAGATCCATCGATATCATTTCGAAATGGAAATTTTGCTAAAGTTCCGTTAGTGATTGGTCTTGGAAATGCCGAATATTCTATAATTCCGTATACGATCATAAGAAACGAAACATTGTTGAAATTATTTTCCAAACGTTTCCGTTTTCTAACACCAACTCAAATAATATGTGAAAAAGATTTATTTTTTCAAAATTCAGAATATGCTAGAAAAGCTGGTAAAGCAATTTTAAACTCATATAATATATCAAACCCGATACAGATGACGGATTTTCCAAAATTAGCAAAAGTGGGTTTTATATAATTTTAAGTCCTACATTATATATGTATTAATTCTATTTATATTATTTTAGATGTTCTCTGATGGCATGTTAGGTTATGGCATACAACGCATTATTGATTATATGCATAACTCAACTGAAGTGTTTTACTATCACCTGACATTCTCTCAAACATTTAGTCTTTTCATAATGGATGGTAAGGCATATGGGGTTCAACATGCGGATGAAATGAAATATTTATTCAATTCGTTTCCTTTTTTTAATCAAAGCTCTTCGGAAAATAAAATTGTGGAAAGAATTACTAGGTTTTGGGCACAGTTTGCATTGACAAAGTAAAACACTGATAGTTGAACAATATCATATTATAAAACGAATTTAATTTCAGAAATCCGAACAAAGAAAATGATGAATATATTGGTGATACTGTTTGGATGCCATACACAAAGAAAAATCATTATTACTTAGAATTCGGTGATGAATTGGTTTTGAAGACAAACTTACTGGCAGATCGTTACAAAATATGGTATAAAGTTTTCAAATAAAAAAGCATATTCTTATTTAAAACAAAATTGGTCTTTTGATAGCGTGTTGTAAAATTTTTCGCTTGCTTATATAGTATATTAAATAATTAATTATTAATTTTTGAAAAATGATTAGCAATGGTGAATCTCGTTGTTTAATAAACATGTTTAATATTTACAGCATGTGTAGAGTGATCTGATTTAGTTTATATTGAGGAAACTCATTTAATCAAAAGTATTTAATTAAAATAAAAACGTTAAAGGAACATATTATTTTTGGTCCCTTGAGCCGGATGTATAAGTTTAGCCTAACATCGCACATTAAATGCCTCTATTTATTCATATCAACAAATAATTCTGATGGCACTTCACTTATTATTCAAAAAAAATTTGCTAGGCAACTAGAAATTATTTTAACCAATATTTTCTGGAGTACCATATTCAAACATTTAGTCTCTTTACACTTTCAAGGCATGTGATACAGTTTGGCTTTAAAAGCAAACTATAATCATATTGATATTTTACGGCATAGGCGATACAAATGTTTTTTTGATTAATACTTTTCTAACAGGTCACTAATATGTCAATCCAGATGGACTTACAGACATTCAAAGTATTTACAACGGTAATGTTCCTCAAAGTACTACAGTACTACACTTTCACCAACCTTATATCTATGCATAAATGTTTTACTTGCAGAGTACTTTCAATATAAAGTTTCACTGATGATGATTGCATGCTGTTGCATTGCTGCTGTTACATTAAAAAGGATATAAAAACTTAATATATTATTTAACTACATCAGCCTGGAGAGTAAAATAAAAAGAGTGAATAAAAGGAAAATCGTTTGCAGCATAACAAACATGTGTTCAGTGGTGCTAGAATTGTGCTTCTGGAGTGGTGCTAAAATTTTGCTTCTGGAGTACATGGTTTCATGTAAGGGAAAAAGCTTATCAGTCAACCTTAAAATTTCTAGATACTATGCAGAAGAGAACCATACGGTCGATAGATAATAGAGGACTTACTAATCAGGTTTAGCACCCCATCTCGATTCACTCCAGTAACGAAGAAATATGTGCAAGTTATTAATCTATAAACATAATTATTTACTCATATTTTAGAGAAAATGAAAACATGCTTCATTTTTGTGCGCAATACAATCGACAAACAAGATAACAATCGGAAAACAATTTCCATCCCATTCTTCTTCTCATTTTCACTAATGCCTTCCATTTCTTGTTGTTATAGGATCTTGTGTCGTTGAACATGTGCTAGATATGTTCAACTAATTCGTAAATAATTCATCAATAATTAATAAATACAAAAAGTGTTTGAGATTGCTTGGCACCCGACTTGCTATACTAGTCAGTTATGTTGAGAATATAACAGCACCAACAAACATAATATGTTAATAGTTTGTTTTGTTTTGTTTTTAATCTTTTTGTATTTTACTTCTAATCAAAATTTAAACTAATAAAAACATAAATATCAAGTTTACACTATATATATTTTTTTTTTTTAATAAAATGTGTTGTGTAGTAGGAATTACAATATGTGTCACAATAACACATAAAAACCTTTTAAGACCAAGGTCCCACAACAACATACGTTCAAAGGTGTTGATGGACGTAAATCTTTCTTTTTTTGTTTTTTTATATTTTTGTTAAAGAATGGATAACTAAACAAAAAATCCTATCACTGACAAAATATGACATAGGCCAATATTTTATGATAGAATAGAGAAAATAAAAGTAAATTAAAAAGTAAATAGCAAATTTTTACAAAAATTTGCTGAAACAAAACAAAAATTTAGTTGCCAATAATCCAGCCTTATATCTAAATAGCTAAACTAACTTAATTCAAGTTTTTCTTAACATTTTAAATGATTTTATTTTTATCTAATTTGATTCAAATAAAAGTCTTCCTATTGTAATGTGCCTCATCTCGGAATTTCGGGAAAATTTTTGTGCCAAACGACTATATATGATAAGCGGAGACGGAAAAACAAAATATATATATATATATATATATATATATATATATATATATATATATATATATATATATATATATATATATATATATATATATATATATATATATATATATATATATATATATATATATATATATATATATATATATATATATATATATATATATATATATATATATATATATATATATATATATATATATATATATATATATATATATATATATATATATATATATATATATATATATATATATATATATATATATATATATATACTCTGTAGCCAGTGAAGTATGACAAAAAAGTTTTTCACTAAGAAAAAAGAAATTACAACATCGTAATTAAAAATGTTTCTAAATGTCGACGCCGAGGGGCAGTTGACAGCGTATCTACCAAAAGATTCAAACTTAGTTGGTACTGATGAGGTTCTAAGTTCGAATCCGAACCGAAACACGTTCAGAGATAAAAGTTGTTTTTATTAACAAATAACTATAAGGTTTATTCAGATAAACCCAAAAACTGATTTCGAATTGAAAAATTCATACGATTCACTAATTTACTTGACATTTATGTCGTAAAATTGATTTCATATTGATTGGCGGCAGCATTCAATAATAACTGCACACGTGACTTAGGATAGTATGGAATATACCTACTAACTTTCGAAAATCACAAATAGTGAGGTTAAGGAAATTAATTATCTCTTTCGATATATATATATATATATATATATATATATATATATATATATATATATATATATATATATATATATATATATATATATATATATATATATATATATATATATATATATATATATATATATATATATATATATATATATATATATATATATATATATATATATATATATATATATATATATATATATATATATATATATATATATATATATATATATATATATATATATATATATATATATATATATATATATATATATATATATATATATATATATATATATATATATATATATATATATATATATATTCACAATTTAGACACGACCTAACTTATGAAGTTGGTATTTTTATCCCTCCCACCGACTGTATGCAGTTTTACTGAAATCGGAAAATAATTACCCACCGCGCAGTGGCGTCGAAGATACGAAAATTAGCAGAATAATAGGATTTTTTATGTTTATCAGAAATAATCATCTTAAAATATAATATGCCTCATAATTTCGCTTTTTTTATTAAAAGCTAATTACTTTACAATTCCAACGAGCCCAAGTATGTAGAAATCGATCTTAGGAAAGCGTTTTTATCGAATTTCTTCTTGTTAAATCCAAAAAAAAGGATACATTGCTAGCAGAATTAACTGGACATGGTAAAGTAGATCGTTTGCCAACCATAGTAACATTTGGTAATATTGAGAAGTTACTAACGGTTCCATAATGCGAAGAAGGGAGCGGCTTATCGATTGCGAATGCGATGTATGAATGCTTTGAAGAATGGGATCTTACTGATAAAGTCGAAGCCATCTGTTACGACACGACATCAAGTAACACTGGACCAGAAAAAGGTGGAAAAAAAGATTGGCCACAACTTGATTCGATTCCCATGTCGTCATCACATACAGGAGATTAAACTACAGGCTATTTATGATCTCAAATTTGGAAAGACCACAGCACCCGATGTTTATCTGTTCAACAAATTCCAGAAGGCATGGGACGATGGTAAAATTAATCCAACAATGTTCAAAAGTGGAATATCTAACAAGAAACTGGGAAACAAAATTAAGGAATTAAAATAGAGAAGCTCTAGTAATTTTTTTTTTTTTTAATATAATTTATTAGCACCTAACAAATAAATGTTTAGCGTGCTTACAACTAATATATATATAGGAAAAAAAAATTATTATAATTAATTACATAAAGTAGAAAGATTTCATAACTATAATATAACTAAAATAGATATAATATCCATATCCATATCCATATCCTCCATAACTAAAATAGATATCTTAAATCTAAAAATATTTTGATTTTTTAATTTCATTTAAATTTTTCATTTTAAATTCATTTTACATAAAACTTTTGTTTTATAGATCATTAAACAAATTTATATTTCTTATAAAGAGCAGTAGGATCTTCAATTTTTGATTTGTTGTTTCCCAGTATTTCCTCAAGATTATTGGAGATGTTAAGTGCTGATCTATGATTATTATATAACATACATTCTAAAAGAATATGTCGAATAGTGAGAGGTAGTTGACAAGTTTCACAATTTGGTGGCTGTTGTTTCTTGAAGAGATGAACATGCGTAAGTCTTGTGTGTCCTATTCTCAGCCTTGTTAAAACGACTGCTTCTCTACGGGATGTTCTTGAAGAAGTTGACCATTTATTAATAGTTTTTTTAATTTCATTAAGTTTGTTGTTGATTAGAGAACTCCATTCTAATTGCCATTCAGATTTAATCAACTTCTTTGCTGTCAATTTAAAATCTTCATATGTAATTTTCATATTTTCAGGTAGAATTAGGTTATCTGTTGTTCTTGCCAAAGCATCGGCCATCTCATTACCCAATATACCAGAGTGTCCAGGAACCCATATAAAAACAATTTCTTTTTGATTTCGTATTTTAAACAACTGAATCCTAATTTGTTGAGCAATCGGGTTATTTGTACCAATATTTACAATACTTTTCAAAGAACTAAGTGAATCACTGACTATAACGAATTTTTCTGCAGTTGCATTTTCTATAAAAACTAAAGAATGTGATATAGCTGTAAGCTCAGCATTGAAAATGGAATATGATGTGGGTAATCGAAATTGCTGATATTCTTGAGTTAGAGTCGTGAAACTTGCTCCAACATTATCTTTAGATTTTGAACCATCCGTGTAAATGCATTTATAATCCGTGTAGCTACTTAGTAATTGTAAATATAGCATATGATAAATAGAGAGATTCATCTCATGTTTAGCAAACTTTACCAAATCATAGTTTATGTTTGGTTTCGGTATAATCCAGTATGGAATTTCATAGTAAAAATTTGAAAATACTTGTGGAATTCGGTGTGTAATTTTTTGTATTATTTTGCCACTCATTTCAATGAAAGAGTTTTTTAGCTGGAAATCTGTGCTTGTTGCAGCAATAGCTACATCATATAATGGGTGCGAAAGTTGACTATGTATTTTACATGCTAAAGCTGAAATCCTAAGTTTTCTGCGGGCTTCCAAAGGCAAAGCTCCACTGTCACATATAATACTTTGAATCGGACTGCTTCGAAAAGCTCCGGTTGCATATCTTAAACCCATATGATGTAATACATTAAGTTGAGATATAATATGTTTTGATGCAGAAAAAAATATTATCGACCCATAATCCAGTCTTGAGAGAATAATAGCTTCATGAAGTTGTATCATAATATCCCTGTCACATCCCCATTGAATTGAACTTAGTGCTTTTAAGACACGTAATCTTGCAACTACATTCCGTTTCAAATTTGAAATATGTATTTTCCATGTTAATCGTTTATCAAAATAGACACCCAGAAACTTGTACGAACTTACTATTCGTATTTGGTTTCCGTTTATGTGAAGAAAAGGATCCGCATGCGGCTTTCTCGTTTGACAAAAGTGAAGTAAACAAGTCTTTTCTTTTGATAAAGTAAATCCATTGTTTGTACTCCATTCAGAAATGTTATCAATAGAAATTTGAAGAGCTGTTTCAATATCTGTTATATTTTTTGATTTAACAAAAATTGTTAGATCATCTGCATATAATATACATTTAACAGATGACTGGATTATATTAACTATTGGATTTATAGCAAGAAGAAAGAGTATGGCACTTAAAATCGCTCCTTGAGGAACTCCATTTTCTTGAGTTTTAAGTATTGATAAACAATTTCCTACCGCTACCCTGAAGCTTCTTTTGAATAAAATTTTTTTAGTAAAATGAAACATCCCGAGCAGAAATTAGTTAGGGAAAGCCTGAATACAGTCAGGGCCTGATCAGGGTCAGATAGGACAAGCCCTATTAGGGCAATCTGATGTGGGCCTGTTCCGGACCTGAATTGGAATACCCTTTTAGGGCAAACCTTATTTGGATACATCCGGCCCTGATTTGATTTTTCGTATCTGACCCCTAGTTGGGCAATCTGATCAGGGCCTGATACAAAATGCCTTACTAGGGTTTGCCCTATTTAATTTTATATGGAAAACTTGATCAGTGCCTGATCCGTTTATCGCAATCAGGGCCTGATTAGGCAAAAGCGTTAAACTCATGATCAGGGCCCTATCAAACTAGGACTAACCTGATTAGGGCCGTATTTGAGCCCTAAGAAATTTCTGCTCGGGATATTACCATTGATATTGCATTCTTCTAGACATTTAAGAATTAGAAACCGCCAAGTTTTATCAAAGGCTTTTTCAAAATCAAAAAATACGGCAACAAGATGTTCTTTAGCAGCAAATGCTTCGCGTATAGAATTTTCTAAAACTACCAGTCCATCTGCTGTAGACTTGTTTTTTCTAAATCCAAATTGATTTTTAGAAATATAATTATTACTTTCCAAATGCCAATTAAGACGGCGAGTGATTATCTTTTCAAAAAGTTTACACAAGCAACTTGTCAAAGAAATAGGTCGATAGCTATTTGGATTATTTTGGGTTTTATCAATCTTTAGAATTGGTATAACTATCGATTCTGACCAAGCATGTGGAAATTTACGATCATTCCAAATTTCGTTGTAATACTCTAGAATATACATTTTATTTTCCAGAGAGAGATGTTTTAACATATCATAGTGAATTTGATCTGGTCCAGGTGATGATCCTTTGCATTTAGACAATTCAAATAATAATTCATTTAACGTAATAGGTTCATTATATTTTTCACAAAGTCCATCCCTTATCATAAATGTTTCTTTTTCAGCATTAATTTTGATTTCTTGAAAGTATACGTTATACTGTGCCGTGCTAGATATTGCTGAAAATGATTGTGCTAATGCATTAGCTATTTCAACTCTTGTCGTGATTAATATAGAATTTATTCCCAATGATGTAATTTCTTTGAATTTTGATTTTCCAGACATATTGTGAAACTTTTTCCAGACCAACGACATTGGTGTTGTTTTGTTCATTGATGAAACGTTTTCTCTCCATTTTTCTTTCTTTGCCTTTTTAATTTCATATCTGGTTTTAGCATTAATTTTTTTATATTCTATTAGCGTTTCTAGTGTAAAAACACGTTTTAATCTTCTCTCCAAGTTGCGTCTTTTGGTTATAAGACTGCCAATTTTAGGATTCCACCATGAGACAGGAGGTCTTGATGAATTAACCGAGGTTAGCGGTATTGACTTCTTAGCAGCATTAATTATGATATTATTTACGTATTGATTTTTATCTTCAATACAGTTGAACTTAATTTGATCATCAAATACGGCATGATTTTGAAATGTCATCCAATCAGCCTTATTCATCTTCCACTTGGAGCGTCTTTGTATGTTTTGAATTTCATTTAAAGATTGTAGAATGATTGGGTTATGATCACTGCCACATAGATCTGGATAAACAGACCAGTAAAAGTATCTTTCAATCAAAGGTGTGGTAATTGTTAAATCTATCGCTGAAACAGACCCAGAAGAAAAGGTAAAATGTGGAGGTGAACCATCATTTATATAGTTTAAATCATATCTATTAAAAAGTCGTTCAATAACTCTACCTTTTCGGTCTACACCCACAAAATTTCTATCCCATAATTCTTTGTGCGCATTAAAATAAAAGGATTTGGTAATTGCTTTATGATGTTTTCTAATTCATTTTCATTTAATGTATTGCATGGCAGATATAAACAGCAAAGAGTAAATTTAAGAGGAAAGCATACATCGTTTTTGTTTGTTTACAAAACTTTAACTTCTCTTTTGTTTTCTTCCATAATTTTACTATAGCTGTATTACTGCTGCTACAGCTGCTTACTGTATTCAAAAAGATTCTACGAATTTTAAATATAAATAATATATAAAATATGCTTTGAATTTTAAATGTTTGAAGATAAACAAAACCAAATCGCCATTTTTTTTTTAATTATCATAAAATCATACTGATATTTTTTTCTACAACTCTTGTAGAAAAAAATATCATGAAAAATGTTATAACATTGATAGAAGTACTCTTCAGTGTGATTTCTTGTATAACTCGATTGTAGATGTTACGTGAAGACCCACAGTAAGCTTTTTAGTGCAGTTTGCGATGAGTTCATGGGCCCAAAAAATGTTATGAGTTCGTTTTTTGAATTTTACTTAACATTTTTTGTATACATTGCATCAAGTGTTTAAGAGTAGGCCCACACGTAAAATTTTGAAAGCCATTTTGGAAGCCAACAAACTCATCCACAAATTGCATCTAAGACAATTGACATGGCAATAAATACTGCCGAACTGTAGATAATTAAACATAAACTCATGAACTATGCATGTATTGTATTGAACTAAATTTAATTGGAATTGGAATTAAAGGTTGTAATTTTCAGTGAATTAATTGTTGATATTTTGTTTAGCTTCACTTTGCTCGACTTTTAAAAGTTCCTCGTATGGTCTATTGCTATAGTTCTGATTCTCAATTTCAATCCATCTTCTTTTAATTGATTATACGCTTTTTAATAAATTGCAACCAATTTTTGGATGTTAAAGTCATTGCATCAATATCTAAGGAAGAGTGACTTTTTAAGTGAAGCATCTAAATTATAGTATTGGTGCGTTTGAGGGTGTTTGTATTTAATCGTAGGGTGGTACTGTGTATAATAAAATGTATAAACATCGTAATTAAATTGAAAATCCTTATGGTTATATATGTTTGAGCAATATATTTTACTATTAAAATAATAGTTCATCAAATCCGTTTAAATTTTAAATCATATTCAAACTCATATTTTTTACACACACTTTTCATAACAAACAATAACTTTATACAATCCCTGTGAATGGGCGTGTCTAACAAAATTGTTTATACGTGTGGCAACCTTACATTTGAGAAATTAAATGTAAAATTAAATTAGGAAATATAAAATAATTAATTTTGTGACACAAACTTATTGTAAATATATTAAAAATATATGCTAAATTGTTTTTTTAACATTTTTTATCGAAATATCCTTACCTGATATTTGTAATTTTAGCAGCAAAATGCTATGTAATTTCGATATTTTTTTAAAATGTTTTGATGCAGTACGCCATGAATAAATAGCTAAATAAACACAATTAATTGTTGTGAAAAAAACAGTTTAAATACTAATTTGTATAAAATTTAATTACAATTCTGTATTTTAAGAACAAAATACAGAAAAAACTCTAGTTTGTTTTGAAATACGACGTAAACAAATGAAATCACATTGACAGTAAGTGGTAACCTAACGAATACATTAAAAAAAACTACTTCACCGATCATTTGTGTACGTACACGTAGCGATACTTCCTTATATATTTATTCAATGCATTTTATATATGTATTACGCTTATATATATACTAAGTTTATACCACTGATAGTTTGATAGAATAATAGTTTTTTGCTATTAAACTATCGATACATTGGGTGTTTATACCACAAAATAGTATTTTACTATCATGTGGTATAAACGCTCAGAATAATATTGACAGATAGAATCCGGATACCGTATTTGAAATTTGAATATAAAATCTTATCAATCGAAAAGTATTTCAACAAAAAATTATAATAGTCATATTGATTTAAAATTAAAACTAAATTTTGAGTGATTTTGATGTTGCACATTTCTTACAATCACATGAAATTGTGTTTACATTTTGCGTTTTGACGGTTACAATTTTTTTGCATATACTATTATACTATCGATCAAAAGCAAAATATCAAATAAGTATCTGTCAAAGTAAAAAAGTATTATTCTAACCGTTTACACTGTAATAGTTTACTAGCTATTTGCTATTATTCTATTATACTACCATGGTGTAAACTTAGTATTAGTCAATAATACTTCATAAGCAAATTAAAATTGTTTATTTCATACTGATATCTAAAATGCCATTTTTCGGATTATTTATGTTACAAAAAGTTGAACTTTAATGTCCTAGGACTTTATAAAATTTTATAAAGTCCTAGGACGTTAAAATTCAACTTTTTGAGCAAAATTTAAAACTAATTTTTTTTTTAATAAATTTCCAGTATGAAATAAAATTTTGTATTTACCTCAAACGAAAAGTGTTTTTAAAGGTACTCACTAGTAATTTCGGCCTCGACTAGACGCCTCGGCCGTAAACAACTAGCTCGTACTTTAAAGTTTCACTTTTCGTTCTAGATAAATAAATAACTATTATTAGTGGTTAAATGAGAAATTTCATAGAACATTTTTTACCTTAGTTTTATTTTAATATAAACCAATGAAATTCTCTCAAATGTAATGACATCATTCAATTTCACCAATATCATTTGAATTATTATTAATAACAAATAGTTATACGTCTGGCCTACTGGGATATTTAAAATTAAGAATCTAACTTTGAAATAATTAGCTGATACCACAGTAGGCAAACGTATAATTCATAAAAAATATATGAATAAATGAAAAATGGCAAAACATTTTCTAAACTAATTCCCCTCGTTCGTTGATAAATTCTCATAATTTTTTGGAAAATTCTTCAAGCAAGTGGTATTGATAAAAGCCCTCGGCCTACGGCCTCGTGCTCTTATCAATATACTTGCTTTCGAAATTTTTGGCAAAAAATTATTTCGAATTATCACCGCCCTTGGGAAATTACAACTGATAATTTTTAAAATTATTCAAATTCTGTTTTGTATGTAATTCCATATAAAATTTTTTTGTGATTTTTTCTCTTATCCCCCATTTGCAGCGCCATTGCGGCAAACACCAGAACAGAAAAATCGCTCTATTATAGCAGTATCGAGAAAATGTTGACTTAGCTTATACGTTTTTCTATATATCATGTAGATGGATGTATATTATTATACAACATTAATTCATTAAAGCAGCAACATACAACATTGAAAAAACATACGATTTCCACAAGACAATTCGTCTTATCATTTAAATATTTTATTATCATTGTTATTGAAGAAGTTACACTGTATATATAATATTACTGTATCGTTCTAATTTGATTATTTTTTCGTAGTAATGATTATTTTTTTCAGTTGATATGGAAACGTGGTCATGACATGTTAACTCTGCAAGAAGTTTTATTTTACAAAAAAAGTCACATTGAGCTTTAATGAAAGCATTCTCATTTATTTTCGGAAGTTAAAAAGTGTTTATTATAAAAGAAATGTTTTTATAAAACATATGATAAGATAAAAAATTAATAGTTGTTATTGTTTATCTTAAACTTAGTTTATCAACTTATCAAAATTTAAAAAAAAGAAGAGTAGTCTGATTGTTTAGTTACTGTTTTTGTTTTGTTTACTACATAAATTATATTATGTATAGTGGATTGATTCATATTGTTATCGCTTAAAAACCGGACATGATTTAATAAATAAATTAAACACAAATTAAAATTAAATTGCGACGGAAAAATTTATATAATTTAAGATTTAGAATATTAAAAGTTTAAGTTTATAGAAATAATTAATTCAACAGACAAAATGAAAATCACTTTTTTAAATGAAGAACAGCTGAAAGGCTTTGAGCGATACAAGGTATAAAGATTTTTTAATTAATGACTTCCGTAAACTTGCTTTGTAAAAATTAACGTTAACCCAATATAGCAGAGCTGACAAACAAAATTTTTTTTCGCGTAAATCAATTCCATTATTAATTAAATTTGAACGCGTCAAATACAAATTGCTACAACAATAATTATATATTTAATTCTCACAATTATAATGGAGCTATCATCTGCTATTTTTATTTTTATCTTAATTTAATAAGCACATCACATCACGCACAAAGAAATAGTGCTCATCACTTAAAATTTTACTTTTATTTATCTAATCAAACAAACATAAGATTATATAAATTATTAAAAGTGCAAGTAAGATAATGAAATTAATCTTAAAAATAAAATATCTGGTCGATTTGAGTTTTTCTCTTCTTAGTAATATATTTTGTATCAATCTCAGACAAACTATTAAAAGTTTTTTGTTGATCTTATCTTAATTGAAATGTTCTCGGTTTATGACTTTAATCTGTAAATACATATTATCTTCAGTAGCAGAGCTAAATTACAGTTGTATATAGACATTTATTAACAGAACACAGAATTATACCAAATATCCCCTGGAATAAATGTTTAAAACAAGAGTAGATATTACTATTATTTGCAAGTTTTACACTGCTTTTGTTTACGACCGTAGGATACTTTATCTCTGTCTGGAATTAGGATCCATTCATCTTGTTTTATCGTTAAATTTGCTCCAGTTTTGACATCGCGAATAATGTTTTGATTGCAGAAATTTTAAATGTGCGAATAAAAATCTGTAAGCAGCAGTGCCACGGGTTTTGATATCTGTCTGGATGTCGTCTAACGGTCTTGCAACAAACACGTGATATTTTAAGTTCTCCATGCGTTTCACTTCGTATTTCATCAGTGGCATTTGCAGTTTATTATGTTCGGGGTGATAGTGCATGGCATCAAGGAATACCGTTCAATATAAAATTGTTTTGCATTGAATATCTTATATATATTAAAATCACGTGTCACGATGTTTGTCCGCGATGAACTTCGCAAAAACGTAACCAATCTTGATGAAATTTTGTACAGTGTGTGTATAATGGTCCAACTTGAGAGATAGAATAGTTTTTATCTCGATTAAGTGCCTAAATATTTTTTAATTGCGAATTAAATGTTAAACATGGATGGTTCGTAAGCTATCTTTCAGATGGCGGCGTAAATTAGTTTATTGACAAAACATCTTTATTTAATCATCTGTGTAGGGCCTATATAGACTATCAAATATGTTAGTGAGCGATTTTCTTGTTCCGCTGTTTGCCGCAATTGCGCTGCAAAAGGGGGAAAAGAAAATAAAAAAATTTTTATTGATCAATTTTTTGTTGATCTTATCTTAATTGAAATGTTCTCGGTTTATGACTTTAATCTGTAAATACATATTATCTTCAGTAGCAGAGCTAAATTACAGTTGTATATAGACATTTATTAACCTTGTAGCTACAAGTGTACATAACTTGCTTATATAGCTAAATAAATTTTTCATACATAATTCTATGAATTAAAGTATTTTAGCAATATTCTTATGTTACTAAGTACAAACAAAAGAAAAACCAAGTTCATATGTGTAACATAATAGTATATAGTATAACAAACACAGAATTATACCAAATATCCCCTGGAATAAATGTTTAAAACAAGAGTAGATATTACTATTATTTGCAAGTTTTACACTGCTTTTCTTTACGACCGTAGGATACTTTATCTCTGTCTGGAATTAGGATCCATTCATCTTGTTTTATCGTTAAATTTGCTCCAGTTTTGACATCGCGAATAATGTTTTGATTGCAGAAATTTTAAATGTGCGTATAAAAATCTGTAAGCAGCAGTGCCACGGGTTTTGATATCTGTCTGGATGTCGTCTAACGGTCTTGCAACAAACGCGTGATATTTTAAGTTCTCCATGCGTTTCACTTCGTATTTCATCAGTGGCATTTGCAGTTTATTATGTTCGGGGTGATAGTGCATGGCATCAAGGAATACCGTTCAATATAAAATTGTTTTGCATTGAATATCTTATCTTATATATATAAAAATCACGTGTCACGATGTTTGTCCGCGATGAACTCCGCAACAACGTAACCAATCTTAATGAAATTTTGTACAATGTGTGTATGATGGTCGAGCTTGAGAGATAGGATAGTTATTATCTTGATTAAATGCCTAGATATTTTTTAATTGCGAATTAAATGTTAAATATGAATGGTTTGTATGCCAACTTTCAGATGGCAGCGTAAATCAATTTATTCAATTAATAGTAAACTTCAACTTCGTATAAGGCCATTATTAGACTATCAAATATGTTTTAGTAAAGAAAGTTTTGTTTTATTTGATAATAAACGAAAAGCATATTATGCTAAGTCAAATTCGTTACCAAAGATTATTGATAATTTTTTGCACGATCAGGCGATTTTGCATGTTTGCTGATTCGTAAATAAACATAGTAAATTTCGTTTACAAATCACTGGTCGGTAAGTAATTACTTACCGATCATGCAGCCGGTAAGTAATTACTTACCAGTAAGGGAGACCTCAGGGTGTGAATAAAAACGATTATTAGTTAAATAATTGTGTACGTCTATTCACTAGCTTCAAATTTAAATAACATTCATTTAAAAATATTGCAATTAAAAGATTTAAAAGCAATTAATCTTGAAAATATATTCGATGGAATTAAGTTTTGCAACAAAATAACCTACAGAATTATGATGAATCGCAAAGCTTACTATTTTGAAATGACATTTTAAGAAATTTTCTTTAAAACATTCAAACTTGAATTTTGTGAATGAATTTTATTATTTAAATAATTTTAATTGAATTTTTATTAATCGTGCAAAAAATGTAATAAGCATTTTGAGCATTAAGAGTATTACCGATTTCGGATATATTAGAGATCTCGACTTCGTCTCGATCTCAAAACATATATCCTCAATCGGTAAAACACTCTTACTGCCCTTAATACTTAAATAACTATTGTGGAGGTTATATATTAATTAAAAAGTGTTAAAAAGTATCGAAACCTGTAAAAAATTTATTGTATTGGTTTTTATGAAGTTTGAATAAAAATAAGAGTAAAAATTAAAGAAAACAATAATTTAAATTTATTTATTTATTATTTTAAATTTTTCATTGATCGTTAATGTTAATTTACAAAAATCAATATCAAATTGAAAAATACTCCTATTTGTATTGCTCATTAAAATATAACGATTAGAGGTAAAAAAAATTGTCGTAAAAACTGGATGAAAAACTAGGTATCGAAGTTTATGTTACAACGTTTGCATTCTCCAATTTCATGTCATATTTTTTTTATTGACCAATATATTTGATAGTGTGATATATGCTTCATAAATTTGGGTTAGCCAATAGATGGTGCCGTATTTGTATTTAAAACGTTGTTTTTAACGTTGAAGTTTGTGCAAATACACTACGATTTGCTTTTTCAAATTGTCGTGTATTATTTTTTCATTGGTGTTTGGTGATAATTATTTTAATTGGTTTTTTGTTAAAATATTATTATTATTAATGGGCGTAGTTTGCTTTAATCAATGTTTTTATAGTAATAATTAAAGAATTACATAACGAATAAAATATATACTCCCGAATGAGGATTTGTAAAATTTTAAATTTTTGATCTATGGGTGTGACAACCCCGCGTACTTAGATTCCTGCTATTTGCATATGAGTTAGCTTGAGTTATCGTAAACCACTGGCAATGGCAGTGAGATATCACTAGCCAAAGTCATATCTTAGGGATGTTGGCGGATGAACTTTTTTCAATCAACGATAGCACCCTTAGTTTTAGTTATAGAATATTCTTTGAGGATGACACGCTATTTCTTTTAAAATAAAATGTGTTGGGTATAGTACGAATTACAATGTGAGCAACAACAACTCATGACAACTTTTGAAGAATAAGGTCCATAGCAACGTGCTTTCTAAGGTGTTGAAGGACGCAAATTTTTTATTTTCTTATATTTTTTTAAAAAATGAACTTTTTCGTTTGCTTGAAGAAATGAGCTTTCATATAACTATTAAATATGCCGGGTTTAATCCTTCAGCAAAACCATGTTTACATGATCTTGGTATATGCTTCTAGCACTATAAGGATAATTGGTAACCCAATTTAGCTTTGTTCCTACTGATTTGAAAAAAAAAAGTATTTTATTTTTAGTTCCTCCATTTTATCATGAAATATTGCCCTGTGTCATTTATTATTATGTGAAAGGATTTATTATTTAGTTTTCCATTCTCTAAAATGAATATAAAAACCAAAAAATAAGAAATTTGCGTCCATCATCTTAAAAAACATGATGGTGTGGAACCTAGGTCTTAATGGGTTTATGTGTTGTTGTGAGACATATTGTAATTCCAACTACACAACACATTTTATTAAAAAAACATTTCAAATATTTTGAAATAGCACAAATCTTTTTGAAATTTTTTGGTGAAAAAGATGATGAACAATGTCATTGAAGCTACAATTTTAAATGAAAAATTCAAAGAGGAAGATGTACTGTTGCTACATATTTCAATGATCCCAACAGATATGGCATTTGAATTCAAACGTTTATTTTCCAGTGCGACTCGCTTTTGCAAAGACCATCAACAAAGCACAAGGAAAATTGCTGCAAGGATGTGGACCAGGTAGATTTGGAGAATCCGTGCTTCTCACATCTGGACAACTGTATGTGGTCAGCTAACGTCGGAATACCTTCTGATTTATGAGTGTACCCATCTAGACGGAAAAACACAAAATATAATGTGTGCCCACAAGCACGGACAAAGAAATAGAATTAAAACAACATTTTGAAATATTTTCCTTAGTAGAATAAATAATTGTTGCAATAAAAATGATACAATCTAAATTGAATGTTTGGTACGTTTAGTTTGACTGAAACAACTGAAAAAAACAACAACAATTGTATTAAATTTTTCGTTGTTTCAAATGCTTCAGTCAAATCGAACACGGCTGTTATCAGAACGAGTTTTCTTGAATTTCCTTTATTATGAGATACCGACAATATGCGACAGGTATAATGTTAAATAAACAAAAGTTTTACACTATTTGGTGTAAAATAAATAAAGTTTTGAGAGATTTTTAGAGTGATTAAGCTTAGAGTAATTATTTTAATTCACATGAATTTTGCAATTTTAAAGCATTTTTTATTTTCGCTCAGAAAACTTCTTTAAAACAGTTTTTGTTTGTTTCGTGTCGGGAACAAATTATTATCGGGAATAATACTTTCAATAATTACTTGGAACAATAATTACTTACAAAATCGCCCGAAAATAAATATTCCATTGATGTTGTCTATATATGGAACATATATGCCAATATATTGACCGTGTGTAAGATATTAGTTTCGCATTGATTTGCAACAATCAATAATGACTTTAAAATGACTTAGGGTGTTGACTAAATAGAAATATTTCTCATCCTATGAACTCTAATACAAAAACATCCAAATAATTTTGATTTTTTTGGCATCACTTCTTTTATTCCTTTTTTGCATCACTTCTTCTATACCTTCATCGAATATATTGTCGCTATTCTTACTGCCTTTGCTGACCATGAAATGACAAAACGATCAAAATTTTTGGCAACGTTTTTAGTAACCTACCACAGGTAAAGAAAGCGTATATTAAACCGCATGAGCACTGTGAAAATTTGTAAATCCATTTTTGTTCCGTATGTTCTAATGTTCTATATAGAGACTTACCTGAAAACTTATTTGATCGCGTATTTTTTTATATATCCTTTGTTGTATATATAATACTATTTTTTTATATTTTACTGATCAACTAGAGTGCTGATCCTTTTACATTCATATTTAAAAAAAAAATAGATCATTTCTCATTACGACTCTTTGAAATTATTGCTACTACGTCAACAAAATGTATACACACAAACTTTATTTACAGGCGTAGCAAAGCACGCCGGGTCCCGCTAGTCTTATATATATTAAAATCACGTGTCACGATGTTTGTCCGCGATGAACTTCGCAAAAACGTAACCAATCTTGATGAAATTTTGTACAGTGTGTGTATAATGGTCCAACTTGAGAGATAGAATAGTTTTTATCTCGATTAAGTGCCTAAATATTTTTTAATTGCGAATTAAATGTTAAACATGGATGGTTCGTAAGCTATCTTTCAGATGGCGGCGTAAATTAGTTTATTGACAAAAAATCTTTATTTAATCATCTGTGTAGGGCCTATATAGACTATCAAATATGTTAGTGAGCGATTTTCTTGTTCCGCTGTTTGCCGCAATTGCGCTGCAAAAGGGGGAAAAGAAAATAAAAAAATTTTTATTGATCAATTTTTTGTTGATCTTATCTTAATTGAAATGTTCTCGGTTTATGACTTTAATCTGTAAATACATATTATCTTCAGTAGCAGAGCTAAATTACAGTTGTATATAGACATTTATTAACCTTGTAGCTACAAGTGTACATAACTTGCTTATATAGTTAAATAAATTTTTCATACATAATTCTATGAATTAAAGTATTTTAGCAATATTCTTATGTTACTAAGTACAAACAAAAGAAAAACCAAGTTCATATGTGTAACATAATAGTATATAGTATAACAAACACAGAATTATACCAAATATCCCCTGGAATAAATGTTTAAAACAAGAGTAGATATTACTATTATTTGCAAGTTTTACACTGCTTTTGTTTACGACCGTAGGATACTTTATCTCTGTCTGGAATTAGGATCCATTCATCTTGTTTTATCGTTAAATTTGCTCCAGTTTTGACATCGCGAATAATGTTTTGATTGCAGAAATTTTAAATGTCTGGATGTCGTCTAACGGTCTTGCAACAAACACGTGATATTTTAAGTTCTCCATGCGTTTCACTTCGTATTTCATCAGTGGCATTTGCAGTTTATTATGTTCGGGGTGATAGTGCATGGCATCAAGGAATACCGTTCAATATAAAATTGTTTTGCATTGAATATCTTATATATATTAAAATCACGTGTCACGATGTTTGTCCGCGATGAACTTCGCAAAAACGTAACCAATCTTGATGAAATTTTGTACAGTGTGTGTATAATGGTCCAACTTGAGAGATAGAATAGTTTTTATCTCGATTAAGTGCCTAAATATTTTTTAATTGCGAATTAAATGTTAAACATGGATGGTTCGTAAACTATCTTTCAGATGGCGGCGTAAATTAGTTTATTGGCAAAACATCTTTATTTAATCATCTGTGTACACTATAAAAAATTTTTACAAGAACGTTGTTGGCATTTTGTTGCCAATACGACTTGTATTTATTACGTATCATAAATGTATTAGTCCCAGTAAATATTGAAAAATTCAATGACAAATTGTAATATTTATTACAAAAATATATGTAAATTTTACAAATTTATTTTGTAATTTTTAGTCATATTTTAAAAAAAAAACTGTATATATCTACAAAATAAAAATGTAAATTTTACAAATTCATTTGTTGGTTTTACACAATGTTTTGTATTGTTTTTAAAGAAGAATTTGTACTTTTTCAAGAAAAAAATGTATGTTTTACAAGAGTTTTTGTATTGTTTTTAAAATCAAATTTGTATATTTACATAACAATAATGTAAAATTACACGTTGCATTGTATTTTTTACAACATTTGCAATAGTGTAAAATTTCATGCTTTATTGTATTTTTTACAACATTTTTACCTGGTTTATACTGCAGGCATAAAAAATATTTTGTATTTGGTGTTCTTAATATTTTGCTTATCTTTAAATCACATGAAAATTTTTAAAAGTTATTTTGTAAAGATTAGTAAAATAATAACTTCCAAATAAAAAATATTTCCTAAACAACAGTTATTAGTGCAAAAAAAGGTATATTTATTAAAAAAAACGAATTCAGTTCAAAAAGTTTATTATAACAAAAGAAATATAAAATATTGAAAATAAAGAAAATACATAAATTATTAAAGAATATTGAAAAAAATACTTTAAATATATACTTATATTTATTACTTTAAACTATTTAAAAAACTACAATTGTGTGAAAGAGCCATAATTTTTTTTGTACAATTGACACATCAATTAGTGTCAATTAGGCACTGCGCTTGCCTAATTGACATTTAATGTGTCGATTAATGTTCTATAATTGACACATCAACTGTCAATTAGGGATGCTCATTTCCTAATTGAGAGTTAATGTATCAATTAATGTTGTATAACTGACACATCAATTGTCAATTAGGCATGCGCATTGCCTAATTGACAGTTAATGCGTCATTTATAAAAAAAATATAGGCCTTTAACGCTTTTATAAAAAAATAGTTCATTTAATTTTTAAGCAACTAAATTTTTTAAAACAAAAGTAAACAGAATTTTTGGAAATAAAAAAATAATTCTCTTAAACTTAAAACTATTTTGTACTCATTTAATATTTAAAAAAAAACAGTGTTTTTGGTAAGTATAGCAAAATTTTACACCTTACTTATTTCACGAGTTATTTTATTTATATAGTTTAATACACGAATTTTGTTTTTTAGCGGCGTTTTTGGACCCTTGATCAGATGGGTGTATTTTAAATATGAACCTTTGTATAAATTCCAATGTGCATGCAATTTCTTTAATATATTGCATGTTCAGCACAAAATACAAAGCAAAAGCTACCATCAGGGCCTCTTCAAAATCAAAATGTTCCTCCATTATATATTCTTCAACAGTAACTTTGTACTTTGCATTGTCAGGTAAATCTAAAATAAATGTTTTTGAAATTACTAATTATTTTGTTTTGCAGGTCGACTTCTGTTCAAAATTAGCTGCCATATATCAAATACACAAGTGTATACTTAGTATGGCAAAAGTTACGCATATTTTTGATTTGAAGTCAGATTATTGTCAATAATTTTGTACAGAATACTTATAATAATACATAAAAAAATGTTAAAATTAAGAGTTAAGTTTTAAACTTTAAGAATTTTTTTTCGTCGACTTGTATTTAATACTAAGATCAGATGAAATACTTAAGTAATAAATACCAGGCGACGCCGACTCAAAAAATGCTTTTTTTAATTAAAAATAAAATTATAAGAAAATTATTATAATATATTTTAAAAATAAATAATAAAGAGTTATTTTTCTTACCACACTCAATTATTACAGGTGCCATATTCTTTAAGTCCAATCCTAATTGTTCGTCCTGAAATATTTAAAATTAGTATAAATATTTAGAATAAAAATTGAAAACACCATTTATTCTTTTATTCATTTCAGCTACATAGATATCTAGAGAATTAATACAAATATTGAAAAATTCTACCCCATTTTATCATACATCATTAAAAAGCTCTTTAAAAATTCTATTCCTTGGTACCAACAACCTAATTCTAATTTAAAATATTATTCACAAAATTTTTTAAAAAATGATCTTGGTGTTTAATTGAATTTTAATTTAGGTTCTTATTATTTATATAACACTATTAATGTTTATATTTTAAAAATTTTTAAAATATGGGTAAGCTAATTAAAATAATTAATTTTTAATTGACAAAACAATAAAAATAAATAATAAGAACCTAAATTAAAAATCACAAAATTTTGTTTAAATAATAAGCATTAAATTTTAGCTACTGATTGTCCGCTTGATTTCAATTTAGGAACACTAATAATTTTTAAAATAAGTAAAAAAACAAAAGTGCTCTTTTGGGAGCCCCGTAAATCTTAAAAAAATCATAAAAATGGTAATAAAGGTTTTGAGATTTGTTTAATATTATGTTTATTGAGTCTCCAGATATATCTAGCTGGCAAGTTTTAAGCGCAGGTATTGCAAAAAAATCTTACCTTTTTTTTAAAAATAAAATGGCCCAGGTCTTCTTTAAAATGTTTGGCCACAAACTGAAGCGCCGTTTTTATTTCTTGTTTTTCTGATGGACATTTATGAAAATTTAAAATTTTTGTTGATTTTGCTTTTAATAAATTTTTAATTTCATCAAATGTTAAAAACAATTTAGTAACTTCATAAAAATGCCATATAATATTTTTTCCTATTTTCATAAATGGCCATTTCATAATAAGATCCTGCAGAGTCGCAGGATTGTCGAAATCATTTAAAAGTTTTCTTTGCGCAACAAAGACATTAAACTTGGCTGTCTCATCCAGAATATTGAAATCTTTGGTTTTGTTTTCTAAAATATTTTGGTCTTCTTGACTTCTTAAAGACTTAGGTTGCCAATTTGGACATCCAGCCCTGGCATTTTTTGCTTTTTTTGTATTTGGGGTTTCATCATCCGATAATAATTTTCTTTTAATGTGTGGCCTATTAAGATACGCATTTCTGTCAACTAATCTATAAAATACCGAATGCTCCCCATTCCCTATTATCCATTCCTATGTCCATTGTCGTCGACATCTTTTAGGGATGGAAATTTTTTAATCAATTTTTGACATTGAATTCCTAAAGCTTTTGTAGGTATCCGACTTGGATGTTGAACTGCATTTCGCATTTCGTAAATTACAAATCTAATAACTTCGCTTATTTCAGAAGCTTTTGGGTTATTGTCTTCGCATATTAATTTTAGGTACGGCATTTTGTCAAAATTAATTTCAAAATTTTGCCAAAATAAATCCGAATTTTCGTCAAATGTTATTATTATGTTTGGAGTTGTATTAATCGTCTCATCAATGTTTGGCAAGCTCTGATGATGGTTTATTAATGAACTATAAAAAAGAGTTGGTTGATTAATGTCAGTTCTTTACTTGATACGAAAGATCTTTGCTGATGAGCAGGTAGGCAGTAGTTACTTTTCTTTATTCGCTAATAAGATTATATTTTCTTGTTTATTATCGACATCGTTTGATATATTAGTTGTGGTACTCGCACTTGGACTAAACAAATCTGAAGGATCGTTCCACTTCTGATCAGCTTCCATTAATATTAAAATTTCATCATGCATCAACTTTAAAACTTCATCCTCGTCTATTTCTGTACCATCTTTCATAAGCCTCAATTTTTCTCCATTTATTTTTAATTTTTCTGATGCTACAAAATAATAATTTAAATTAACAAAAAAGGATCCAAATGACTAAGATAGGTAATATCTCGGGTTATATACCCCACCAGTACCTTATTTATTTCTAAAATTTGCCAATACTAATTCTTTAGTTCCTAAAAAGCACATTTTCAGTTTTTATTTTTTTTTTCTGAAGACGGATACGAAAAAAATTATGAAGGTGCATAACTCGAATACCCTTTTGAATAAATTTTTTTGCACGATTGGTCGTAAAATGCTACTTTTTTGCCCGATAAATAGGGCGTACAGAAGGCTTTTTATGCCCGGGGGCGTAAAGAATATTTTTTGCCCGTTATTTAAATTTTGAAGCGATGATTTTAATAATATTTTCATGACATTTTGTCAGAAAATTTAATTTAAGTCTTTTGATGTCTAGCATTTTACGACCGATCGTGCAAAAAATGTTGTATGTATCACGGGCGTAATCCGCGTGCTTCCCTCGACCTGAGGTCTCGGGAAACAACTTCGCGCCATCGGTCAAAAAACGCTTTATTTACGACCTTAATACATAAATAACTATTTTATCATTGTTGCCTTTAAAAAAATTTAAAAAAAGTGTACAAAAACCTATAAAAAAGGTCCGAGATGGCATATATCTTTAAAAACAATACAGTACAGTATGACCCTAAGCGTGCAAACGATTAATATCAAGTTTCAGTAACCAAATCTCAGCTATTTCTTATTTTTTTAAATGAAATTTTGCATACACATACAGTTATGTAAAATGAAGAAACGCTATATCTCGAATTTAAAAAAAAAAAAAGGATTTTAAGGAAAATATATTTCTTTATTAGCTTCAAATCAGAAAATCTGAGATATAGCGTTTCTTCATTTTACATTACTGAATATCTATGCAAAATTTCATTTAAAAAAAATAAGAAATAGCTGAGATTTGGTTACCGAAACTTGCCTAAAAATAACATGGGTGTTATACGCAAAACCATATAGACAAAAGCTCGAATGATACCGGGGCCTTAATAAAATCATTTTTTGTGATGAGTGCAATCCCAATAAAAGTCAATGAAACGAATTCCTGAATTCGTTCCAATGCGTTTTTGTTTATTGGGATGTGTTTTTTCATGCTTTATTAAAAGAATTTCTTACCTTTTAAAATAATATTCTTATAAATATTTTCTTCATTTTTTAGCAGCACAGCAGTACGGCCAGTTCGGTCCATCGTCCATATTTTGAACAAAAAATTCGAAGGTGTCTTGTCCATTCTATAAGAAAAAATCGACGGGTCTCTCATTCTAGCAATACTTGAACGATTGATAAAAAGTAATGTGAAAGGAAATTACATGGTATTACAATAGCTATCTATGTAATCAGCTACGAAATGCCTAATTTTGTGTAACCGAATTAAATGACTTGAAAAAGTTCGACTATTTGAAAAGCACCCTTTCTTTTTACAAATATTTTTTAGAGGACAAAACACACTTTCTTTATTGCTTAAATGCATGGTGTCTCATACCATTACTGTATAATTATTAGTTTTAAAAGCGCAAGAACTAACCTCACATTTATTTGAAAATGTATTGCATAAAGACACTTTTAAGTTTTGATTTTCACGATTAACATTATGATCTCTGTAAATGTGACTTTTAAAGCTTTTATAATTATTTAAGGATACATTGCAGTTTTTATACGCACAAATAAACAGCACTTTTTTTAGCATTTCTATGAAAATAGGTATGTGCATTAAAACTGCTTATAGAAGTCAAATTGCAATTGCAAATATTGCAAGTGTACATATTTTAAAAATTTATATTCTACTTACGTTAATAAAGATATAGCATAACACCATCAAATTTTATTTCACTTGTAACAACTATAACATCACTATTTATCAGAGCACATTACATTAATAAATTATTTATTATATGTATATATAAGGCCTGCAAACGGCATCAACTTGTTTAACAATATGCACCTGCGTAGTGTGTATATAGCCAACGCTGTAGTACACGAACTTATGTGCAATTACTATAGATTTTGTAAATTTACAGTTAATTTTGTAAAATTACAAAAATGCGTGTAATAATACAGCAGTCAGGTATATTTTAATGTACACGTTGTAAATTTTACAAAATAAAAGAAAATATACAACAACACATGTATATTTACATTATCATGTTGTCAATACGCAACAAATTTATAGTAAAAATTACATGTTAGTATGTAAAATCGCACATGTATGGTATAAATTCATTAAAAGTTGTACAAATACAAAATTGCGTTGAGATTTTTCATAATAATTTGTGTTTCTACAATAAAAATGAAAATGTGCAAAAATAAATGTGTATTTACATTTTTATAATTAAAATACACAACAAGTGCATTGTAAATATTGCATTTTTAATTTGTAAAATCACATTAATTTTTATAGTGTAGGGCCTATATAGACTATCAAATATGTTAGTGAGCGATTTTCTTGTTCCGCTGTTTGCCGCAATTGCGATGCAAAAGGGGGAAAAGAAAATAAATTCAAAAAAATTTATATGGGATTTCATTCAAAACACAGCTTGAATAATTTTAAAAATTATCTAAATTTTGGCAATTTTCATGTTTATTTTTTGAGCAAC
>OY856186.1:262912754-262980208 GCA_963693315.1 Diogma glabrata
GAGATCCAGAATCAAAACATTATAAACGTTTATGTGTAACAATAATAATTCGTTTAGAAGTTTAATATCAAATAT
The DNA here is from genome assembly GCA_963693315.1 of Diogma glabrata. Taxonomy (NCBI): domain Eukaryota; kingdom Metazoa; phylum Arthropoda; class Insecta; order Diptera; family Cylindrotomidae; genus Diogma; species Diogma glabrata. The sequence continues at coordinate 262,912,830 of OY856186.1, forward strand.
TGATTTTTGCGTCGAACTTTAATATCAAGTATTAATTTTTGTGTCGAATTAACGCTGTGATTACTAAATACTACTAAGTACAATTAAATAGTGCAATTTATAATATAACTTTAATTTTAAAAATGTCTGGTGCAAGTGATGCAAACGCCTGTTGTGTGATATGTAATGACAAGCTTATTCGGAAAGGCATCCAATGTTCAATATGTGCCAAAAACTTTCATACTTACTGCGTGGATGCACCAGTCAAGGCCGAAAAATGGTTTTGTACTGCGTGTACATTAAAGGAACAGGGACTAATGGACTCTTCTACTGGTTCTCAACTAACGGAGGCAAACGGTTCATTATTAAAAGAGCTTGTTGACGAGGTTAACCGAATTAAATATAAGCAGGATGAATTCATTAAGGCATGCTCTTTTATAAATGAACTACAACTTAAACATAATGAATTTTCTGAATCTTTAGTAAGCTTTCAACTTTAAATGTCAAAAAATGCTAGAAATTGTAAACAAAGTTTCAGATCTGGAAAATAAAGTAGAATGTCTTGAAGATCTTAACAAAACGCTAACTCTAAAATGCCAGTATTTTTCTACAAGATGTAACGCCATTGAGCACTTTTCGTATCAATCCAATTTGGAGGTCAGAGGTATACCACAATTAGCAAACGAAAACCTGTTAACTATATTTCAACAGTTATGCAAAAAAATTAATTTTGGTTTGCAAATGAACGAAATTAAATATATTCATCGCACAAAATCTAAAACAGCTGAAAAACCGGTAATTGTCGAATTCAACTCTAAGTTTGTCAAGCAAAATTTTCTGATTGCATACACTTCTACTGCTGGTGTTTTTATTAGTGATCTTGGTTACACAACTATGAATAAGAAAATACTTGTTTTTGAGCATCTGCCGTTATGGAAGAAAAAATTACTCAACGATGCTAATATACTTAAAACTGATGATTTTAATTTTTCTTATGTGTGGACAAAATTTGGCAAAGTTTTTTGTAAGAAAAACGACAGCAGTAAAACAATCCAGATTGATTCGTTCGAAAGGTTGGACCAGATCAAAAAATCCAACCAAGTATAACATATCTAAACTGCTGTGTCGTCAGTATAGTTGTGGATTTAATTTGATTTTTTTTATTTTTTAAACGAAAATATTTTTTGATTTGACATAGTGTTTGAATTAATAATTAATAATGATATGAACTTTAAAGTAAACTATTTTATTATTGTTACTTTGAAATTATAACTATTATAACTTTTGTTTCCGAATTTTTACCATAAACAAATAACTCAATATGTCATGCTGCTTTCAGGAATCTATCAAAACTGTCGAGGTCTGAAGACAAAGTCTACTGAATTTAAGTTAAATATCTTGCAGAGTGATTATGATTTTGTTTGCGTTTCTGAGACATGGTTAAACAACTCTTGGAATTCATCTGAGTTTTTTGACCCTCGGTATACCGTATTTAGAAATGACAGTAATTATAAACTTACAAAAAAGATGGATGGTGCTGGTACGCTAATAGCAATTAAATCGAAGTACAATTTTATAAGGCTTCCTTCTAGTGGAACTTTATTTGATGATACATGGATAAAGCTATCCCTTGCAAATGGCAGTTTTCTAATATTATGTTGTTTATATATGCCATGTGGTGCTTCTTATGATATGTACAATATTTTTCTAAATCACTTGTTAGACATGTCTACTAGATATAGCAATTCCAAGTTTTTAATTGTTGGGGATTTTAATTTACCCAGTATAGTTTGGCGACGGGATGGTAACAATGAAATTGTACCAATTGACTATGAGGGTAGATCCTGTGATTGTTTAATTGATACCATGGAGTTCGTGGGCTTAGCGCAACACAATCTTATTTTAAATAATAATAATCGAATTCTGGATCTTGCCTTATCAAATTTTCCTTGTGAAAAAATTGAAGTACAGAAATCCGATGAGTTATCTAAGATCGATTATAACCATCCGCCTCTCTCAATTAGTATAGAAATAAATAGTTTAAAATTGCAGCCAAAATGTAAAAGCTCCTCGGTTAATTATTTTAAATTAAATTATGAAATCCTTTCTGAAAGAATTTTCGAATATGACTGGAATTGTTATTTTAGAAATCTGAATGTCGATGATTCTGTAAAAAGCTTTCATTCCAAAATTCGTCAGTTTATAAATTCTAGTCGTCCCAATTATGCAAGTAGGAACAATAAACAAAACTACCCCTCTTGGTTCAGTGTAGCCCTAATTAAACTCATAAAAGAGAAAGAAAAGGCTAGGCAAAGAGTAAAAATTTATAAAACAGATTTTTACATACAAAGATTCAATTATTTTCGGCTGTTAGTAAATACAGAAATTAAACTATGCCAAGAGCGCTATTTAACCAAAATTGAAGGTGATCTCAAATCCAATCCTAAAGAATTTTTAAAATATACTAGAAATAGCTCTAAAAAATCTGAATATCCAATAAATATGAATTATGGGAGCCAATCTAGCGAAAATCCTCAAAGTATTTGTAATTGGTTTGGTGAACATTTCAATTCTATTTATAGCGATACTACGGTATCCGAGAGAGACTTACAAAAGAACTTTCCTAGTGATATTTCTGACCAATGTAACTTTTCACATATTTCAATCTCTGAACAAGATGTGTCTGATTCCATATCTGACTTGGATGTGAATAAAGGTAGTGGAACTGATGGTATTCCGAATTTTTTTATCAAGAAACTACAGCATGAATTAAAGGTTCCAATTACTATTTTATTCAATAAGTCTTTAAATGCAGGAATTTTTCCAGATCAATGGAAGGAATCTTTTATAACCCCTGTTTATAAAAAGGGTGACAAATGTGACGTTTCTAATTACCGACCGATTTCAATTTTAAATTCTTGCAGTAAATTGTTTGAGAAATCTGTTTATAAATACATTTTTAGTTTCGTTGCCTCACGTATTGATTCCAAACAGCACGGTTTCTTTAAAAAACGGTCCACGATTACTAATTTAGTAGAATACACAGACTTCATATATAAAAATATGGATAAACAACACCAAACTGACTGTATTTACACAGATTTTTCTGCTGCGTTTGATAAAGTCAACCACAAGATATTATTGCGCAAACTAAATATTTTTGGATTTAACGGAATCTTACTACAATGGCTGGCATCTTATTTAAGTAACAGAAAACTCAGAGTTAGAATGAATGGATGTTACTCGGGCAATTTCACGCCCACTTCTGGCGTACCCCAAGGTTCTATACTTGGTCCTTTGTTATTTATAATATTCATAAATGATATTGGAAAAAACATTAAATCGAAGTATGTCCTGTATGCAGATGACTTAAAAATTTACAGTCGTATTCTGACTTTACAGGATTGCAATACTCTCCAAACTGATCTTGATTCTCTTTTTGATTGGTGTGATAAAAATAAGTTATATTTGAACGTTGAGAAATGTTCATGTATTACATTTACCAGAAATTATAAAAAAATTTATTTTGATTACACCCTGAACGAAGATAAACTAAATCGTGTACAGATGATAAAGGACCTTGGAATAACCTTCGACAGCTATCTCCGTTTCGATCATCACGTGAACCAAATATGTAAAACAGCTTTTAAAATGCTTGGATTTGTTTTAAGAAAAGGTAAAGAGTTTCGTAATCCCGAAACATTATATATGCTATATAATAGTTTTGTAAGAAGTAGCTTGGAGTATGGAGTCCATATTTGGCATCCTTACTACAACATTTATACAGACAGGGTTGAAAGAGTTCAAAGGGTTTTCACAAGACACATTTGTTTTAGATTCTTTCCGTATAATGGGCATCTGAGACTTTCGTATCCACGTAGACTAACTATATTAAATATAACCAAATTAGAAAGTCGAAGAGAATACCTTATCGAAATGTTTTTGTTTAAAATTGTGAATAATATGGTGGATTCTTCAATTCTTCAAGAATTATCTTTCTACGCGCCTTCTTATCGTACCAGACACATCCAGCTTTTTCTTCCTGCATGCACACGGACGAATTTAGGTCTCTTTTCTCCAATAAACAGAATGCAAACTTCTCATAACAATTTATTTTACACTTTAGACTTGTTTTCGGAGTCTTTGACAGTTTTTAAGAAGAAGGTTCTCTTAATTACAAGCAAACTAATTAATTAATTAATAACTTAACATATGTGTTTTTTTTTTCTTATTTAACACATGGATTACAGCAGAAGTTGGGTCTTATTACGTTATTATATTTATGAAACATAACAAACAAACAAATTTAATTTAATATTTTGAGTATTGTTATTATTATTATGATATTTCTACTTATAAGTAGCTTAAGTTAACACATTTAAGTATTTTTATAGTGACATTGTGTAAATGGTAACCGTTCAATGTTCTAGTATATCAAATAAAATAAAAAAAAAAAAAAAAAAAAAACACTTTAAATAAATGCAAACAAATCTTTTTAACCGAAAGTGACAAACCGGCAGTTGGTATGTAGAACTATTGGAAACAGTACTAAAACCTTTACAAGTCTCAATAAGTTTAGCCAGAGATAAAATCAGCATTAGAAGTTATTGAAGTGTAAAACTTATAGGTGTTCAGGAGACCTCCCGCCATTTTGCCCAATTATGTACAATTGTAAATCTAAACCGTTCAAATGTATTGCTGATGAAATAAATAAATAAATAAATAAATAAATAAATAAATAAATAAATAAATAAATAAATAAATATTAATTATAAAATTTTTATTTTATTTAATTTTAAAAAGAGAAGTTACTTCAAAAGCCACAATAAATCTAAAATCTTGTTTCTAAAATTTATCTTTCAACAATTATTTGAGTGATGCAAAAATAGGCATCACAACACAATAAAAAATAGTTTTGTTTGTTTAATTCTCAAAACAATTTATCTTTAGTAACTTAAACATTTCGATAAGATGAATTTTGTTTTATTTTATTATATTTTGAACTTAATAAATTTATAAGAATTTAATGTTTACAGTTTGTGAAAAATATTATCTTTTGTTATTTAATAATTTTTTGGAATTCAAATATTAAAATATTTTGGAAATAAAATATGTCTGAGAATCTTATTGTTTAATTATTGGAAAACTTATTAATAAAATTACTGATAAAGAAACATGCGTTATGGTATAACTAATATGTATAACTAACATAACTAGCTAGGGTTGTGTCATATGACATTGACAGATGCATATGACAGAAATACAAATGACTTTTTTTTATTATTTTTTTATTATTATTTTTTATTGGAGGGCCTTGAGACTTGCAGTTCAAGTAGCACTGCGACCTTAAGGTCTATTGTGCTTACCCTGATTGTGTTAAAGGTCAGTCGTCGTCTGTGCCGTTACTGGTTGTATTCTATCATCCAAGTTGAGGCTCTTAATAAATTTAATTAGCTCAATTGGAGTGAAGTTTTGTGGTAGTGGAAGTGTTAGTCTTCTATGACCAAGTTGGTTGTATCTATGTCAAGCGAGTTCAGGACAGCTGCAGATGACGTGTTCCATCGTTTCCGCGTCTGAGAGCAGAATACCCTACACCTGTCGCACAAAACAAGGCCCATTTTGTTAAGATGGTGGTTTAAAGGACCATGTCCAGTAACGCACCACGTTAAAATTCTTAGAGACTCTCTGTTTAAGTCGCTTGTTTTTAAGGGTAAAACAGGGAGGCTACCTAGAAACTTCTTGGAGTGTACTAGTCCCCCTCTTGCTAAAGCGTCAGCAATAGCATTTCCATGTAGTCCTGTGTGGCTGGGTGCCCACACAAGTGTGACTCTGTTATTGCAGGAGGCTTTTAGTAGATTTTGTTAGCATTCCCATACCAGTTTTCAATCAAAGCGCGTAGATTTTAGTGCCAAGAGTGCTGCTTGGCTGTCAGAGATAATATATATTTCAATATTTTGGTATTTTCTTTCAACACATAGCAGACCGCAACTGCTAATGGCAAAAATTTCAGTTTGAAATATGGTTGTTGTGGTGCCTAAGACAACCGTTTGTTTTATTCTAGGACCAAAAACTCTTGCTCCGGTTCCCATATTGGTTCGAGAACCATCTGTGTACCAGATGCTGGCGTTATGTGGCAGTGACCGTATGTAGCATTCAATACGATCTCTGGCCAATACCTTGACATAAAAGTGCCTGTCTAAAGCTATTGTTTTTGGCATACAGTTCGAAATATGGTATGTATGCAATTCAGCATGTAATTCAGCAAGGATTTTAAGGTGTCTGGTTAGATTGCCGACTTAAACCCTTCTGTGAGCTGCAGTCTATGAACGCTCAACACCGCTACGGATTTCACATGTAGGTGTAATGGAGAAAGCTTAAGAAGAATCTCCATTGCTGACGTTGGCGTGGTTTTGAAAGCACCTGTGGCACTAAGTCACTCAAACTCAGAAATACCGGAAAAATTCCATCACCTCCCGGAGATTTATACGGACCGAAGGATTCTATAGCCCATCTCGATTTGTTGGGGGTAAAAATTGTGTTGGCTAAATAATCTGCAGTACTTTCAGTTGCAGGATCTAGAAGATGCACGTCTTCGTTGGTGTTACCTTCCGTGCTCCATTCTATTGAGCCCGGAAAGTGGGGTTTGAAGTAAGGTATCTAGTATCTCAATGCAGCTGGTGGTATACGTACCATTTGGTTTTCAGATTGAGCCTAGAGGATTTGTGTGATCAACGACATTGATTTTTGGAATCGAGCTGCAGCAGGCAGATTATCTATCGTATTACAGAGCTCTTTCCAGCTATTCATTTTTGATTGTCTGAGTTCTTTATTATAATTGGTTAGAGCTACTCGGTACTCTATCCAATTATTTGTTATTTTTGCTCTGTTAAAGAGCTTACGAACTTTATTCCTTTTCCTCTCCAAGTTACCATTCCACCAAGGTACATCTCTGCATCTTTTGGATCGGGTTATTGGAGTATTAAGCTTATATGCTTCAGTGATAATTCTTGTAACTTATTTGCTGCAGAGTCAAGCTCAAGTGTGGAGTTGATACTACCGCAACTATTTACATTATTATGAAGATATGTTGTGTAAAGTTCCCAGTCAGTTTTTCTCGGCTTTCTAAGGTACAGGATGCTCTTCGGTTAGTGTTCTATGTTGAAACACATATAAGCATGATCAGACATAGAAGCTTCCTTCAAAACATCCAGTTCTTAATATGGTTAGTAGCGTTTATGTTAGATAAAGTAAGGTCAAGAACCTCACCTCTGATTGCGTTTCTAAACGTAGGTTCACTAGTCATTACCTTTGTTTGCAATAAACATATTGTTTGTATACAAAAATGGAAGCAGACGCTCGCCTTTTGTATTAATGGTACTATTTCCCCACACGGTGTGATGAGCGTTAGCATCACACGCTATTATGAGGTTATAGTTGTTGTTGTTGCAATACTTGATGAGTTTCTCTACCAATTCTGGTGGTGTCTCGTCCTAATCCCCCGTGAAGTATGCGGAAGCTAAAATGAGTTTACGAAATCCACCTTGAGGAAGATGAATTTCTATCTGGACCGTTGTAAGATCTCTGCAGATAAATTCATTCAACGGAAACACTTTCAGATGTTTGTTTAAAAGAATCGCGGTTCTCGGCCTTTCCACATCTGAGAAATAGATCAGTTTTGTATTTTTGTTTGACGATAGACCTTTTATTCTTTTACTATCTGCCCACGGCTCCTGTATGAATGCAAGATCGTGAGCATCCTCTTCAATTGATCGGTTCAAATTAACTGGGCCATTTCTGATCTGTGCAGATCAATCTGAACGCAACTTAATTTATGTAGTAGAGATTTTTGTCCATGTCATACAAATGTTCTGTCTGACTTAGAGTAAGCTGGTGAATAAGTCATTACCCTAGAGTCAGACATGGTATGTGTGCTGTCTGGTTTTGGATAAGCTGATGAATCAGGCATGATCCTAGAGTAGGACATGGTGCACTGTTTTGTTGTTAGTTTATGTGATGCTTTTGGAGAAGCATCGCTCTCATCTAAAACACAATGGTTCTCCATAAAATATTTATGTAGCAAATATGGAGGTACATTGGTCCACCACATCAGAGCCCTGTGCTGTGGTAAGGCTATATTGAAACTCTGGAAGACGCCTGTTATCCAGAGTTTCGTACTAGTAATCCAGCACCCCCTTGACCATGCTAAGCTTTCAGTGTACTTGTCTACCTTAGCTTTGGGTTTTGGACTTGATCTTGGCTTCGATTCTCACTGAGGACCTAGCGGCATGGGTGACCCTACCGTGGAAGCTCCTAATATCACTGATTCTACTGAGCCCCATCACTGCGTCAAAGTGCCAAGTCCATTCGATGGGGTGACTGCAACATAACAACAATTATTATGTCATACAAATGACAATAATTGTTGTTATGTTGCAGTTAGCGGATATAATTCCTCCCTCTTAAGACTTGTCCAAAAACGACGTTTTTTGACAACTGGTTGTTGCTGATATTCATAGTTAGATTGTGAATGGTTCATCTCTATCTGTATGCGTTGATTTTTAATTTTCTTGCAATGTTATATATTTTTTTATTACTGAAATATAAAAAAGAACTATGTAGTGCGGTTAATGTGACGAAGGCGCCGACAATGGCATTTTTATGATGTTCATGTTGTTTTATTGTTTTGTGGAGTATTTGAGTTTCTTCGCAATATTTAGGTGCTTATAATCTGACGTTGATGTTTATTGCTAATATGTTCATGTCGTTGTATGGTTGGAGTATTATGTTATCTTTTATGATTTATTAGAGGTAATTGTACTTGCATCCGTGCATTTTTTGTTGTTTAGTTTCTCTCTCTCTGGCGTTTACATCCCATGGAGGGATTTTGCCATCTGTGCAATCAGTTTCCAATCATCTCGTTCCATGACCAGTTGACCCCAGTTTCGACATCCTATATCACGAAGGTCTTGGATGATGTCATCACGCCAGCGTTGTCTAGAATCTAAGGTTGTTTAGTTGTATGTGACAATTTTTTAAAGCAAATTAATTTAATACCGTTTACTGATTTTTGTTTTTTTTTGTGAGCATGTTGATGTCATAGTGATTTAGTTTTCTGTTGCTGTATATAAATATTTTGGTAAAATTTGTTCGATTTCTTCGTAGAATGTAGTTTTTACAAAAAACTGGCTTAAGTTATAGAAAGCTGGTTGATTATTGATGATTTGAGGTGTACGTGAAGTTTTACTTTGGCTCATGTTTATCATGATAATATATTCCTTCTATTTTGTTGCAAGGTTTGATTATGAATTGTTATATGTTTTTGTTAAGGATTATAAAGGGTTCAGAAAACATAGTGTTTAGGATATACTAATACATCTGGTTTTGTTTATTGGTATTGTTTTAATCATATGGAAAGATGGAAATACCGGATGGAATTAAAGAATTCGGATTGGGAATATTATTTGTCTTTCATTATAGTATGCCTGTAACCATAAAAGTTCATATAGATACTTTCATCTGATTCAAATTTTACGTTATATTTATTAATATATTTATCAGTTCGTTATGGTTTAAAATATGTTTCGAAATTACTTTGAGTTCTGCCATAATAATAGATTTGGTTATATCAGATATGAGGTAAGTGTATATCAAACCATTCAATTAATTATTAATAGTTAATATTATTAATAGTTATTTGTTCAGTATCAATACTAATAATAGTTATTTGTTCAGAGAGTCTGTCTTGAGCTTGTGGTGTCATTGCGTATCGGTAACAAACGTTTTATTTTAGCCTTGTGTACCTTACGTTTATTAGTAACTAACGTTATTTTGTTATTCTTCTTAACTTTATGTTTTTGAAATCTAGGGCTTACTTTATTGCGTCTAAATTGTCTTGTTCGTATATAGTTTCGTTTTCGAAGAATACTGGTGGTGGTATTCTATTTTGGTTTAGTCTGTTAATTAATTTTCTTTTTCTTTCGCATTTCTTGTTGATATTAGATTTCGTAGTTTGTCATATGCTTGTACATGGTTTTGAAGATATTCTTCAGCATTTTTTTATTGGATTTTTCTGGAAATATCTCTTGTTTGGTGTAATATTCACTTTTGAGTTCAAAAGGTGTAAGCTTAGTTACAGAATGAATAGAATTATTATATGTAGTTAAAGATTGTTTCATTATTTCATTAGCATTTTATCTTGAGTGTAAATGACCCTATAAATTTCGATAAGGGTCGAGTGAAAACGTTCAACAGGTGAGTTGCCAGTCGAGCTTTTCGCTGAGGTAAGATGAAGTACTATTTTATATAGTGTGCAAAACTGTTTAAATATTATTGATGTAAATTCTACACCTCTGTCTGTTACTATTTTATTCAGAACACCATGATTTGCTATAAAGTTTTTCATATGGTTTACGACTTCTAATCCATTTGAAATTGTCATGTGATACGCTATGCCAAATTTTGAAAATTTATCTATTACTGTCAGATACTTGTTATTATTTATAGAAAATATGTTTGAGTTTAATCCACTAGGTGTTTCAGAAACTTCAAACTTTTACAATTTTTTGTTCCTATTGTATTTCAAGGTTTGACAAGTTTCGCGTTTGTTTATAATTTGGTTTAGTAGATTTTTCATTTTGGGAAAGTAGTATTTTCGCTTGAGTTGTTCCTGGTTTACTGTTATACCACGATGGTTACCGTCTTGGTGTATTTTAGCCTTTATGTCAACGGCAAGATACCTGGGTATGTTTTGCGTTTTTAAAACGCTGTAGCTCGGAACTGGATAACCGAATCGACTTGAAATTTCATGATATCCTAGTCCAAAGTGTTTTACGCAATAGTCTCAAGTTTGGTTAGGATTGGATCATCCGTTTAGAAGATAAAGCCCATTTACAAAGTCCTTACGTCAACAGCATACATACCTGGGTATGTATAATAAAACGCATGCAAATATGATGATATAATTGAAAAGAATAGTTTATTTTGAGTTAATTTTTGTAATTATAATAATTATATGAAAATATATGAGAAAAATACTTATGGTATAATAGTAGATTCTTATATGAGCTTAGAATGAAGGCAATTCTTCACAAGGATGAAGTTTCCCGGAACGAGCGTAGCGAGTGGAGGGAATCATCCGAGTGAAGAATTGCCTTCATCCTAAGCGAATACAAGATGCTATTTTATCCACAACTTTAAAAATATTTGAAATAATATAAAGTTTTCATTGAAAACTTTATGTCGCCATATTGAAATTAATTTATCATAGAAAACAAGAAAAACACAACGTTTATTGTTTATTTTGGATTTATATATGTATTGTTCTTGTTTAAACTTGTTTATATTACTATACCAACAAATGAAGTTTTTAATTTGTTAGAGGATTTTTTTATAAATAAAGTGGAATGAAATAAATAAAATAGAATTTTTTATATAAATGGGAATGAATACAATTACAATGAAAGATATACGCATGGAAAGTATATATTCTTTAGTAGTCGTGGATAAAAATTATTATAAATTATAAAATACTGATGAACATATGTATGAACATAAAATACTCATGAACATATAAATTGTAAAATACTGATGAATATATAGCCCTCCAAGTATATGTCTTTCATTGTAATTTTATTCATTCTTTCACTTGTTTGAAGAATGTGACGCAATCGTTATATTCTACTACGGTTCTATAGTTAATTTGTTGGTATAGTATTATCAAAAGGTTAAAACGGTAACAATACATATATAAAATATAAAATAATAAATTTAAATTTTGCCGTTATTTCAATTGTTTTGATTTTCTATGCTATCTATGATTTACATATTTCTATATGATGACAAAAACTTTAGCAGGCAAATTGTAAAGTAATCGATATATATATATATATATACATATATATATATATATATACTAGCGGGACCCGGCGTGCTTTGCTACGCCTATAAATAAAGTTTGTGTGTATACATTTTGTTGACGTAGTAGCAATAATTTCAAAGAATTGTAATGAGAAATGATCTATTTTTTTTTTAAATATGAATGTAAAAGGATCAGCACTCTAGTTGATCAGTAAAATATAAAAAAAATAGTATTATATATACAACAAAGGATATATAAAAAAATACGCGATCAAATAAGTTTTCAGATGTGTCTCTATATAGAACATTAGAACATACGGAACAAATATGGATTCAAAACTTTTCACAGTGCTCATGCGGTTTAATATACGCTTTCTTTACCTGTGGTAGGTTACTAAAAACGTTGCAAACAATTTTGATCGTTATAACATTTTATGGTCAGCAAGGGCAGTAAGAATAATGATAATATATTCGATGAAGGTATGGAAGAAGTGATGCAAAAAAGGAATAGAAGAAGTGATGCCAAAAAAATCAAAATTATTTGGATGTTTTTGTATTAGAATTCATAGGATGTGAATTCATAGGGTGAGAAATATTTCTATTTAGTCAACATCCTAAGTCATTTTAAAGTCATTATTGATTGTTGCAAATCAATGCGAAACTAATATCTAACACACGGTCAATATATTGGCATATATGTTCCATATATAGACAACATTAATGGAATATTAATTTTTGGGCGATTTTGTGAGCAATTATTGCTCAAAGTAATTATTGAAAGTATTATTCCCGATAATTAGTAATTATTGTCGGGATTGAACTCACACTCATCAGAGACATCATAGTTCAAACTTCAAAGCCATCATACAGACTCAGCCACAGTGGATGAAACAACAATAAAACATATTTCAATTTTCATGTTCAGATAATTTCTAAATTGAAACTCCATTATCTCATATTTATTTAAATTGAATTCTTCATCTGTGATTATACTATTGTAAATTGTATTTGTTTCCGACACGAAACACACAAAAACTGTTTTAAAGAAGTTTTTCTGAGCGAAAATAAAAAATACTTTAAAAATGCAAAATTCATGTGAATTAAAATAATTACTTTAAGCTTAATCACTCTCAAAACTTTTTTTACTCTACACCAAATAGTGTAAAACTTTTGTTTATTTAACATTATACCCGTCGCATACTGTCGGTATCTCATAAGAAAGGAAATTCAAGAAAACTCGTTCTGATAACAGCCGTGTTCGATTTGACTGAAGCATTTGAAACAACGAAAAATTTAATACAATTGTTGTTGTTTTTTCAATTGTTTTAGTCACACTAAACGTACCAAACATTCAATTTACATTGTATCATTTTTATTGCAACAATTATTTATTTTAATAAGGAAAAAATTTCAAAATGTCGTTTTAATTCTATTTCTTTGCTCGTGCTTGTGGGCACACATTATATTTTGCGTTTTTCCGTCTAGATGCGTACATGAATAAATCAGAAGGTATTCCGACGTTAGCTGACCACCACATATAGTTGTCCAGATGTGAGAAGTATGGATTCTCCAAATCTACCACATCCTTGCAGCAATTTTCCTTGTTCTTTGTTGACAGTCATTGCAAAAGCGAGTCGCACTGGAAACTAAACGTTTGAATTCAAATGCCATATCTGTTGGGATCATGGAAATGCGTAGCAACAGTACATCTCCCTCTTTGAATTTTCCATTCAAAATTGATTGTAGCTTCAATGACTTTGTTCATCATCTTTTTCACCAAAAATTTTTAAAAACATTTGTGGTATTTCAAAATATTTGAAATATTTTTTTAATAAAATTTGTTGTGTAGTTGGAATTACAATATGTCTCACAACAACACATAAAATCCTTTAAGACCTAGGTTCCACACCATCATGTTTTTTAAGATGATGTACGCAAATTGCTAGTGCTAGAAGCATATACCAAGATCATGTAAACATTGTTTTGCTGAAGGATTAAACCCGGCACATTTAATAGTTATATGGAAGCTCATTTCTCTAAGTAAACGAAAAAGTTCATTTTTTTAAAAAAATATAAAAAAACAAAAAATTTGCGTCCATCAACACCTTAGAAAGCATGTTGTTGTGAACTTTATTCTTCAAAGGTTGTCATGAGTTGTTGTTACTTACATTGTACTTCGTACTACCCAACACATTTTATTTTAAAAGAAATAACGTGTCATCATCAAAGAATATTCTATAACTAAGACTAAGGGTGTTATCGTTGATTGGCACTTTGGCTAGTGATATCTCACTACTATTGCCAGTGGTTTATGATAACTCAAGCTAACTCATATGCAAATAGCAGGAATCTAAGTACGCTGGGTTGTCACTCCCATAGATCAAAAATTTAAAATTTTACAAATCTTCCTGCGGGAGTATATATTTAATTCGTTATTGAATTCTTTAATTATAACTATAAAAAAATAAATAATAATAATATATTAATTATTAATATATTAATATATTAATAAATAATATATTAATTATAACTATAAAATAAACCGATATTTAAACAAAAAATCAAATAAAATATTTATCATCAATCACCAATCAAAAAATAATACACGACAATTTGAAAAGCAAATCGTAGTGTATTTGCACAAACTTCGACGTTAAAAACAACGTTCTAAATACAAATACAACACCATCTATTGGATAACCCAAATTTATGAGGCGTATATCACACTATCAAATATATTGGTCAATAAAAAAAATATGACATGAATTGGAGAGTGCAAACGTTGTAAAAAAATAGACTTCGCTACCTAGTTTTTCATCCAGTTTTGATGACAATTTTTTAGCTCTAATCGTTATATTTTCATTAGCAATACAAATAAGAGTATTTTTCAATTTGATATTGATTTTTGTAAATTAACATAGAAGATCAATGAAAAATTTAAAATAATAAATAAATAAATTTAAATTATTGTTTTCTTTAATTTTTACTCTTATATTTATTCCAACTTTATAAAAACCAATACAACAAATTTTTTACAGGTTCCGAATTCCGATACTTTTTAACACTTCTATAATTAATATATAACCTCAACAATAGTTATTTAAGTATTAAGGGCAGTAAGAGTGTTTTACCGATTGAGGATATATGTTTTGAGATCGAGACGAAGTCGAGACCTCTAATATATCCGAAATCGGTAATACTCTTAATGCTCAAAATGCTTATTACATTTTTTGCACGATTAATAAAAATTCAATCAAAACTATTTAAATAATAAAATTCATTCACAAAATTCAAGTTTGAATGTTTTAAAGAAAATTTCTTAAAATGTCATTTCAAAATAGTAAGCTTTGCGTTTCATCATAATACTATAGGTTTTTTTGTTGCAAAACTAAATTCCATCGAATATATTTTCAAAATTAATTGCTTTTTTTAAATCTTTTAACTGCAATATTTTTAAATGAATGTTATTTAAATTTGAAGCTAGTGAATAGACGTACACAATTATTTAACTAATAATCGTTTTTATTCACACCCTGAGGTCTCCTTTACTGGTAAGTAATTACTTACCGGCTGCATGATCGGTAAGTAATTACTTACCGACCAGTGATTTGTAAACGAAACTTCCTATGTTTATTTACGAATCAGCGAACATGCAAAATCGCCTGATCGGGCAAAAAATTATTAATAACCTTTGGTAACGAATTTGACTTAGCATAATATGCTTTTCGTTTATTATCAAATAAAACAAAACTTTCTTTTCTAAAACATATTTGATAGTCAAATAATGGCCTTACACGAAGTTCAAGTTTACTATCAATTGAATAAATTGATTTACGCTGCCATCTGAAAGTTGGCATATAAACCATTCATATTTAACATTTAATTCGCAATTAAAAAATATCTAGGGATTTAATCAAGATAATAACTATCCTATCTCTCTAGCTGGACCATCATACACACATTGCACAAAATTTCATTAAAATTGGTTACATTGTTGCGGAGTTCATCGCGGACAAACATCGTGACACGTGATTTTTATATATATAAGATAAGATGCTCAATATTGTCTGTAATTGTCAGTAATAGTACATAAAGAAACTTAAATTATTTAATTGTAGTAAAATGAGAAATTTCATAGATAATTTTTAAAATTATTCAAGTTGTGTTTTGAATGAAATCCCATATAAATTTTATTGAATTTATTCTCTTTTCCCCCTTTTGCAGCGCCAAAAGAAATTTAAATTATTTAATTGTAGCAAAATGAGAAATTTCATAGATAATTTTTAAAATTATTCAAGTTGTGTTTTGTATGAAATCCCATATAAATTTTATTGAATTTCGTTTCTTTTCCCCCTTTTGCAGTGCCATTGCAGCAAATACCGGAACAAAATAATCGCTCAATAACATATGATAGTCTATATGGGCCCTACATGGATGATTGAAAAGTCGATAAAGCAGGTTTGACAGTAAATTAATTAATTTACGCCGCCATCTGAAAGTTTGCTTATGAACTATCCATATTTAACATTTAATTCGTAATTAAAAAATATTTAGGCGTTTAATCAAAATAAAAACTATCCTATCTCTCAAGTTGGACCATTATACACACACTGAACACAATTTTATTAAGATTGGTTAGGTTTTTGCGGAGTTTATCGCGGACAAACATCGTGACACGTGATTTTTATATATATATAAGATATATATATATATATATATATATATATATATATATATATATATATATATATATATATATATATATATATGTATATATATATATATATATATATATATATATATATATATATATAAATATATATATATATATATATATATATATATATATATATATATATATATATATATATATATATATATACATATATATATATATATATATATATATACATTTTCCGAGACGCCCCCTAGAAAAATTCTTTGTAGTCAAAAAACCACAACGGCATTATTTTTTTTTTTAAATCAAAAGAACACGTGCCGCAAAATCATCGAAGTTGATTTTTTGATAAAATCGTTAATATCTCATAAAATATGCAGATGTCACAAAAAAATCACATAATCATTTTTGTAGGAAATGTAGTTCTCTACAAAAAAAGTCCAAAACATTTTTCTCCTAAAACCTATATTTCTGATGATATTTTGAAATAAAACTTGAAATTCGTCGAAACTCGTAAAACCAAATGATGAAAATTTCGACGAAAAAGTTCTAATTATGATTTTTTTTGTCACGATTATTTTTTTATACATTTCGTTCTATAGCATAAGAAGAAAATTAGGAGTTTTTCGTCATCTTTATTTTTTATGTTTTTTAAAAATTACGAAAACTTACAAGTTCATTTTCAAAATGTCATGAGAACTATACGTTTTCGGGAAAAAATGACGTGGATGTTTTTTTGTAGAGAATTAAATTTCCTACAAAAATGTTTATGTGATTTTTTTGGCATCTGCATATTTTATGGGATATTTGAAATAATCTACGAATTTTTCAAAAAATCAACTTCGACGATTTTGCGGCACGTGTTCTTTTGATTTAAAAAAAAAATAATGCCGTTGTGGTTTTT
The DNA here is from genome assembly GCA_963693315.1 of Diogma glabrata. NCBI lineage: Eukaryota > Metazoa > Arthropoda > Insecta > Diptera > Cylindrotomidae > Diogma > Diogma glabrata. The sequence continues at coordinate 262,930,247 of OY856186.1, forward strand.
TGACCACAAAGAATTTTTCTAGGGGACGTCTCGGAAAATTTAGTTTTTAACGACCAGTCTAGTGTATATAGGGCATGGTCGATTAATCGATTGGGAATAAATATCGATTAACGATTAATATGAAAATTTTAACATCGATTAATCGATTAATCGAATTAATTTTTTGCTAATTCTAATATATTTATTAATTTTTTTACGCACAAATGAATCGTAAAACACATTTTACATCCTAGTTATCGTGGCTGAAAGTTGAACTTTACATCCGTAAAATAAAATCACGTTGCTATATGAAATATTAGAATATTTTTCTACTTTACCGCCCGTAAAATAATCACCCGTAAAATATTCATAAAATTAGAACAAACAAATAAATTATTGTATGAAGTTTATAGAAAAAAATCATGGCATGTTTAGCATAATTTTCAAAATGTCTAGCGAGCTTAAAAAAATTCAAAAATTGATTTATATTATACAATAAAGTTGTGCAGTTGTGCGTAAAACGTTGTACCAATATTGCAATATGCCAATATTGTTATTTTGTTTAGAATGCAATTAAGCGCATGGTTGTGAAAAATGCTTAATATACGAATTACAATATATCTAAAAAGAATATAGCATAGCACAAATATAATAAACCGAATTGTTTTAGACTTTTTATTTTCTGTAAGCTAAAGTTTGGAGTGTCTGAATTGAACTGCTTTGCATTCCAAATAAATGAGGTAAGCATTCTAAATACATGAATTCTTTTGTGTTATGTTAGTCACGTTACGTTAGTCACACATCATTTTAATCAAAAGCGTCAATTTATGAAAAACTAGCAAATTTTTTAAAAAGTTATTGGCTTTTTTAAAAAATACATTAATTACATTGAAGAAACTTATCAATAAATTTTATGTACATATTCAACATCTAGAGAATTTTGGTTCATAATTTAGGTGTTAATTTAATGGTATAAAAAATGTTACGTTAGTCACATTTACATTTTTATTTAAAAAATATCTAACAAATTTAATTTAAATAAAAAAGCTTTCTGATTTAGATAAATAAACTCGATTTACATTTTAAAAAGTCAACAAGTGCTTAAAATAATCTTTACTATTTTAGTTATAAGGAAACAAAGTTGTGAACTTCGGTATAAATGTTACGTGCAGTCACTTTGGAATGACCCTAAACAAAAATTTAATAGCTATCTATGTATTAAGGGCGTAAAGTAGGTCTTTTTTGCGTAAGAGTGAAATTGTTGCTCTAGGCGTTAGCCTAGGATGTGTATCTACCTCTCTGTCATTGAAGTTTTCAGACCTTACAAAATTATGTGTTTGAAAATATTGAAAATGATAAGAAACAAGCTGTTTCCTTCAGAATGGAAAGTAATGGAGTTCAATATACTTCAAACCATAGTTTACTGGTTGGATTAATAATAAAAATATTACTTAAGGCATAGTAAAGATTTTTGTATTGGGATCAAATTTTGTTATTAATGTACTTTGTGTTATACCTATAACAACTAAAAAAGTAATTCGTAAAAAAAAGAAAAAAACATCTTTAGACAATAAACCTTTTCACAATTTGGTACAAAATTCGTTATATAAATTTGTAAATTTTAAACATTTTCGTAAATTTTGATTAATCGATTAATAATTTTTTTGTTCGATTAATCGAACAATTTTCGAAATGATCAATTAATCGAACAATCGATTAATCTAACCATTCCCTAAGTGTATATATATATATATATATGTATATTTATATGTATACCCGGGTATGTTACTGTTGACTTGCGTAAAACAGTTCTGCTGTTGACATAACGGTTAGATACTATTTCTTGTTGTCGACAGTCTTCTTCAATGTCTTCAACTAATGTCCTGCTGCGAACTATTTTTAGCTTGGATTCAGAAAAGTGTTTTCTATAAATTTGGCTTAAGAGTTTAGAGATGTTGTCATTACAAGCAATGCCTGATAGTTTGTTTGGCTCTATGTATTCTTTGTACAGTCTTATTAAATTATCTTCGTTAAATTCCTTACACTTAAAATGAGTACACTTTCCTTACACTTTTTTAAAAAGAGTATAACTTGAATGTAACTTTCCATTCAGTAAACTTGTCTATTTCTAGAATTATTTGCGTGTTGAATTCATTTAACACAGTTTTGCTCGTAGGGATAGCCTTATTTTCATCAGTATTTTGAGTCAAATTGATTTTTTCTACTGAACTAACTGATTTTTCATCACTAGTTGAACTATGATTTATTTCCACTTCTGGTTCAAGTCTGGATAATGCATCTGCGTTTGCATTTATGGTTCTTTTTGTAGATAATCTCATAATCGAATTCTTCTTATTTCAAACGCCATCTTACAAGTTTAGAATTAGGTTCTTTTAGAAAGAAAAGCCAAGTCAAAGGCTTGTGGTCAGTCACAATTAGAAATTTTTGTCCGTACAAATATGGTCGGCAGTACTTTGTAGACCAGACGATAGCTAGAAGCTCCTTTTCTATCGTAGAATAATTTTGTTCTGTTTGTGTAAGTGTACGACTAGCATAACAGATAGGTTTATCGGATCCAATAGGACCTGCAGATAGAACAGCGCCTAATGCAATATTACTAGCATCTGTTGTAAGTATAAACGGCTTTGTGAAATCGGGATATTGTAGTATGGGATTGTTTCAAAGTAATTGCTTACAATTTTCGAAGAATTTTATGTACTCTGGGCTCAATACAATCTTGTTATCCTTTCTGAGACACTCTGTAATTGGCTTAGTGAGGTTAGCAAAATTATTTATAAACTTTCTGTAATAACCTAGTAATCCAAGAAAAGATTTAGTTTGCTTTTCTGTCTTTGGTATAGGGAAACTTTTTGCAGCTTTAATTTTGTCAGGATTGGGTTTAACACCTTCGGACGTGACAATGTGTCCAAGAAATGCAATTTCTTTATGTAAGAACTCAGATTTATCGAGTTGTATTCTGAGATTAGCTTTCCTTAGCTGTAAAAATACTTGATTTAAACTTTCGAGGTGTTCTTGTAGGGATGTAGAGAACACAATAATACCGTCCATGTAATTTTCCTTGAAGGTCTTTCAAAACGTTATCCATTACGCGTTTGAAGGTAGACGGAGCATTTTTTAGTTCAAATGGCATGCGAACATATTCGTAGTGGCCGTTGTCGACTGTGAATGCTGTTTTGGGTATATCTCGAGGGTTTACTTCGATTTGGTGAAAGCCTGATGCAAGATCTAGAGTAGTAAAGTACATACATTTACCTAATTTGTCTAATATTTCATTAATGTTTGGCAGTGGATAACGATCGTCTATCGCTTGCTCATTTAACTTACGGTAGTCTACCACAAGTCGCCATTTTTCTTTTCCGCTAGCATCTGCCTTATTTTTTACTATCCAAATTGGTGCTGACCAAGGAGAGTAACAAGGACGAATTATCCCATTTTCTAGCATTTTATTAATTTGCGTTCTCACTTCTTCCATGTGGATATACGGGTAGCGATAGCTTTTCGTAAATACTGGTTTTTCGTTATTAAGATTGATCTCGTATTTTAGTTGATTTGTAAACGACAGTCGATGTGATTCTTTAAAGAAGACATCTTGACACTCAAAAAAATAAAAGTCACTTTTACAAAATGTTTATAAATATACAACACACAAATTTTTTTGATAAAACTACAATTTTTTTTCCTTCAAAGCGAAAAATAATTTGTAAATCAAATAAATTTTTTGTTTTTTCAAATAATTGTTATCTACAATATTTTTGGTAAACTTACAAAAAAATTTGTGTGTTGTATATTTATAAAACATTTGTAAAATTTACTTACTTTTTTTTTGAGTACATTGTTTTTTACACAGTTTAAAAATTGCTGTTCCTTCTTCAATGTTCAAGTAATTCATTCTAATAAGCTGGGTGATATCTATAGATTCAGCGGAATCTTTTGATATTACGGATAAATGATTTACCTCAATGTGATATTTATCTCTTAACATTTGTACTTTAACAGGTTGTTCAATTAAACACACTTTTTCTTGGTTAGAGAAATTTACTATTTCGACAAATGAATACCAGTTTTTGGCATGGTATATACCCTTAGGTATCACTAATTGTTCTTGTACATGTACAGGTTTAATGTATATGTCACCATTTTGAATATCAACAGGGATGCTGATAGTCATTTTCGTTCTTGGTGGAACGGTATATCTTTTCGAGATAAAATTAGGTTTAAATATTAATGGAATTGAAATATTCTGTTTCTAATAACGATTTTTGAAAATCTAATTTTATATTAAGCTTTTGAATAATTTCTAATTCTATGAGTCCATCAAAGTAGTTATGGAATTTAAAGACTAAGAAGTCTAAAGGTTCTTTAGTTTTGGGTTCCATTAGACCATTAATGGTTACTTGACTAGTTATCTCGTGAGTTTGAAAAAGAGTTTCTACCAGGACAGGCTGAATGGTTTTGATCCGTTTAGGATGTACATGTTTTGAGTCTATAAATAACTTATTGGCTCCTGTATCTATGAGCGTTTTAATGTAGTATGTGGGTTTAATTTAATATGAATGTATGGTAAATAAAACACTCAAAAAAAAAAACTAAGTAAAACTAACAAAATTCTACATACGTTCTACAATTTTTTTATATATAAACAACAGACAAAAATTTTTGTTAAATTTACATTTTTACAATAAATATTGTAGATATACAAAAAATTATTTGTAAACACTATAGTCTAAGATCCGAGTATAGAACGACCTTCACCGAACTGGTTAATGAAAAGTATTTTATATTAAATTAAATATGTTAATAAATATATTGCAAGTGGGTTGTCTAAAAAATTACAAATAATTTGTGTTTAATACAGGTGCGTCACTGAGAGAAATAATATTCTAATATTAAATAAAAGCGTTTCTCAAATACAGAAACTCTTAGTTGATGAAAATTCGAAGCTGATCTTCTAGATTATAGAATAACTGGTTTAAACCGAGAGAAGTTTTGTTAGTTTTATCAATAAGACCAATTTATAGATTAAGATTAACTTATTCAATTTCATTTAATTACGAAATTCTCAATTTAAATCATCAACAATTAATTAAAGAATTTTTACAATCAATTTAATAGCTATACGCTTCAAAATAGAATTGAATCGGTCATTTCAAAAACCTCTTGAGTCACATTTTTTTTCAACATGCTTTTTTTGCAGAAAATGGTTCCTTAAAGGGAGATGCGTGTTCTGGGTAAAAACGACGTAAGTCGATAGCGATAGCATTCCTGCATTCCTGCGTAGGACGAGAGGAACCGCAGGTACGAACCCATGACACTCGTCCTCTTTTCGAGGATTCGTATTATATATGAATTATATATGAATTATATTATTATTATACTATTATATATGAATAATAATTATAATTATTCATAATAAAGAATGTTGGAGAATATGACTTTGTACCATAAAGATATTAAAACATATCAAATTAATACATGTAAAATGTTAATAAGATTATTTTTAAGTGTAATTCTCAATAATAAGCAATAAAAAATATGATTACTACGATTTTTTTGGTTAAATTTTATACCACTGAGTAATGACCCTATTTCTCGCTAAAACAACATAAGTCAAGAACTGTTTTTCAGATTTTTTTCCTTATTTCTATTAATAAATTGTAAAGGTTATTCGCTATTTTAATTTTTTACCACTCAAATACTAAATTGAATATAAAAAAGTCCTTTAAAACTCATTTGTTTGTGTATGAAACAGTTTTTAGACTGGGTTCCAATTAGCTGCTAAATTGTACTAAACTGCTAAATCTAAATTTAGTTTTACAAAATTACCGAATTTTGATTCAAATTAATATAATCAAGTTGTCAGATATTGTTTAACGTATGAATTTCTTCCAAATTATTTAGAAACAAAATATTGATTTAGTCAAATAAATTGATTTAGCACGTTTAGTACAATTTAGCATCAATTGGAACGCAGTCTTAGACTGGGTTCCAATTAGCTGCTAAATTGTACTAAATTGCTAAATCTAAATTTAATTTTACAAAATTATCGAATTTTACTGTAAATTAATGTAATCAAGTTGTCAGATATTGTTTAACGAACGAATTTCTTCACAATTATTTAGAAAGAAAATTTTAATTTAGTCAAATAAAATAGTTGACTAAATTGATTTAGCACGTTTAGACTGTGTTCCAATCCATGCTAATTAGTACTAAAATTCTAAATTGAAATAGTCAAAAATTGAGTTGACTATTTCCGCCATTTAATTCTAAATTTTTATGCCTTATATAAACATATAATATAGCAACTCAATATTTTATGTTGAAATCTCCTCGTCGGACAGACCGTATATAATTCTAGTTTTTAACATTAAATGAAAAAACAAACAAAACAAAATGTTTAACTGTCAATTTAGAATATATTTGAATTGGAACGATGAAATTGCCAATTTGACAGTTTTAGTACAATTTAGAATTTTGGTACTGAATAGCATGGATTGGAACACAGTCTTAGTACAATTGATTTCTGAAAAATTCTAATTAAGTGACTTATGAGGTTTTTGGAATGACCGATTCAATTTCAATAAATTGATGATATTGTGCAACTTTTATTCTCATTTCTACTCAACTAATTTACAATCATTCCTGGAACAACAATTTCTTGAAAAATTATTTCTAATCCAGTTTTATTTTGAGAAAATTACAATCAAATTTTTTTAACTCAATTTCTAAAATTTCAAAGTGATTCAAGGTAGATTCATAAATTATGGCTTATTCTTGATTTATGTTAAATTTAATCAATATTGGTATATCCAGGGTTTGCAACTGAATTTTATTGGCGTGCCAAAACATTTTTTTTTTAATAATCGCTATTTTCGTGTTCCAATACATTTGTGAAATAGTACATTTTGCTACAAGAGATGAAGAAATGAAGTGGCATGCAACTTTCAATGGAAGAAGAAATCAGCTGATCTACATTGAATTTCTAAGCGATAGAGTTGCAGATTTTCTAAGAGATTAGACTGTTTTAACTTCTGTGAATTAATTTAAACTAGTAAATTAAATTAATTTTCCTGAACTTAATTTTGGATTTAACTAGTCTCATTTTTTATTAAGGTTGACATTGATTTCTATTTGCATTAAAATGACGAGTATGCTGCTCATGGCCAGATTTTTTAAAAGTCATCAAAATCAGCCTGACTAAACATTAAACAATATTTTTACATTCAAATTGTATGCGAAATTTCCTTTTTTATAATACTAAACGAAATAATAATTAATATAATAAAATAAATATTTATTAAATATGTATTTAAGTAAAATATTAAATATTGCCTAAATATTTTCTTAAAATAAAACTGATTATATTTTTTTATTTATATAAATTATTTAATATTTACCTTTAAAGAGAATCTATATTTTGAAATTATGAAAGATAGAAATAAATAAATAAATACCTGTATTAAACACAAATTATTTGCTGCAATTAGTTATCCATTGCGGTAAAAATGAAACTAAAATTTTTTCTTGTACTCTAAATTTATTTAATTCATATTTGAAATGTAAATAAGTTATACATACTAAATTATACAATATACGTTAACTGTAAATAATAATTCTAGATGTTATTTGAATGTATAAAGAACGAAACGAAAGACAATGTTTCTGTGCATTAAACTGGTTAATAGTTTTCAATTCAATTCTGAATGTTGTGGCAAGCTGTTCCAAAATAATGCGCAGCATTTACGAGTCTATCGCTATCCTTTTTATTTTCACAGACAAAAAGTTCGCTGGAACCTCTCTGTCGCACGTATTCATTCGTAGGAATATTGCACTTTTTAAAACTCGACAACCCAAATTCAGGAGTGATTTTTTGCAGACAACCCTATATCACCGTGTTTGTAATAAAATAATCTTTATTTTGACATAAAGTTTATTCATTAACCAGACCGGTGCAAATTTCTAATTTCGATCTGCCTTTTTATACCTGCCTACCCTAAGTTATGACGGGAAAAAAAATAGACAACCTATCGTTTGCATATTCTAAGGGCTTCATACTTTTGATTGGTATGTCATTTTTCTATTAACCGAAACGATGAAATGTTTAGAAAAAATTAATTTTTGAATTTTTAATTAATCATATTCTGGACCGAAATTTTTTAGACAACCCACTTGCAATATATTTATTAACATATTTAATTTAATATAAAATACTTTTTATCCATTAACCAGTTCGGTGAAGGTCGTTGTATACTCGGATCCTATACTACTACAAATTCTTTTACTAACATCCAGCAAAAGTTTGTAAGCTTTATAAATTAAATTGTAAAAATGCCCGAAATATTTTTGATTTTATTAAATCAAAATATTTTTATAAAATATCTTTATAAATATTTTTATTAACTCAAAATAAATATTTTACACTTTTTTTATCATTTATTTAATTTTATATTACTACATTCCGTAGAGTTAGAATAACGTCTAGGTAGCTAAGATTGATCCACCATTTGTAAGAATGTATGAGTGATATCGTGCTCGTGTTCCAGGAATTGTTTTAAATCGTTTTGCAAACAAAGAAATCCCTCTGCATTCTATCACTGCATTCTATCACATTCTATCATTCTATTTGACAGTGGTGAGTGAGTGATCTCAACAGTTTGACTGTTTGCAGCCATCATAGATTTGATTTCATCCGAACACTGCTGATGAAGATATTTATAAAAAACAACGAAATCAGAAAAAATTAACAATTCGTTTAGCACGCTTTTGAACAGAGTCTAAAAGAGCCATTATAGTAACAGATGCAGCCCCCCAAACTTGGTAACAATACTCGGCATAATGCGGCCTGTTAACGATTTGCAAAATTATAATTGGCCTTTAATTGTAAAAAGGTCCCCATCCCTGGTTTACACTCGTATTATACTTTTCCCTAGTTTCTATTTTTTGTTCACTTAGGTGTAGTGGAACTATTATTTTTGTTTTATAACGATTGAAGAGAATTTAGTGTTATATATCCAATGGGGCTTCCGAGGCTTGTTCCCGAAAATTTTGATCATCTATTTCTTGATTTTCTAACAGAACTGTTTCATCTAAAGTGTCATCTAAGTTTGGAAAAAATTATAGTTCTCTGGAGAAACGTCTAAATCGTCTTCGTCAATAATATTCGAAGTGGGATTTTCCAAGTTCAACAGCTCTTGACTGTGGGATCTGGGTGGACCTGTAGCTTGAAAATAATTTAATCTTTTGTAACCAAAATTAATAGGTTGAAAATTGGTTGGTTTTAGGTAGATTTCATATAAAAATCTACCTTTTGCAATGGGCTTCATCTCGGAATTTCAAAAAAATTTTGATGCTAAACGACTATGAATGATAAGCGGAGACGGAAAAACAGAAAAAGAAATTTATATATATATATAGATAACGATATGAGCTATAACGGAATTTATCGGCACCCTCACGATCGCATTTCTTGACCTACAACAAAAAATGTTTCTGTTTACGTTGCGGCAAAAAATCTTTTGGACAAGTTCGCGAACTGGCCATATCCGGGTACAGGTTAAGTGGCTAGAGCCAAAAAAGTCGAAAAATCTAGGGCGTTATAACTTCCGTTTGAATCATAATATTTTAATAAAATTTATCAATATTGAATATTTAAACATATTTCTATCATTTGTTTCTAAATGACAACCTTGGCGTTCCAGGTTCCTGAAAAATCAGCTGTTTTAAAAATTTAATAAACTTTGTTGTCATTGATTTGGCTGAAAATGGCAAATCTCACTTTTGAATATGTACGCATACGTTAACTAGAACATAAATCTTTTCAAAATTAAAAAATAAATTAGTTCAACTCTAGAGGTTGAGACACCAGGGCTGTTAGAACGAAAAAAAACGGAAACGGCCATGCCGTCCTCATTTTTGAGTTAATGTTATTTAAACTCATGTTAACTTTTAGATAAACTTTTCAACTATAACCTCAGAGATTTTCAGCTTTCTAACCCAAGAAGTCTCAATGTAATTAGCATTAAACCTAATGCATGCCATTCAATTACAACAACAACTTCCATAAAAATATAAAAATATCCCATAGAAAAAATATTAAAAAAATTTCTTTTGTTTTTTTTTCAGTTTTTAGTTTTTTTCGCAAAAATTTTAAAAAAAATTAAAACAAAGCTGAGTCATTATTGTTTTAAATTAAGGAATATTTTCTTATATGCATATTGATTACACATTTACAAAAGTCTTTTTAAATTGTAGATATTTGAATTATTTGAGGTGTAAAAGTTGTTTGACAAGCTTAGATTATAAATTATGTGTGGTGGTGTTGTAGGTGTGACGTTAGGAGAACGTTTATTTGCTCTTTGGTGGATTTAATATGTTATTAAAAGTAGTTTTAACCAAATTAAATAAATCTGTTTCGAAATCGCATTGATAAAGTAGTTTCCGTTAATGTATTTAGTTTGGTTTGATAAATTTTTTTGATTATTCTGGACTTGGACTATTCTACTTAAATTTTTTATTTAAACTAATCTGACACATCCAATTCTATTTGTACACAAAGCTTTGTAGCTGTCTAGTCCCGAAATCTACCTATTTCTAGAGGATATACGTGCCGCTTGCACTTTTTTAAATCTGTTTTGATTAGAATTTGTATCCATAGGCTCAATTTTCATGTTTGTTTGTTGAGGTTTAGGTAGTAAAGGAGGATTCCATTTCGAATTAGAAATTTGTGGAATTGTTTGTCTAAAATTTTGATTAGAAAACTGGTTCTGATTGTAATATTGATTTTGTGGTTTACCAAAATGATGATTCAGTTGTAATCTAGGTTGGAATGAATTTGGAATGTGTCTATGTGGGGCAGTAAATTGTTGATATGGTTGAATTATCCGTTCAGGAGGTAATGATGGAATGTGATGGGTATTATAACGGTGTTTAATGTAATGCATGTTTTGTTCACTTATGCATAAAGAAAACGCATCACCTATGGTTTTAGGTTGCCATATGCTCTAATCATGGATCCAAGAGGTTCTCTGAGTCCTGCGAGATATGTAGCTAAACACATTTCTTTGTATAAACTTTGTTTAACTATTTAAGAAGATACTGACTTTTCATTCCATTTAACATGATTTAATATTGTAGACTGGACATCAATAATTTTAGAAAAATATTTTTCTACTGTATCTTGTCCTTGGTAGATAAGATGCAAGTCTCTTATAAGGCTAGTTTGGTTTCGTTTGTCTGCATAGTGAGTGGTAAGGTTCTCTTTTATACTGTTCCAATCTAATTGAGTTCCATACATAGTAAGTATTTCGTCGGCTTCTCCAGTAATTTTATTACGGATAGCTCGAAGGAAAGTAGTAGGAATAAGTCCATTTTCTAAAATCTGCGAACAACTTGTAATTATTTTGTCTATGTTGTCTATAAAGTCATATAATGTATGTCTACTACCTTCATATTTAGGTAACTCTTTAATAACATCGGGAATTTTAATGCGTTTACTAAACTAGTCACTTTTTCAATAGTCATGTTATGTGTCGTTTTAAAATTTAAATTAATATTATCACTTTTTATTTTGTTATTATTATCTTAAATTTGATTTGTTTTGTTATTTTTAAAATAAAATTCTTTTAAATTATTTGAATATTTACAACTAATTTCATGTACCGTGGAATAATTAAATTTATTTTAAATAATTTGAAACTTTGAAACTATTTCCATATACCGTTGAATAATTAAAATTATTTTAAATAATTTGAAACTTTGAAACTATTTCCATATATCGTGGAATAATTAAAACTTTCTTCTATTATTAAATTTAAAACTTACTGGCAATTTCACTGACTCCATAAACCGTAGAATCGTTATTACTAGTATTTAAATGAGACTTATCATGGCTAATATTTACGTTAGGATAAGAAAAGGATTTTAACATATAAAATTCACTCACCAGGCAACTAACAATAGTATGATGTTCATGTAGGTAGCGGCTCAGCAATCTGGATGATGTCCTGATGACTCGATATACCGTCGATAATCACTATAACTTTATCACTTTATCACTGTTATTAAGAAACAATTATTTTTTTATTTACGTTAAGGCACTTTCACTACAACTGATATACCGTCAGTGGGGATTTATTTTAAAATATTTCCTGAAATATGCACTAAAAAGGCGTGTTTTAAATCTAAATTTTCTTAAAAAACCACCTTGGATATTAAAACATATCCGCTGCGCCAATTAGATTCTACTCTAATAATATTAATAAAAAAAACCATTAAAATGTTTTTATTAATTATAAAATTTTTATTTTATTTAATTTTAAAAAGAAAAGTTACATCAAGAGCCACAATAAATCTAAAATCTTGTTTCTAAAATTTATCTTTCAATAATTATTTGAGTGATGCAAAAATATGCATCACGATAAGAAATAATTTTGTTTGTTTAATTCTCAAAACAATTTATCTTAAATTACTTAAACAATAAATATGGACGGGCTGAAATCTCAAGGCTCTGAGATATCAAGACTTCGGTCTGGGTTAAGGATTTTGATACAGTTTTCGCCAAAAAACTTTTATGAGGACATGGTTTTTAGTTTTGGGCAGCGATGTATATCAAACATAAAAACTCTTTGTTAAAGTGCATGTATTTGTTTATTTCTGTTTAGAAATTTATTACAAAAGTAACACGAAACATCAATACATTGCCGGAAAATTATAACAGATCATAAATTAACATATTTTAGTGAAAAGATGATACAATCAGCAAACTACTCAAAAACCTCCCATTTAGCGTTTCGAGAAAATATTACAAAATCACAAATTCATATTTCTTTCAACATTCCAAAAGTTTTGTAAAAATTAAATAAAATCAAACTTTTTTTAAAATTCTAAAAATATTCAAAAATTATTACAAAATCAAAGATTAAAACTTTTTTCAAAAATTCTAAAACTATTGCAAAAACTATAACAAAATCAAAAATTGAATCTTTTTTCAAAATTCTAAAAACATATATATGTTTAAATAAATTCTAATTTAAATTCTATTTTTTTTCCAAATTTTAAATACATTACAAAAATTATAACAAAATTAAATATTAAAACTTTTTCCAAAATTCTAAAAATATTGCAAAAATTGAAACTTTTTTCAAAATTCCAAAAATTATAATAAAACCAAAAATTTTAAATTTTTCAAAATCGTAAGAATATTCCAAAAATTCTTACAAAATCAAAAATTGAAACTTTTTTCAAAATTCTAGAAATATATATAAATTCTATTTTTTTTTCAAAATTCTAAAAATATTCCAAAAATTGATATAAAATCAAAAATTAAAACTTTTTCCAAAATTCTAAAAATATTGCATGAATTGTAACTATTTCAAAAATCCAAAAATTATCATAAAATCAAAAATTTTTAATTTTTCAAAATTCTAAAAATGTTCCAAAAAGTCTTACAAAATCAAAAATTGAAACTTTTTTCAAAATTCTAAAATTAGATATAAAAGAGTTCTAATTTTTTTTTTCAAAATTTTAAATTTATTGCAAAAATTATAACAAAAATTAAAACTTTTTCCAAAATTCTAAAACTATTGCAAAAATTATTACAAAATCAAAAATACAAACTTTTTTCAAAGTTCTAAAAATATTTCAAAAACTATAACAAATTCAAACATTTCTAGTCCAATTTCATTTTCAACATTTACGCCATAAAAACATTTACGTCATAAATATAGCAAAATTTTTTTTCCAAAAAATTGGCTAAAAAAGTAAATGAAATAAATGAAAAGTAAATGAACTTATAATGCCATAATTCTCTATAATAATAATAAAATTTCATGTCATACAAATAAGTAATTTAATGTTTTTTCAAAAAATTGGGTAAAAAAATAACTAAAAATCTTTCTTTTGACACACTTGACAAGAGTTTTTTGACAAAATTATAATGCCATAATTCTCAATAATAATAATATAATTTCATGTCATATAAATAATTAATTTTATTTTTTTCCAAAAATGGGTAAAAAATAAATAAAAATCTTTCTTTTGACACACTGGACACCATTTTTTTGACAAACTTATAATACCATAATTCTCTATAATAATAATAAAATTTCATGACATACAAATATATTTCATGTCATACTACAAATAAGTAATTTTATTTTTTTCCAAAAAATGGTAAAAAATAAATAAAAACCTTTCTTTTGACACACTTGACAACTTTTTTTGACAAACTTATAATACCATAATTCTCTATAGTAATAATAATAAAATTTCATGTCATACAAATAATTAATTTTATTTATTTCCAAAAAATAGGGTAAAAAATAAATAAAAATCTTTCTTTTGACACACTTGACAACATTTTTTTGTCAAACTTCTAATGCAACAATCTAGTTTTTGATCTCACATACCAATCCCGATCATTCAGATTTCTCCACATTCAATGTTCCTACTCGTAATCACTTAAAATGAACGATTTTTAACCAAAAAATATGCAAATTTCCTTGTTTTGACACACTTGACGATTTTTTTGACACACTTCCGGGACAGCTATCGAACACATCGTCCTTTCGCCTCTTACCATTGAATATACCTATATTTTTGGAAACAAAAAGTTTTGAAATCCCTAAAGCGGTTTTCTAGATTTCGTCGGTTGTGACGGACGGCCGGCCGGCAGACAGACATAAATTTTTTTTCTTTTGCTTTTTTAGAATCAGTGGGTCCTAAAACGTCGAGAAATGCCAAAAAAGTGGGGGTAAGAATTTCACTTTTGGCTCATGAATGTAATACTTAGGTCTTTCAGACCGAAGTAATATGAGAAATGCATAATGTGCATTTCGATAACATGAATTTGGTTTTATTTTATTATATTTTGAACTTAATAAATTTATAAGAATCAATTGTTTACAGTTTGTGAAAAATATTATCTTTTGTTATATAATAATTTTCTGGAATTCAAATATTTTAATATTTTGGAAATAAAATATGTCTGAGAATCTTATTGTTTAATTATTGGAAAACTTATTAATAAAATTACTGATAAAGAAATATGCGTTATGGTATAACTAATATAACTAACATAACTAACTAGGGTTGTGTCATATGGCATTAATAGATGCATTTGACAGAAATACAAATGACAAAATAATTGTTCTTATGTTGCAGTCTGCGGATGTAACTCGCACACAAACTTTTGTATAGGTGTAGCACTGCACTCCGGGTCCTGCTAGTATATATATATATATATATATATATATATATATATATATATATATATATTATATATATATATATATATATATATATATATATATATATATAATATATATATATATATATATATATATATATATATATATATATATATATATATATATATATATATATATATATTTATATATATATATATATATATATAATATATATATATATATATATATATATATATATAATATATATATATATGTATATATATATATATATATTATATATATATATATATATATATATATATATATATATATATATATATATATAAGTATAAATTGCTCCAGCACATCATAATGAGAATGCTATCTCATGAGAGTATGGATTACGCTCGTGTGTTTTGCCCTTTGCAAACCTATATTCTATAATCTATACGTTTTACATTGCAACCTATGCTATTTAGAATGTTTGGAAATGAATGTGTTCCAGAGGTGATAGAAACTAACTGAATAGTTTATGCTACTCGTACACGAGAGAGCAAAACTGCATGTCTCTTTAGAAAGTATCTGACACTTATTGCAAACCTTACACGAAACATAAGTTTTGCTCTCTGACACCCCGACACTTAATCTCAGACACCGATAAAATTTAAGTGTCTGAGAGAAGTGTCAGAACTGTTTACACGAGACATAAATATATTTTTAGTTTTGCAATATTTTATTTGTTTTTTTTTTGCAGTTTATTGAATAAGAATTTCTTGTTTCAAAATATTAGCTGTTTTTTAGTAATTTTTTTGTCGAGAAAAAAGATAAATATTTTAAAATAGCTATTTATGTATTAAGGGCATAAACTGTATACTGTATAGTTTAAATTAGATGATATTTATTTAACATTTTTTCATTTTATAAAAAGTGTTGTGTTATAGGGTTTACAATATGTGTTACAACAACACATAAATACCTTTTAAGACGTAGGTCCCACAACAACTTGCTCTTTAAGGCATTACATGACGATGTTTTACATTATGTGATAATCGTATAATCAGAATATCAAAAGAATATTTTGATCTTTTAAGTTTTCTTTTAATTCAATATAATTGAAAACTCAATTCAATATTTTAATATAATGTATTTTGTAAATTTACTGACAAAAATTGCATTTTATAAAACAGTTGAAGGTTTATGAATATACGCATTTTAAAACTGTACACAGCCTTATTGTAGACTGCTAAGTCCTTTATAACATACACTTCTTCAATAACTGAAGAAATTAATAGCCATAATTGGTCTGTTTTGCAGAGATCTTCTCTCTGTAGATATAGCTTGATACCAACATGTGAGTTTGCAACCCTGAAATAGTCAAATATTCTCCCATTATATAAGGAACTGTTGTTTCCACTTCAACAGTGTTATTTCCACCTCCATGTCTTACCATGTGTCTATTCACATGATTATGACAGCCCCTCAGTACTCCACCATTAGTCTGTAGTATAAACGGCTCAGACTAAATGTAAATCAGATAGTTTGACGGATTGGAGAAGTGAACATCTTGGAGATTGCAGTAAAAAATTGCAGATTCCATTTTCTTCCATGATGCATCACGCTGACATTTACGATTCAGGTGTGATAAGCCCTTTCTATTGACATACGAGTTAACGTGAAACACCACATATCACTGCAGGAAATAGCATTGATATATCGATAACCAAGATGATATCTTAGTGGTTCTAGCAGAGGATGAAATGTATTCAGTCAACAGTATACCATTAATATTAGCTGTGGAATATTCCTCAATAATGGCACGTATACATACATTTGAATATTTACTAACAAAACATATGCCAGCTCTGGCCAAAGTTTGTTATACATATGGTGAATTTTACTTTGGTTTAATTTTCCTTACAGATAGTGAATCACAATTTAAAAAAAATATGAAGATCCTGAAATTTCAAGGCTCTGAGAGATCAAGACTTCGTCCTGTGTTACAGTTACAGTTTTCTGTTCAATACAGTTTTCTGCAGAAGGTTTTTTTAAGTACATCGTCTTTGTTTACTAAACTAGTAAACTTACATGAAACATACGTTTTTTAATTAAAAGTTATAATTATAACAAAATCAAAGTTATAACAAAATCAAAAATTACATTTCATGTCATAAGCATTTAGTCATAAGCGGTTCACAACAATTCTGCATCCCGGTTATTCAGTTATGATATTAAAAACTAAATCTAATCATATAAAGAGAACAAAAATTATAATTTTTAATGTTCATCATAGTAGGCGGTTTTTATACAAATTTGTTTGAATTTATCGTAAAAAACTTCTGCTTCCATGAAAACTTCCGAGAGAGTAAAAGATGCAAACCGCTCCCGCAAATGAGGGAACGGAATTGAACTTTATATACGGTGCAAAAAAAAATGTTTTTATATGCTTACTGTCTTCGTTTTAAATCTTAAAACGTGGAAAATAAGACTTTTCCAAAAAGTTAGTAAAATGTTCGTGCATCATGCGGTGCAAAACATAACAAATAAAACTAGAATAGATTGAAAATCGAATCAAGACGCAAAATGAATTGAATAGAATCGGTAAACTAGTTTTTAGTAAATGGTTTAAAAAGTACAAAAAATTCAAACTAATAATTTAGTCAAATGCCTTTTTCACAAAAATAACGCATGTCTTCAGTTATGTGTTGATTAAATAATAAACCTTTAAAATATGAAAAAAATGAAAAAAACAGGAATAAGCACTTTTTGAAAAAACCGTAATTGGATGATTAAAACCTAAAAAAATCATTTAAAAATTAAAATATTATATTTTATCAGTGTAATATTTTTATAAAGCCACATTAACAAAACCTAACCTTTCAAAAAAAAAAGTTTACTTAAATCGAATAATCCGTTCGAACACAATTTAACTTTAAAGTTTGGTTGTCACTAAATTTCATAAGAAATTTCGAGCCACCCTGTGTCAAAACTAGTGATAAAATAAAAAAACACATAGTAATTTTTTTATTATACTAACGATTACCGAAGTTTCAAAAACATCGAAAAAGGTCTGGTTCAAATTGCTTATTTATCGGCGTCTTGATTCGATTATCCAACGACCATCATCAATATGCTGATAGAAAAATCTTTATTTTACTCACTGCCTAGTTCTGACAAACCAGTCGACTTTTAATGATCATCTTAACTGTTGCCCATCAACTATAGAGCTAACTTAAATAAATTAGGAAAATTATTCAGTTTCTCCAGCAAAGCTGATGCAATTAAATCAATAAAGCAGTCATGAGCTGATATACCATCGATTTGTTTCATAATATTTTTAACTCTGTAGAAATAATGCACGAATTATAGTCGGTAACTTTAACTTAACGTAAAGTACAAATGTATGAAAATGCACTAGAGCATTTATAGTCGTTAACGCAAACTTAACGTTAACTTAACGTAAAGTTCATTTCATTATATCTTAAAGATTTTGTTAAGGATTTTTTGTCGTTTAGTATAAAAACTGAAGAAAACTAATATTTAATTGCAAGTTGCAAAATTTTATTTATTAAAAAATGCAAAGGATATACAGGGTGAACCATTTAACTTGGCACAAAAATAGGTCTCAATTTAAGAAAAAGTGGTGGTCCATTAGAAGATCTGGAATCTCTATCTTAATAAAAAATAAATAATAACATTATGAAGCCTATCCAAAAAAAAAAATTTCAAAATTTTCAAAATTTTCAAATTTTTGCGTTATTTGGAAGATATTGGGTTGTGCCAAGTTAAATGGTTCACCCTGTATAAAGAGCGACTTTAAAACCAAATATTAGCATGAAATTAATATGAAAATAAGTTTTTTATTTTTAAATTTTGTATCAAATGTTTATTTCGAATTTTATTATTTTAAATTTTGATTTTAAAATCAGTTTGTTACTTTTAAGGAATTGATTGATATATAAAATTGATTACAAAACCAAAATTAATATCAAATCAAACGTCAAAGAATACGTAATTTCTTACCGACTATAAATCAAAATTTTGTATTGTCTTAAGTTACGGTTAAGTTAAAGTTAACGTTAAGTTAACGTTACCGACTATAAATCGGGCATAAGTCATAAATTAACAATAAATATAAACAATTATTCCTTTTCTTTGCTATCAATGTGTTTCTTTAACCCATTCAACATTGATTATGAAATGTGTCATATTTATAGCAAGTTGTTATCTATACTTTTTTAAAATATAATAATTAAATTACCAATAAATCATTTAATATGTTGTAAATAGATTAGGCATAAAAAATAATTTTTGATATTTTAAAATGTTTCCTATTTTAATTTGGTTTGATAAGACCTTAGCTGTGACGGTTTATTTTTGTAAATCGTAAGAGAGAGAACTGATTAGAATTTAACGTCATATTTTGGTGTTAATTACATTTAGTTATCTTGCATTACCAAAACTGTGAATGAGACTTTGTAATCGTTTATCCACAACTTCATCAATTTATCAAAGATTTTGACTGTTTTCAACTGTTAGATATATTTTTGCTTGTTAGACCATCCTCATGAATTCTCTAATTCCTGAGAATGGACTAACAAAAAAATTTTTTTTCAATTTTTTACAATACATTTAATTGCTTATTGTCAATGAAACAAGAGCAATTTAAACAAAACTAATTTAATTGATAAAGAAAACCTTTCTTATGTCATATATACAAAAATTTTCTGTATTCAGATGTTTGAAGAGTTAATTAGAATAAGATAAAAATAAGTGCTGACTTTGATAAGCGTTGAAAGATAGATAAATAAATAATGATTATTTTTAGATTAGATTTATTTCGTAAAAATTGTTAATGGAATTATTTGTTTTTTTTTTCTATTTTACAGTACAATTGTGTTGATACTAGTTTATTAAGTGTATATGTAATGCACCCGTTTTGGAATTATTGTGTCAGAGTAAGTCAACCGAGTATAAATTTATTTTAAATAAAATTATTTTATTGTTTATTTGCAGTTTTTTCCCACCTGGCTAGCACCAAATTTAATCACATTTACTGGTTTTTTATTAACTGTAGCAAATTTTATATTAATAGCATATTACGATTATAATTTTTTAGCAGCTGATAACAAAGATCACAATTCAGCTATGCCACAATGGATATTTTTAGTAGCATCATTTAATATATTCTTAGCATATACATTAGGTAAATATTCATAATAGGTTTTCTTAAAAATATAATCAGTATAACTGTAGCTTGAAGTGGAGTATAAATTTAAGAAATTGGTGTTAGAAATGCCAATACCCATACATAATACGATATTTTTGTTTCACACTTTTACACTTCTATGATGTTTTTATGATGTCACAAGTGCGAACTCAATTTGAAAATTTAAATCCGCTGAATAGTAATTATTTCTTTTCTTAAAATATAAAACGACCAACGACTTTTATTTACCAAAAACATTTGAAATATATGTCAATTGTCATAAAAATTTACATGTGTTCCTAAATGTAAATATTTTGTAACCTTTGAGTATATAAATCAGTTCAAGATTAAAAAAAATTGTTTGTAGCAATTTTGTCAATTAATACAAATAATTTGATAAACATATTTAAATTAATAACAAAACAAATATTTGTATCAACTCAATAACGGAAGGGTTGAATAATTCTAGATCTAAAAAGCATTAATCTTATCAGTTATATAAATCATAGTCTACTACCATTGAAACCCAAGTGTAGTTGACATTATCATCTCTTATATTGTGTTGAACTTGATCATTTTTGAGGTAAAGATTCATAGCCTACCTAAATGTTGTTTATAAAATTTTAATGCTATTATTGAGATCTCTAATTATGCAATATAGACCGTTTGTCAGTTTTTTGCAGTTTGCAGAAAAATAGTTTGTTGCTTGTTTCATCAATTTGAATTTATCCAAAAACACAATCAGACGAAAACTTTGTAAATATAATTTATAATTGGGTGGGTGGCTTCAAGCTTAGCAACAAATAATTGCTGAAAATTATTTTATTTTAACTTTTAACGAATTAATGATTTGGAAGTGGAATTGTGAAATTAAATTAACGAAGATTGGTTTAAGGTAGATTTCGTAGAAAAATGTAAAGTGCGTTATCTCGGCATTTCGCGAAGTTTTGCTGTCGACTGACTATATATATATGATAAAACGAAAATTCGATACGAGCGGATACGAAAAATTGAAAAATTAAATATATATAATTTAACGATATATGAGCTTGGACGGAATTTAGTGGCACTCACGATCGTATTTTCTGACCTACGCCAAAAATATTTTCTCGAAAACTTATAAAAGTTCATGAACGTCATGGTCCAATCCTGTCAGTAAGTAAGAGGCTAGAGCCTAAAAAGTAGAATAAATTAAAGCTTTATAACGAGGGGTTGATCTTAATTTATTTTAATAAAAAGTGTTGTGTTATAAGAATTATAATATGTGTCCTAACGGCCAACAACACATACATAGATACTTTTTAAAACCTATAGATCTCACAATAACTTGCATTCTGAGGTGTTGATAAACGATTTTTTTAAATTTTTGTGGATTAAAGTTGCTTGAGAATTTCAAACCCCTTTGTATTCTGTCACTATGACAATGAACCATCTCGACAGTGTGCACAAACAGATTGACGAGTAAAACTTAGAAAAATAATATGGATGAAGCGCGATGGAGCCGATTTTAGTCGAGCACTGCTGGTGATTTAAAAAAACAACAAGATCAACTACAGTGCAACGAAATTGTAGGGACAAAAATGGCAAAAATGACAAAAATGGCAAAAATGGCACTAGATGCTGTTATACACCTTATTTTTTAATGCAGATAGGAGCCTCTTATCGCAGATGTGTGGCTCTTCAAAAAATGGTTGATAAGAAATATGTCCAAATATTCAGCATTTAAAATTTTATTAAACTATTTTAACCCAAACGGCCGTCACAATACCTTAATTATTTATTACCCTATGTTTTGGAAATGTAAGGTGATAATTAATCAATTAAAATTATGAAATAGTATTGATTTCATTTTTGATACTAAGTACAATGTGAATAATAATATTTCTAAATGTGAACAAGTTCGGACTAGCAATACTTCAAGGTTTGAAATAATTTTGTTGTAAATTGTTGCCACGTTGAGCTAATCGATCAAGATCGCATCTTATGCCACTCTCCACGGAATATTAGCTTTAGATTTATGCACCTTACAAATAATGAATAATAAACGTTAACCAAAGGAACTAATCGGTGAATGCCCAATTATTTCGAAAATAGAACATTAGAATCGCGTCGACCTCGGATTGAAGCAATCGCAATCACACATTAAAGCGGAATTTATTTAACACCTCAACAAAATAAATGTTTACACAAAACAAAAAGTTTTAAAAAATAAATAAATAAATAAACTGAACAGTGCTGCTATTATGGCAAATTGTGATTTTAAAACTACGAAATTATTTCGTCAATAAAAATTATTTAAAAAATTATTTCGTCAATAAAACTTTATGCGAAAGGCACCATTGATTACATTAGTTTACAAGAAAAATCTCCCGAAATAAAACCCAACTTTTCTTATAGATTTAGACCTCCTGAACACGAATATCATATTAATTTTTTTTGGTTAGCTCTTGTTTTTGAGATATTCACTAAAAAACAGTTTTTTTAGTGATCAAAAATGTTGTTTCGGTTTTTGGGTCCCATATTTTACAAAACAAACAAATTAAAAATATTAATGAAACAAGTGCATAGCAAATATGCTAACAAACATTTTGAGTTATATTTTGTAAAAATCCATTAAGGATTCTGGAAGTTACAGTTGAAAAAAGTTGAAAAAATACGAAAAATTCACGTTTTTTTTAAAAATTTTCCATTTTCAACGCCATAAATTTTGAACAAATAAAGACACTAATTTTTTTTAATTTCTTTGAGCCTATAGAAGTTTCAACTCTCTTTCTTTTAAGCTGAAAGATACGGTGCAGAACGGTGCAAATATTGGTGCAGTTTGCACCAAGTTATTCAAGTTTTCCAAAAGAAAGTCAAAACTCAAAATTTGGAAAAAATAATTTTTTACTAAATTTATTGTGCCATAAATAATAATTTTAATAATTTTTCAGTCGTTCTCAAACATCAGGAAAGAATTATTTTAAAATAGTAAAGTATAATTTCCATTTTTGTTTTCGAAGTTGGGAATTGGATCGATATGAGACGTATATAGAAAAATATAAACAAAAGATAATGAATTGTGAGGAGAGGCAAAACATCATAACGTCAGAACTATTTAAGTTAGTTCAAGCACCATAGAGTTGAGCCCCTATTTATGTCTATTAATACCTGTAAGGTTTGTTTCTTTTCTTTTTTCTCTTTTTTTTTGTTTTTTGATAATGTAAATTTTTTGCTATCAAAGCCCACCTTGTGTTACTCCTTACGTTTATGATCATTTTAAGTATAATTTAAGAAAGCAATTACGTACTTCTACTTTTTAATAGTTTTTCGGTTATCCCAACTTTTGTTTAATTAGTTTAATGAGGTTTCTTTTTAAGTAGATAATTTTCGTATGATTAGTTGCAAATATAATCTCTCTGAGGATAAATTTAATTCCAAACATTTAAGTAAAATATTAATTAAAAGAGAAAAAACATTACAAATATAAATTTTAAATAGTGTATTGTTATTAAAAATCAATAAATCAATAGTGATAGCTGCCTTGTAGAGCAACATAAATTGTTAGTAAAGTGTAAAGTCAAGTTTATTTAAACGGCGTCGTAAAGAAGTTTCAAGTGTTAAAATAGCCTAAATTCATTTTGTTTTATTTGTGGAAGTTACATAATACATACTGCTAAAAGAATCACCCCATTTATAAGAACTGCCTATCTTCATTACTAACTGATATTTTCTAACTCCTAAAATAAAACCGAGGTGGGAGGAGCTAGACCATGTCAAAAAACTTTACAAAAAAAATCTCAATTTCGAGAAAAATCATATACAAATAAAATTCAACTTTTGTCAAAAAAAAGACATTTCATAATCAACCAACTGATATTTTCCAACTCCTGAATAAGTCCGAGGTGAGAGGAGCTAGATCATGTAGAAAAACTTCACAAAAAAAATCTCGATTTCGAGAAAAATCATATACAAATAAAACACAACTTTTGTCAAAAAAAGACATTTCATAATCAACTAACTGATATTTTTCAACTCCTAAAATAAATCCGAGGTAGGAGGAGCTAGATATACTACGAAAACAACTTATATATACATCAATTATGTTGCAGAATTTAAATTAATCTTATAGTTAAATTTTTTTTCCAAATTTTGAGGTTTGACTTTCTTTGGGAAAACTTGAATAACTTGGTGCAAACTGCACCAATATTCGTATCTTTCAGCTTTAAAGAAAGAAAATTGGCTCCAAGAAGTTAAAAAATATTAGTGTCTTTATTTGTTCAAAATGTATGGTGTTGAAAATGGAAAATTTTTAGAAAAACGTGAATTTTTCGTGTTTTTGCAACTTTTATCGACTGTAACTTCCAGAATCCTTAATAGTCCAGTAACTTTGTCGCCTGAGTGTATGGGGTAGTATGCGTCAAATCTGGTA
Organism: Diogma glabrata; assembly: GCA_963693315.1. Lineage (NCBI taxonomy): Eukaryota > Metazoa > Arthropoda > Insecta > Diptera > Cylindrotomidae > Diogma > Diogma glabrata. Next base: position 262,955,046 of record OY856186.1, read on the forward strand.
GTTCTGATTTTTTGCAGGCTTGTTTATGATGTTGGCCTAATGAATAATCCAAGTTTGTGACCTCGAGCGCCGAACGCAACTTCGTCAAAAATCGCAAAAACCGCGAAAAAATCGTTATTTTTTCAAATTTTGGCGATTATAACCCTAAAGGACTAGTTTTTTCTTTAACCTTTCTTAGGCCGTTTTTAAAGTAGACTAAATTTGCTACAATATGATACTAGAACTGTCTCTGTAGACTCACTAGTTTCCGAGATTAAGCCTTTCAAAGTTTATCACTTTTTTCGAACTTCGCACTTGCTTGCAATATACCTTTGTAGAGTTTTCTACATCCCTGTCCTAATAACTGTACTAATAGATATATGTGTGTGGTGGCCGATGAGAAAAGAAGATTATGTAACTGTACCTGATCATTTTTGTAGTTGCAGTAGCAGATATCTCAGAAGGCGACGATCTCTCCGATGTCGAAATGGAGGATGGCTTGTTGGCACACGACGTCGACGATTCATCACCATACCCTGATGGGGATATGCCATTCCAATACGTCAATCCAGATACGGACGAACCTCAAGCGGAACCTTACAAGAGGGCTAAATTAGTTTAATTTTTTGATGTAGTCCAGTAACTTTGTCGCCTGAGAGTATGGAGTCTAATCCGGTAGTTCTCATAGTATGCGTCAAATCCGGTAGTTCTGATTTTTTGCAGACTTGTTTAGGATGTTGGCCTAATGAATAATCCAAGTTTGTGACCTCGAGCGCTGAACGCAACTTTGTCAAAAATCGAAAAATCGAAAAGACCGTGAAAAAATCGTTATTTTTTTTTCAAACTTTGGCGATTATAACCCTAAAGGACTAGATTTTTCTTTAAAATTGCAAAAAATTGCGAAGTTCGAAAAAAATGATAAACTTTGAAAGGCTTAATCTCGGAAACTAGTGGGTCTGCAGAGACAGTTCTAGTATCATATTGTAGCAAATTTAGTCTACTTTAAAAACCTCCTAAGAAACGTTAAAGAAAAAACTAGTTCTTTAGGGTTATAATCGCCAAAATTTGAAAAAATAACGATTTTTTCGCGGTTTTTGCGATTTTTGACGAAGTTGCGTTCGGCGCTCGAGGTCACAAACTTGGATTATTCATTAGGCCAACATCATAAACAAGTCTGCAAAAAATCAGAACTACCGGATTTGACGCATACGGTAATGTATAAAGTTACTGGACTATAATGGATTTTTACAAAATATAACTCAAAATGTTTGTTAGCATATTTGCTATGCACTTGTTTCATTAATATATTTAATTTGTTTGTTTTGTAAAATATGAGACCCGAAAACCGAAACAACATTTTTTATCACCGAAAAAATTGGTTTTTCGTAAATATCTCAAAAACAAGAGCTAACCAAAAAAAATGAATATAATATTCGTGTTCAGGAGGTCTAAATCCATAAGAAAATTTGGGTTTTATTCAGGGAGACAAAAAAAGATCAAAATTTGTAAGCTAGTGTTATTCGACATTCAAAATTGACAATTTCGAATTTTTAATTGTATGTAAAAACCAACACTAAAAAATTATGCGTATTCATACACTTGACGTCACAATTTGTGAGTTTTTTCATAATTAGAAAACTCCATAATCGCAGCACAGGTCTGTTATTCATTGTTGGGTGAATTCTTTACAAAATGTAATACCCGTAGTTAAACAACACAATTTAATTTAATTAATAAAAAAAAGTCAGGCAAGTGCGAATATAATCCGCTCGCTGAGGGTTCCGGGTATATAATATTTGAGAAAACAACAGTTTTTGTTAGCAAAGTTTCACGTTGGGTTACATCTTACCCAAAGATGTTTATGGTGGCTCAAGAAAGCTTCAATAACGCCAGCTTATAAATTATTTAAATTGGAAAATATATTATCAATTGTTGTAGCTTCAACTGTTGTTGGCTCATGAATTTTTCGTTGTAAATTTTTTTGTAGAAAACAGTTTGAGTGGCTCTCGTTTTGAGGATTCGTATTGAGGATTTTGACCCTCGTTTTGAGGATTTTTATTGAAACCAACATTAAAGTCGCCTATCACAATAGTTGGAGGAAAAAGTGTCGTCAAATTATTGCCAACGAGTGGATTGTTAACACAGTTGAGTGACTTGTCTACCGAACATTGGGGAGATCGGCATACCAACAGGATTTGAACTTCACTTAGTTGAATTTTCACAATGACTGCCTGCAGAGCTAAAATCGAAGTGATGGCGGCTACTATTTTTCTGCACTAGTGGTACTGTATCAGACCTAACGAAAAGAACAGATCCCCTAACTCGATTTACTTGACTGTAACAATTTTATAGTTCAACAGTAGTTCAATAGTTCAACAATTTCAAAAATGTTTGTAATTAATGATCTACCTCACAAAGAATATTTGCAAAGAATATTTGCATATTAAATAATAATCTATCGAATAGCAAACAGGTATGTTATCGCATAATTTTTCAACCTAACGCCTTTCGCCTGAAGTTGAGTTCATCTGACTTGTTAAACTTGTTTGATATAATCTGATCTTGTTTGTTTATTTCTATATTTCGTTTGACTCAATATTGTACTATAATATACATTTCCTACAACGTAGCAAAATTTATCCTCTTCTACGACTTTTTTATGCGAATGTCCTTCACAAAAACACAATTTTAGAATTTTGATCAAATCAATCAAAAACGGCGTTTTCGAAAACTACAAAAAAAAATTGTTTTGGGCTAGAAAAAAATACAGCTTTCATATGAAACCCCATTCGACAAATGTAATAAAAATAATTTGTTTTCAACATTTTCACCCTCAACCCCCTCAAAATAACATTTGAAATGATGAGACGACCGCTATAGTTTTCATTCAATCTTTACAACATTGCCCATAACCATGAATTTTTTCAAATATTTTCCATACCCGTGAATATTTCCAAATATTTTTACTTTTGAAATGTTCGAAGTTAAAGGGGGTTGGGGGGTAGAGGAATTTTTTTTTTACATTTTTAAACATAACTCAAAAACTGCGCTTTCGAAAATTACAAAAATTGTTTTGGACTAGAAAAAACTTCACCTTTCATATGACACTCGACAAGGTCAAAAATAATTTGTTTTCAAAATTTCCACTCTCAACTCCCTCAAAATAACATTTGAAATGATGAGCCGACCGCTATAGTTTTCGTTCAATCTTTACAACATTGCCCATAACCATGAATTTTTTCAAATATTTTCTTTTGTAATGTTCGAAGTTAAGGGGGGGGGGGACAGGAAAACAAACACTCGTTTTTTCCAATATCTAAAAAACTAAGCAGTCGAAAAATCAATGAAATTTTTTTCTGAAATATTTTGATCTTTTTCGATTTTTCTAAACCAAACACGATTCCTTACAAAAACTTTTGTTTTACTATCTTCTTATCTATGTCCATAAAATATAGATAAAAACAAATATTTGAAATTTTTTTGTTATCAGCAGGCGTGGGAAAACACATTTAATAACTGTATGTAGAAATACAGACGGACACCGAAGTCTCACCAATACTAAATAGGGTACCGTTTTTACTTTTTTAAAGTACGCAACCCTAAAAATTAAAATAAAGGAAGTTCCAGGAACTAGTATAAATAAGATGTGATGTTTGTCTTTAATAAGTTCACAAAGACAATGTAAATGTCTTTGTTAATGTAATTTTTTTATTTGCATTAATTACAGTAGTTTACAAGAAAAATCTCCCGAAATAAAACCCAACTTTTCTTATAGATTTAGACCGCCTGAACACGAATATCATATTAATTTTTTTTGGTTAGCTCTTGTTTTTGAGATATTCACGAAAAAACAGTTTTTTTAGTGATCAAAAATGTTGTTTCGGTTTTTGGGTCCCATATTTTACAAAACAAATAAATTAAAAATATTAATGAAACAAGTGCATAGCAAATATGCTAACAAACATTTTGAGTTATATTTTGTAAAAATCCATTAAGGATTCTGGAAGTTACAGTTGAAAAAAGTTGAAAAAATACGAAAAATTCAGGTTTTTTTAAAGTTTTTCCATTTTCAACGCCATAAATTTTGAACAAATAAAGACACTAATTTTTTTTAATTTATTTGAGCCTATAGAAGTTTCAACTCTCTTTCTTTTAAGCTAAAAGACACGAATATTGGTGCAGTTTACAACAAGTTATTCAAGTTTTCCCAAAGAAAGTCAAAACTCAAAATATGGAAAAAATAATTTTTTACTCAATTTATTGTGCCATAAATAATAATTTTAATAATTTTTCAGTCGTTCTCAAACATCAGTAAAGAATTATTTTAAAATAGTAAAGTATAATTTCCATTTTTGTTTTCGAAGTTGGGAATTGAATCGATATGAGACGTATATAGAAAAATATAAACAAAAGATAATGAATTGTGAGGAGAGGCAAAACATCATAAAATCAGAACTATTTAAGTTAGTTCAAGCACCATAGAGTTAAGCCCCTTATTTATGTCTATTAATACCTGTAAGGTTTGTTTCTTTTCTTTTTTCTCTTTTTTTTGTTTTTTGATAATGTAAATTTTTTGCTATCAAAGCCCACCTTGTGTTACTCCTTACGTTTATGATCATTTTAAGTTTAACTTAAGAAAGAAACTACATACTTCTACTTTTTAATAGTTTTTCGGTTATCCCAACTTTTGTTTAATTAGTTTAATGAGGTTTCTTTTTAAGTAGATAATTTTCGTATGATTGCAAATATAATCTCTCTGAGGATAAATTTAATTCCAAACATTTAAGTAAAATATTAATTAAAAAAGAAAAAAACATTACAAACATAAATTTTAAATAGTGTATTGTTATTAAAAATCAATAAATCAATAGTGATAGCTGCCTTGTAGAGCAACATAAATTGTTAGTAAAGTGTAAAGTCAAGTTTATTCAAACGGCGGCGTAAAGAAGTTTCAAGTGTTAAAATAGCCTAAATTCATTTTGTTTTATTTGTGGAAGTTACATAATACATACTGCTAAAAGAATCACCCCATTTATAAGAACTGCCTATCTTCATTACTAACTGATATTTTCTAACTCCTAAAATAAAACCGAGGTGGGAGGAGCTAGGCCATGTCAAAAAACTTTACAAAAAAAATCTCAATTTCGAGAAAAATCATATACAAATAAAATACAACTCTTTTGTCAAAAAAAGACATTTCTTAATCAACCAACTGATATTTTCCAACTCCTAAAATAAGTCCGAGGTGAGAGGAGCTAGATCATGTAGAAATACTTCACAAAAAAATCTCGATTTCGAGAAAAATCATATACAAATAAAACACAACTTTTGTCAAAAAAAGACATTTCATAATCAACTAACTGATATTTTCTAACTCCTAAAATAAGTCCGAGGTGGGAGGAGCTAGATATAATACGAAAACAACTTATATATAAATCAATTATGTTGCAGAATTTAAATTAATCTTATAGTTAAATTTTTTTTCTCCAAATTTTGAGTTTTGACTTTCTTTGGGAAAACTTGAATAACTTGGTGCAAACTGCACCAATATTCGTATTTTTCAGCTTTAAAGAAAGAAAATTGAAGCTACTATAGGCTCAAAGAAGTTAAAAAAAATTAGTGTCTCTATTTGTTCAAAATGTATGGTGTTGAAAATGGAAAATTTTTAGAAAAACGTGAATTTTTCGTATTTTTGCAACTTTTTTCGACTGTAACCCTTAATGGATTTTTACAAAATATAACTCAAAATGTTTGTTAGCATATTTGCTATGCACTTGTTTCATTAATATATTTAATTTGTTTGTTTTGTAAAATATGAGACCCGAAAACCGAAACAACATTTTTTATCACTGAATATTGGTTTTTCGTAAATATCTCAAAAACAAGAGCTAACCAAAAAAATGAATATAATATTCGTGTTTAGGAGGTCCAAATCCATAAGAAAAGTTGGGTTTTATTCAGGTAGACAAAAAAAGTTCAAAATTTGTAAACTAGTGTTATTTATATAACCAAAAAATATAGTACAAAATGCAAATTTAATTTGACTTTTCTTTAATATAATATTTCGGCAAAGTAAATTTTCTAACAAATTAAAAATTAAAATAAAGAACGAGCTTCCATACTATCAAGAAACTACTGCAATTGTGTTATTGCGTCCCCTACAACATTAAGGTCGACAATGACAAAGGAAATAAATTTTTTAAGGAAATAAATTTCGAATGCACTTTGGATATCCAAATTGGTATAAATTTTCTCTACCTTCGATAAACACAACGATTTACACCCTTTGTTACGTTTATTTAAACATGAAGGACAATGATTAGCGAGTAAAGTAAGAAATCTGTTTGAATCTGTTTTTATAGGTGGTTGGAGGTTTGATCGAAAATGTATATGATCCATTTTTCCAGACTCTTTGTTAGTAAAGTTTTTCAAGCATAAAATGTTATTAGGTTTCTGGGAAGTGGTAAACCAACAACAGAATACTAGCAACTAGTTGAACATTGTTTTCAAGATATTTTTAGCCTGTATAGTGATTTTACCAACTTGTTCTGCTCTATCAGATAGAATCATCTGTGCTAGCTTGAGGAAACCAAAGACTTAAAGATTTTGATAACACCTGAAGGTTAATTATTCTAACAAGAGATTTCATTTATCGCCGGATTTCACTACATATCTTCTATCGCCGTCCAAAACCTAACATTTTGACTGAACGAGTGATAATGTCCCTTTTGCAAATTTATCTTTAGATATTCTTTCGGAGGCGTTTGTTGAAACGACCTACAGTCTAAACTCTAAAATAATACAGATATGGTACGAGTACGATTAGATCAATAATTATAATATTACATCTAATTTTGTTTTTACCCGAATTTTTGCTATGCAATTCCAACAACTTATTTGATTCCGTTTTTACACGCCGATGTAACGTGATTTAATTTTATTCTTTTTAGACCAATTAAAACTCTTTCGCTATGATCGATCGAGGCATTGTTTTAACTTTTAATGCTAATTAAGTAAATCATGATGTTTTGGTTTATTTAAGATAAATTATTCAATGCTTCCTCGATTCAACACCGGTTGAATTTTACTTTTCCGCTCGTAAAACGATAAACTATTATTTAATTGGCGATCTCTTTTTTAAAGAAGATAGTGTAATTTACCTACACTGAAAAACCTTCTATTTCCAATCAAAATGAGGTTATCTTAACCTCTTCTCGGGAGCAAATATGCCGAATCGAACCCGAAAATTGATTCAGCAGCTTTACAGGTAGACTACAGTGTAATTGAGGCAGCCATGGTCCGCATGTTTATGTAAAAATAGATACATATAGAGTTCAATCAATTTCAAAAACTTCAAAAACAAAAAGAGCCAAAATCAATTTCCTTCAATTGATTGAAAGCATTTTTCTTTGTTTTAATAATAAACTGTTAACTTCGGCATGAGGATGGAATTACTTTAATTTTTTTTCTGTTTAAAATATGAATAAATAAAAATAAATTGATAAATTGATATTTTTGTGCGCGAGTTTCTGAAGAACGTATCTTTTGCGTAAAAATTAGGTGTGACTGTATAATTTTATAGGAATAACGGGTAGTAACAATAACAAACGAAAATTTATACAGAAAGAAACTAAATATGCATTGACTTGTTGTATCTAATGAATATGTTGTTGAAAGTGTTACTGCATCAGTTGTATTATTTGTTTTAAACAGCATGATACAGGCGGATATGGCTAAAACTTAAACGGATTTTGAATTGAGAAAATATCCCCTGTATCTGAGAAAAATCGAAGGACAACTTTGAGGTAGCAGTCTCTTGCTCCGGTCTTAAGCTCTCGGCTGGGTCGTGGTTTTCCTCGTTGTCCTTTGATATAAGGGGACTGCTTTAAGACTATAAATTAAATGAAATATTATTAATGATGGGAGCGATTGCCATTAAAAAAAACTTCAAACAACACGATAAAAGGAATTTAAAGGAACCCAAGGAATCTACATGTCTCACTCACACCATTTTAGAAAACAAACTAACACATATTAACAAAAATTAAAACGGGTATACCAAACATAAATCCAAAAACTTATCAATACAAACATCTAGATAACTTTAATAATACTACAATAATAATAATTATGCTAAATCATACCTTACTGAATCCTTCGTCGTCTGTTGACCTCATTCCATTGGCAGGGTTCAGTGGGCATCAATCCATTAACACAGTGTATAACACAAATACAACACCAGGTTATTTGATTAAATTTTTAGTTTATTTATTATCTCTTGAGGGTGCGTCTTACAAGTTCTTATATAACTTAAGTTGTTTTCTTACATTGTAAAATTTTAAAATTAAATTCTAAAGTAGAAATTAGTTTTTCTTAGACACTGGGCTTTGCAATTTTATGTGCTTTTTGGTTTTGACTTTTCACCAGAATCTATATTTAAATCTATATGGTATTATTCATTATTTGTCACACACGACACGACAACTGTGAATTATTTTAATTTTCAACAAAATAATTTTTTTAAATATTCAATAACTGTTATTAGCACATTTGTCACTTTAGTAATCACTACATCAAACTCATAATCACAATGACTACACAAAACTTAACTTTAATGACTTTAACTCAACAAAACCCAAACAGAACTTAACTAAAACAAAATCGAATCTAAGCGGAACATCTGTCCACTTCAAGATTCATTCCTCAACAACCCATAATTTTTAATAACTCCGTCCAAAGTTTTTGAAGTTTTCGCCAATTCATTAAAATTATAGAATTTATTTGTAACTTGATTTGTTTTCAAATTACCAAATCAAAGAAAATTCAATGCAATATACACACCAAGGTTAATAAACTTAATATCGACACATTAATTATTGTAATTCATAATTCACGTGTCTTCAATTAGTTTATTTACCTTAGTTTGGTGTTATAAAATTTGCAACGTCAAACGATACAAATTATACTTGCATTGGATTTCTTGGATTGTAAAATGTCAACCAATTATTTAGTAAAACAAATAAACTTGAAACAAATTTTGGAGACGGTCATTAGAATTTAGAAGAATAATTGGAAACAATTTTTAGAAACGATTAGATACTAGGAGAAATTGGCAATGTGACGAATGGAAGGAAAATTAATATGGGAGATTTTCCATCCGGCACAATCGTGGGGACGTACCACACGGCCTGAAAGATAAGAGCTCTCATATAGCCCGGGCAAAAATAACTAGGTGTGACAGAATCATGTACCAAATTCTAGGTCTTAATATCTTTGGCATGGAACATCCCTAGCACTTTTCCCGATTCGTCTTCTACCTCATACGTTAGGTTACCGATTGCTCGAATTATTTTAGCCTTTATGAATTTTGGCGATAGTTTGGCTGAAAACTTTTTTGTGGCATCACTTTGGGCAAAGCTGCGCACATATACTACTTGCATAGGTTCCAGTTTCCGTGATCGAGATCGCAAGTTGTATCGCTCTGAACTCTTTTGATACGCGGCTCTAAGGTTCTGCAGTACAGCTTCTTGCAGCACTGAAGGTTGATTGGAAGTAAATCGAATCATTGGGTCAAATTGAAAATCTGGTGCTGAGCGAAGCAATTCATATGAGGATCCATGTAATATGATCTGACTTCCAAAGACTAAGAAGTGGGGTGAGAACTTTGTGGAGTCGTGAATGACATTACATAGAGAGGTCCTAATTTTAGGAAGATGGATATCCCATTCCTGATGAGATTCTTTGAGGTAGGATCGTATTGCGGCGAGGATGGATCGATTAACACGCTCTGACGCATTGCATTGGGGAGAATAAAACGGTGTGAATGTATGGTGCACTCCATATCTAGATAAAAGTTCCTTGAACTTGGTGGATTTGAAAGTAGAACCATTATCTGAAACAAGATACTCGGGTACTCCGTATACACTAAATATTCGAGTTTCTAAAAATTTGCTTACGAGTTCAGCTGTGGCATTTCGAAAAGGTTCAATTATGACATAACGTGAAAAATGATCTAACACGATGAAAATGTAAGAGTTTCCTCCTTTTGACCGAGGGTATGGTCCGAGGAAATCTACATAGAGTTTCTGAAATGGACGAAATATGGATGACGGATCACCCATGGGTGGTCTCAAGGTAGTATTACTTGGTTTGCTGCACTTGCAAGTATCGCAGTTGGCAACATAGCTTCTAACGTCGTCTTGCATTTTAGACCAATAGAAATTTCGTTTAAGGTACTCTAAAGTCTTAGCCGCTCCAGTGTGGGCTGAGTATGGAGAGTTGTGTGCTTGCTTGAGCAATTTAGGTTGAAGGGCTTTTGGGATAATTAGTTTCCACTGTGGCGTGCTAGGAGATTCAAGAAGGTTAGCAGAAGGGTTTATAAAAACTTTACCATTCTCGTTTTTCATGTTTGAGGCACGATTATTGATCGAAGAAATAAGTTTTAGATAATCACTGTCAGAAAATGCGGGATCTTCCAAATCGACATGTAGAGGAGGTATGTTTGCATCGTCCAAGCTTTTAATTTCAGATATGACGTGCTCTCCATACACTCGAGAGAGTGCATCAGGGACACAATTGAGAGTTCCTTTGCGATATTCAATGTCAAAGTTGAAACCTTGTAACTGCAAACTCCAACGCGCCAGTCTGCCAGTCAGTTCTTTTTGACTCATTAACCACTTTAAACTACTGTGGTCTGTAATTATGGTAAAAGGCAGACCTTCGATGTAGGCTCGAAACTTCTTAACACTTAACACAGCTGCCAAGCATTCGAGCTCTGATACGCTATAATTACGTTGTGCAGCGTTGAGCTTTTGACTCATGTAAGCTATGGGTCTTTCACTGTTATCATCTGCTCTTTGAAACAACACACTTCCAACTCCAGTACTACTAGCATCACACTGAATATAAAATCTTCGTGTAAAGTCAGGATTTACTAGGACTGGCGCTGAAATTAAAAGTTGCTTCATTGACTCAAATGACTTTTGTGCAGTTTCGGACCAAACAAACTTCTTCGATTTCTTTAATAGGTCAGTCAGTGGGGATGATATGCTGGAATAGTTGGCGATGAATCTTCGGTACCACCCGGTAACACCTAAGAATCTTCGAATTTGTCTGACGGTTTTTGGTGTAGGAAATTCAGCGATGGCTTGAACTTTATCGCTATTAACACGTAAACATCCATTACCAACTATATAGCCTAGATACTCTATTTCCTTTAAGCAAAATCGACTCTTTTCCACATTAATGGTCAGTCCGGCTGATCTTAGTCGCCGCGCCACCTCAGACAAGAGTTCTATATGTTGTTCATAAGTGGCTGATGTGATGAGCAAGTCATCGAGATATACGAATACACGATCGTGTAACTGATGAGGAATTACTTTGTGCATTAATCGACAGAGTGTTTGAGGTGCGTTACACAAACCAAATGGCATTACAGTGAACTGGTAGAGAGGGCGGCCGGGAATAGTAAAGGCCGTCTTATCTCTAGATTCTTGATCTAGTGGAATCTGCCAGAATGCATCTTTTAAATCTAAGCTAGAAATATATGCTGTCTCACCTAGGCGACTCAGTAGACCATCTATGATTGGAAGAGGATACGCATCCTTTCGTGTGACAGCGTTTACACGTCGGGCATCCAAGCATAACCTGGTCTTTCCATTTTTCTTGCGCACAACAGCCATAGGTGAGCTCCAACCGCTAGAACTTTCTTCTATGACACCTAGGGAGAGCATACGGTCAAGCTCAGAATACATCTCTTCTTGAACCGCTGGAGAAACTGCGTAGTAGCGTTGCTTGATGGGAGTAGCGTTATTGACGTCAATTGAATGCTCAACTAAGTGAGTTCGACCTAACCCTAGCTTATGAGATGCTGGCAACGATTCTATAATCTCAGCGAGCTTAGATTGCTCTTCGATCGATAACTGGTGACTTTTATCATCCATTTGTGTATCGCTGAGGGACATCACCGTTGCTTTCTTGAGATGATGGGGTATATTTTCTTCGCTGTCACCCATGACTGGTTTTATGACGAATGCATTCCAAAAATCAATACCTAGATACACTGTTTGCTGTAGAGATGGAACGAGATAGAATTTGATAGTTCTTGATTTATGCTGGTAGCGAACAGGTGTTGATATATAGCCGATAACTCTTTGCTTCTGCCCGCTGGCAGTACAAATGCTTGTAGTGAGAGAATGGAATGCTACGTGGGGATTAGTTATAAATTTTTCTGAGCCCGCTCCTAAAACACTTATTGATGCACCGCTATCTAGGAGCCCGCGATGGTTCTCGGTACCGATGGTGATGTTCGCGTAAGGTCGTATATCATACGGATCTGGAGTAGTATTTAATATAGTTTCGCTTATAACCTTTTTTAGTATTCGACGGTGTTTAAAATATGCCAGACATCGATGGAATCTGGATAAGGTAGGTTTTGTGGTAGATGGTGAATCTGGTTTGGATTGTAAACAATTATGGGGGTTTGGATTTACGTTTTCATTGATTATCTGGGAGGTAAAGAAGGTTTGTTCGGGTATTGATGATTGTAGATGATTTTCCTCAATTCCGGGTCGGTATTCGACGCCGCTTCGACTGACTCTCTGGAATTCAATGGCCGTCGGAGGTATGGAGTCCCAGTGGTCCCTACCTCCGTCAGTTGGTTTCCCGCGTATTCCGGAGAACACCTTGGACACTGTGGTTTTAGTGTTTCTGGCCTACCGCAACCATAACAAAACATCCTTGGTGAAGGCTTGGGGCAGTTTTTGAACATATGACCAGTGTTTCCACAATTCCAGCAGGGGTATTTCATTTGTTGATGTTTGTTGCTGTCCGTTACTTTATTTGGGTTGGTATGTAATTGTCGTAGACCTTGCATAGCATTGATGCTGTAGACTTCTTCGTATGCTTCTGCTGGGGTAGGTGGTAGGTATGCGCTCGGTTGCTCATACACTTCGCTGATATTTTTTCTCTGATACATAGTCAACTCGGGGATGTAACCAAGCCTCTGCCAAGTATCTTCATTTGTAATGCATTTTCGTACCAATTCCGACAACGAATTAAAAACCTCATTAGCCAATGCAATCTGTAGGCCTTGTCGCATGTTTCGTGATACTATACTGATTAACTCTATGTCCGTAAGTGGCGTTCGAAGGGAAAGGGTTAATTTTTGCACATCGTGATAAAAATCTATGAACGATTCTCGAACTTTTTGTTTGCGATTTTCCAAGGCATGGCGTACATCCATATCCGTGCGTCTGTCTTGAAAGCGTTCGAGTAGTGCAATTCGCAGTTGTCCCCATGTGCATTGTTCCATGCGCTCTAAATACACCCAATAAAACTCGCTAGCTGTACCCTGGAGAACAGCGTGGATGTCTGTCGCTAGTTGATCCCTCGGCATTCCATATGACGAAGCTAAGCTCTCTAAACGAAAAATAAATCTCTCTATTGGGATATCAGAAGGAGATCCGTTAAAGGAAATATTCCACCGATGAAGGCTGTAATCCCGTCGAACAGCTGATGCAATTTGGTGAGGGGGTAGCAATGAATTTTGAGCATTTCGTATGAGGTGAGATTGGATTCCAGCAGGCTGAGATGGGATTCCAGCAGGCTGGGATGGGATTCCATGAGGAATGAAACTCGCATTTGGGGTATTTAGACTACCGAAATGTGCGGTTAACGGATGTATGAACTCAGGAACCTCATCTTGCGTCTTCTTAGGGGAACTGACAATAACTTGATTCATTTTAGAACTACCTGGCTCACCTTCAGGTTTTTGATCGAGTGGACCTTGATCTAACTCATCATCTTGTTCTTCGGGTAGTTGGATATTGACCGCTTGCATGTGTAGCCGGCTGTCATTAGAGGTGGGGTCTGCACGTAAGATCGGCAACATATCTAATATCGAGTCGCATGCTACTAATAGTTTTTGTACTACTGCTGCTGCCGATCGAGATTCTTTCATTCGTATTAAACGTTGTCGAATGTGGTAGATACGTGATTGGACGACAGGAAGTCCAAACGCTATTTCATCGTCAGATATAGTCGATAGGTAGGTTCTAAGTGCGTCCAATTTGGAAGCACATATCCGCATTTCTGTATGTGGAGATTTAGTTGCTTGCACGTGTGCCCGAGTGGGTGGCTCTCTTTCATTCTTTTTTTCCAAGGTGTAGTATTGGGTTAACATGGTCATTTGCTGAATGATGGTACCGTCGGGTATACCATATACCTCGCACTCCACGGTGAGCTCATCCGCTTTAAGATGCTCCGGAATTACTTTCATTGTGATTTTGAAGTTTAGATTAAGCGGAAGAAATTAACAAGTTTCACAACTACAACTATGACTTGTAGTGACCGGTAAAAAGTGATTTGACTTTGACAAATATGGTTATATTCGGTGTAAATTATTGCTAAAAATCATTTAAAATTATCTGATTTTCCAAAAAAACACAAATACTAAAAATTCTAAACAGAAATTATAAATGCTAAACAAACGAATTTTACTTATTTAATATTAATTTTTAAAGAAAAAATTGGCAATAACCTAAGACAATTTTTTATTTCTTTATATTCGTTTTCTTCATGAAATAAACTAACCTTGAACTAATTTAAATTAACCATAAAGATAATACAGCAAATGATTTAAATGGTTTTCTTTTTTTTTCTAATATTGAATTACAAAAAAAAATAAACATACTACATATAATATAATTTTTATAATTTTTAATACTATTTTTTTGTTGTTGAAATTTGATTTATATTTCTTTATTTTTAAAATTCCACATAAGTACGACCAAAAAATTATATATACAATAAAAACTAAAATCCAAAAATACGAACTTCAAAGACACAAAAAAAACACTTAACATGTAATAAGATTAATACTAATATGATTCTCAATACTTCACTTAAATACGATATTCTAGTCCTAATTACTTAAACAAAGTATTTTTAGAACCTAATATTTCATTTAACGTTGACCTGTGTCTATTTAATTGATTTCATATAATAACAACAAAACTAAAACACAAAGATAATGAACTCAACAACAACCAACGACAAATACTGAAATTTGACTCCCAATTTAATTGTTCGAAATTCAAAACTATCAACAATTAAATTTTCTTAACTAAAATAAAATTTCCAAAACTTATTATTACTAAACAAATAATTAATTTACTGATTTTTAAAGGCAATTTCTTTGTTTACTTTTAAAAGCAATAATTTTTCTTTTGTGAATTTATTACCTTAAATGTATTATTAACTAATCAATTTTCTTAACTTTAATTACCTAATAAGTAAAATTTACGATAAAATAATTCAATGTAACACTAAATCAAAATAACATAGGATCAACAGTTATCATTGACATGTAATAATCAAAAACATTAAACTCTTCAAAATTAAACAAATTTATTATTTAATTACTTCTAATGGAAACTAAATTGAACTGTATAGAATTAGGTGTGAGATGAGATTGCTAATTCCTTGGTAAAGGATAGGACAAGGGAAAGGATATTGTAGAAAGAGGTATTTACCAGATGAAATTTAAAAAAAATCTAGAAATTCTGCCTACCAAGAAAGGATCCACCCCAACTAACAACATCGATCAAAACACCGAAGTAGACTAGATTGCTGCGGGGGTAAATTCATTCGTGTCGAACAAGAATTCTGACTAGAGACCAATGCAAAATAATTGTAATAGAAATATATATACCGCAACTAACACTACTGCTCAAAACACCGAAGTGGACATTGTAGGTGCGAGCGAATATATTTTCGACAACATGATAGAAGCAACCGAAGAATGATAACCGATCTGCCAATACTGGTCAAACACTAACGTGGACAATGTACGTTCGCGGTTAAAATTCTTCAATAACTCTTAGGTCTTAAATAAATACCGAATCGCGAATGATAGTATATGTAAACAAAACGAACATTGTGAAGTCACAATTCCACGGATATCACAAAGCGATGCTACAATCTATCGGACTAGCATTAGACGATTATCTACTTAAGGATTGTGACCACCTAACATAATGAAATTAACATCCAAGAATGAAGTTCTAAATGCGAGGTCACTATAGGAAGCGTTGTTTAAAGGCTAAAGGCTTACACGTATAAACGAAAATAAGTAATTTTGAGGACAGAAAAAGATAACATGAACTTTCATGCAAACGCAGAACTATAAAAAACTTACGAAAGCCATGTTTAATGGCTTGAATTGAGCTAGATTTGGGCGCCATCTGATACAGGCGGATATGGCTAAAACTTAAACGGATTTTGAATTGAGAAAATATCCGCTGTATCTGAGAAAAATCGAAGGACAACTTTGAGGTAGCAGTCTCTTGCTCCGGTCTTAAGCTCTCGGCTGGGTCGTGGTTTTCCTCGTTGTCCTTTGATATAAGGGGACTGCTTTAAGACTATAAATTAAATGAAATATTATTAATGATGGGAGCGATTGCCATTAAAAAAAACTTCAAACAACACGATAAAAGGAATTTAAAGGAACCCAAGGAATCTACATGTCTCACTCACACCATTTTAGAAAACAAACTAACACATATTAACAAAAATTAAAACGGGTATACCAAACATAAATCCAAAAACTTATCAATACAAACATCTAGATAACTTTAATAATACTACAATAATAATAATTATGCTAAATCATACCTTACTGAATCCTTCGTCGTCTGTTGACCTCATTCCATTGGCAGGGTTCAGTGGGCATCAATCCATTAACACAGTGTATAACACAAATACAACACCAGGTTATTTGATTAAATTTTTAGTTTATTTATTATCTCTTGAGGGTGCGTCTTACAAGTTCTTATATAACTTAAGTTGTTTTCTTACATTGTAAAATTTTAAAATTAAATTCTAAAGTAGAAATTAGTTTTTCTTAGACACTGGGCTTTGCAATTTTATGTGCTTTTTGGTTTTGACTTTTCACCAGAATCTATATTTAAATCTATATGGTATTATTCATTATTTGTCACACACGACACGACAACTGTGAATTATTTTAATTTTCAACAAAATAATTTTTTTAAATATTCAATAACTGTTATTAGCACATTTGTCACTTTAGTAATCACTACATCAAACTCATAATCACAATGACTACACAAAACTTAACTTTAATGACTTTAACTCAACAAAACCCAAACAGAACTTAACTAAAACAAAATCGAATCTAAGCGGAACATCTGTCCACTTCAAGATTCATTCCTCAACAACCCATAATTTTTAATAACTCCGTCCAAAGTTTTTGAAGTTTTCGCCAATTCATTAAAATTATAGAATTTATTTGTAACTTGATTTGTTTTCAAATTACCAAATCAAAGAAAATTCAATGCAATATACACACCAAGGTTAATAAACTTAATATCGACACATTAATTATTGTAATTCATAATTCACGTGTCTTCAATTAGTTTATTTACCTTAGTTTGGTGTTATAAAATTTGCAACGTCAAACGATACAAATTATACTTGCATTGGATTTCTTGGATTGTAAAATGTCAACCAATTATTTAGTAAAACAAATAAACTTGAAACAAATTTTGGAGACGGTCATTAGAATTTAGAAGAATAATTGGAAACAATTTTTAGAAACGATTAGATACTAGGAGAAATTGGCAATGTGACGAATGGAAGGAAAATTAATATGGGAGATTTTCCATCCGGCACAAGCAATAAAATGACATTTGCAATTCAATTCACTAAATTGTAGTGTTTTTAATATCTGTCCGTTTTGCAAAGTATGTTATTGTTATTGCAATACAGATTTTTTTAATTTTATGCTTTATATTAAATGATCATACACCAGAGAGCATATTGTTACGTTTTTCCAAACTTCCTTCGAATTGGCCTTACTCTTAATTCGATAAACGTAATTCTCAATTTCTTTTTGAGTTTGATCACTGATTAGTAAGCAAACACACTTGGTTTTATTAAGTATTCAACCCTTTAATTGTTCCACAACAACAGGAAAAAATACAGCAAACAATATTCCTAACTAAAATATTCTTTCAGCATCTTCTAAAACTCCAACGATTTATTGCAGAAATTTCCAGTAACACAACGTTCAAAATAATACACAAATTATTTCTACTCAATAACACTTATAACTTTATTCACAATAACTAATTTAAAAATAACTTTTATAATTTTAATTTTGCCGTCGCAGGTTTAAAATAAAACTAACTCATTCTACAAGAGGTAGATTGCTTATATACAATTCTGCATAGTTCTCGACCATTCGAGGTCACTCTTTAAAAATCTTGAGAAAACACTAGAATATTCGATTATTTTACGTTATGATGATTTGATTCATAAAGTAAATTTATGTTGAACCAAGTTCTAAGAAATACAACAACAACACGTTTTCTTACATCATGAATAAGTCATTTTGCCTGTCTCAATCTTTTATAGACTTTAATGTCTGTATTTTGCTCATGATTTTATCGTAGGCTTTAAATTTTCTTGACTTGAAATATCTATTATCTAGGATTCTGATACTATGAACATGGTCTCAGCACTGAGATTAAATTTCAAATTCTCAATGTTGTAAATATCTTAATCGTTAAATGAGCACACGATTAAACAATAGTAAACAGATTTATTAATTTGTTTATTTTAGACGGAATAGATGGTAAACAAGCTCGACGAACGGGAACAAGTGGACCACTAGGAGAATTATTTGATCATGGTTTGGATTCATATTCAGCCGTTTTAATTCCAATATATATGTTCAGTTTATTTGGTCGAGAAGATCTATCAACATTTCGTATGCATTTTATTATATGGCTTGTCTTTGCCAACTTCTTCTTTACACATTTTGAGAAATATAATACAGGCGTTATGTTCTTACCATGGGGATATGATTTTACAATGTGGGTAAGAAAAGCGGATTGTAACAATTAAATACAACAAAATATTAACTTGGTAATCTTAAATAATTGGTTTTAATATTTCAGGGAGTAACACTTGTCTTATTTGTTTCGTGGTTATTAGGTATTTCAATTTGGCACTATAAATTACCATACGGATATAACCCAGCCAAAATCTTTGAGATTGTTATGTATGTATCTTCAATTTTGACTAACTATCCAGTTGTATTCCGCAACATATATTTGTATGTCAAATATTATTATTTTAACATTAAAATATTTTTATTAATTCAATTTGATTATATTTTGTAGATCGTATAAAAATAAAACAGGAAAAATGAGGGCATTTAGTGAAGCAATTCGTCCATTATTCCCAGTTCTAGCTTTATTCGTTTTAACAACAGTTTGGGTTTTTCTCTCACATAATAAAGTATCAGATATGGAGCCAAGACTTTTGTTTGTAACATTTGGAACTATTTTTTCAAATATTTGCGTAAGTTTAATAAAAAATATAAGATTTTTAATGTTGGAAATAATTTGTCGGTGGTTTCAGTGTCGACTTATTGTAGCACAAATGTCAGATACAAGGGCTGATGCATGGAATCTATTACTATGGCCATTAGTATTATCAACAATTATCTTTACTTTTCCATTTAAAGTTTTTAGCTTACCAAATTTTGATCCAGTAATAGAAGTTGGGGTTGTTTATTTCATTGCTGGTCTGTCAACAATAGCTCATATATACTACGGGCGTGGAGTTGTAAGTACAAAATTATTCATATTATAACCTTATAACCTTCATATTTGAGGAAAAACAAAATAATAAAATACAAAATTATTCTTAATATAATTCTAGTCTAGTAATTTATTTATGTTACAAAAAATAACTGTTTAAAACTGAGTTGTATGATGGTTCTATCCAAATTCTCATTCTTAAAAGCACCGAGAGGGGTCTTATTGCACATGACCTACGTTCTTATATATCTTTTCACGTTTATAGGTTACATTTTGTTTTTCCGTAATAAATATTTTTTTAATTAATTAATTTATTAATTTATATTAATTAATTTCGGAAATATAATATATTTTCCTACAAGAGATGAAAACATTGTTTTTTTCGTGAGTAAACATTTGTTCACGAGACGCGCTAGCGTCGAACGAAAAGCGTTGTTTACGAACGAAAAGCGTTTTTATCTCGCATAGGAAATGCAATCTTTTCTATGATAGTATATATAATCGATATTTACTATGAATTATAAAGCTAGAAATCTACAACAAAACATTCAAAATTCATATTCTATTTTTTCATGGTTACGTTGTTTAAAATACTTTGTAAAATTATATGAAAAACCATAGCAACTTCAATTTGTTATTCTTTTTACACTAGTGAAATAGACTTTTCATTTGTTATCATAGAAAAAATATTTTATTTAATATTCTCTAAAGTTAAAACGATTACTTTTTGACGTGATTACAGTATTAACCATACACCAAATCCTTTCCTAATTTCATATTTATTATACTTAACCTGAAATAAATTTATGTTACTGGAGGTCACGAACGAGATTCATCACATTCAACACATTTTTGGAAACACCAGTTACAACACTATCTGTTTGAATTATAAACAATTCAAGCTTTTAACTAGCACTACCCTAATCCCTGATAGGTTCTCAGATGGGTACGATGAAAATTAAGTGATGGATAAGTTTGCAGTTTTCAGTTGTCTGTTCTCAAAAAAACTTAGGAGCAATTGTGTTATACATAAAACACATAACCTGTAACTTTTTATAGATGAGGAAGATTTTGTCCAAACATTTTTCTGAATTTCTGATTTCAATTTGATTTTTAATTTGGTGCCCATAAATGATCAATGCTCGTATTTTGGCAGTGCAAGTAAGCGGTAGTTGAAATATAGTGAAGTATTTTACATTTAAGTTTATCGATGTGAGTCGACAGCTTAC
The DNA here is from genome assembly GCA_963693315.1 of Diogma glabrata. Classification (NCBI taxonomy): domain Eukaryota; kingdom Metazoa; phylum Arthropoda; class Insecta; order Diptera; family Cylindrotomidae; genus Diogma; species Diogma glabrata. Next base: position 262,975,885 of record OY856186.1, read on the forward strand.
TTGTCAGCGATTGTTGCATAGTCGATGAGTCCCTAAATATCGATCTGTTTGATTCGATTCTTGTCAACGAACTAACATAGAAAATATTTCTGGATGTAACGTAGTTATCACTCATACAATATCGTAAAGATACTCTGCTTTTGGAATGCAATATATCTAAGAATTTACATGTTAGGTTTAAACGGAAATATAGAGTACGCCGAACCGAATATGTAAATCTATGAAAAGTTTTGGTACCGTTGCCTAAAGAAAAACGCAGTCGGTAAAATTCAAATACACCAAATGCATTACAAATATTGATTTCGCAGATGATACTGGACTTCACAGGTTTCTGATGGTATGCTCGAGTATGGTTGAGAAAATTATACATTCATTTAGCTACATGCTCCATAGTATTAGAATTTTTATAACTTTCAAATTTTGTAAAATCATTTAAGATTCTATAGTCGTCTCACGTCTGGTTTTCTCATTACAAGACAAAGTGGACAGTAAAGAAAATTTTATCGATTTCTATAAAAATCGATTTTCTACTCATATAGCAAAGTAAATTAACAATTGCTTCACATTATATATATGACATGTAAATTGAATATTGCAATAAGCGTTACGTAACCCGATAAACATTCTGTGCATTGTGCACAAGTCTATGCTCATTTCGTGCACTTTTTTATTTTAGTAATTTTTAAATTTTGTTTTAAATATTTTACTGTATATGTATTTTAAATTTATTTGAAGCTTAAAAGCATTTGAGTGCTAACGTCATACAAATTTGTTTAATTTAATATTATTAAATCATGTAAACATGTATACAAAATGTGCATAGAACTTTCAGGCATAAATACATAAACATTTGATTTATGACTTTTGTGACTAGGATGTTCTTATACGTTATTCCTAGACAAATATTTTTGGTAACATTATTACGACAAATGAAGATTGCAGCCGTATTTTTAAGTTGTAAAATAAAAATGTATCCATTTTTTCGACATTTTTTTAAAGGTACAATTTAATGAAAAAAAATCAAAATTTAAAAAATTGAGATATTTGGTTTACATAAAAAAATAATATTAATTTTGCCACAATTTTCTAAATAGTATAAAAAAATAAATTTAAATATTACTAAACCCACATGAAAAATGACAAACAAAAAATATTAAATAGATATTACTTCTATCCTATTTTTGAATCACTTAAATTCTTTATTCAAAGTGCCCGTGTGTTTTGTAAATGTTTTTATTAAACTTCACCAAAAAACTTCTTCCGCACATATTTTTATTTACATAATAGTTATTTATGTATCAAGGGAATTATAAGGATGTTAATTCCCGCGGGCAACGTTTACTACCCGAAGTTTCACAAGGTAATTGACATCTAATAATTCACGTGATCCATAAATAATTTTATTTTTTACTATAAAACATTTATTAAACTAAAACATTTATTTTTATCAAGTATTTGATAGCATGATTTGGCGTTTTAATTGATCAAGTTAGTTGTTTTTAGTTCAAATTGTATTATAATTCCCTTGGGAAATTAGAGTATCATTATTATTTCGGTAACTAAGGTCTAAACGAGTCATAATATATCAGTAAAACATAAAAAGTTAAATGAAACCAGTGATTTTAGAAAATGTTAAACTATTTTTCCACTCATTATTTTTTCAAATTCTTTGTTTATTATACTTATCATTTAATAAATTTCGTTTCGCTTCGTTTTTATTATTCGTAAAACATGCTGCTAACGTTTTTGTGCTCAATTGCTCATATCTGCTATCATTTTGGCGAACATCATGTTCATGACATGTCCTATGCACAATTTAGTGCACGAGGATTTTGCAACATGCACAATTAATGTACATTGCACGCAGTTTTCTCAAAATTTTTTTAAAGGATATTTTTCCTCTCCAGCAAAATGCTATTTACAACTCTTGATATGTAATATAATATTATACTTTTACCATCGTAAAAAAAATGGCATTTCCTTTCACCCGAGATGAAAACGGTTTACTTTCGTAAAACTTGAAACGATTGAACTTTTAAAAAGAATGCTGAATCCTACTTGGGGAATCTTTTATTTACATTTTACACTAATCTTCAACAAACAAAACACTATCGATAGTAATCCACAAACCAAAAATTTGGCCAACAAAAAAAATAATTTAGGCCAAACTATGCAAAAACAAAAAATTATACAAAACAAATAAATTAAAATACATTAAGCTTACATTAATTTGTTGTTTGAATGTTGATCTGGCTAAAACGTTTACTATAAATACACACATCCTGTTCGATAAAGAACCATGCACCATTTCTAATGGCAATCCAACTAATAGTTGAACAATAAGATTGAATCCCAAAATGAAACCAACTAGCGCATGCAGGACCATATAAAATAACAAAACGTCACATTTCTTGTCGCTTATCTGGGCGATATGTAAAAAATAAATTATTGGAACTGAACTAGCTGTATCTGTTTGTCCCGACGTTAATGTAGGGTATGAAAAAAATCCCAACTCTGTATGCCTCAACTTCAAATTTTTTATTCCTTCCAGGGTAGGTTCCAATTACATATCCAATCCCTTATTACGAAACATTATAAGGAAAATCGTTTAAGTAATTATCGCGTCCAACAGACCACAATATTAAGATTTATTGAACTTTATATACCTGTGCCGCAACATATTACGTTCCGATGTATGTTAACGTAGCTTTTATTTATTAAAATGGAAACAATTCATAACATATGTGTAGTTAATTTTCATTTTTTTATTTTATTCACAATTAATAAATAGCAAATTTTAATTTCAATATTACACAACAAATAATTTATTAACAATTTTTAAATTTCATTTAAGCATTGTGGCACGATAACAATTTCGTTTTTTAAAATTTACATAATGACCCTAGTAGATCAAAAAATGATCGAGAATATGTAGAATTTTTCAGTTTTTTGTTTGTTTCTTTTTTATTGTCTCTTCATCGCATAAAAATTATATATTTAAACTTCTATGTATCATCATCCCACGAAACAACGTCTTTACAAACAAAACAAATTGAACAGTTGTATTCATCTACATGTAATACTAAGAATAAGCCTACATAGCAAAAAAAATTTCTATGTAGACACAAACTAGTTAGGTAATAGCATTACTAATTAATATTGAGGGCAATGAACTAAAAAAAACGTTAAAACATTATTGACCAATCCGTAGCATACATAAAAACTTTTATGCCGGTTTCCTTCTAGAAAAAAACCGGAGTTGAAACGAATTGGCAAATTATTAGGGAAAATCTTTATATATGAATATTCCTACCTTTAGAGCAATATTCGAAATAGTCAATCGTTACAAATTGCCACACTCCACGCTAACGCGTTTTGTGAACAAATTTTCCCTCAAGCAAAAATAGTGTTTTCATTTCTTATAGTCCCTGGGCCTACACCTACATTATTTTGTGATTACCACATATTTTATACTTCGTAGGACGCTTGTCCCTGACGAGTCCTACAACTTTTTTATCTGCCATTTTCCTTGATTCGGCCGCTTTTTCCCTCGGGAAACTCCCAAACATGGCGATTTCCCGGGGTCTTGTATATTTATTACCATAATTTTGTTATTTATTATAGGGGGTGGAAATTTGTTTTAGAAAACGAGGGTAAATTTGTCCGACAAAAAATTGTCTGCTTTTGTCGAGTCCGACAACTCAAACTGGTCAAAATACCAGGGTATTGAAAATCAAACACCATAAAACTAGTTTTCACAGGATTGTTTAACAAAAGTTAGTGAAATTGAAGGGTCATATTGTCCGACAAATTTTCGGCCGCGTTTTTTCAGTCCGACGACTGAAAGTCGGAATTCTGGCGGGGTAGTGTTTATTGATTACCACATGTCTAATTTTTTTTTTTTATAGTTTTAATTAATATTATTTTACTCTGATACAACTGTCCGACAAATTAGTGACCGCTAACTATCGAAAAATGTCATAATTTCAAACACGATAGCATACGCTCAATATCATCATCCACGATATATCAACATTATTCAATAATTTTATATATTTGTTCTTAAATATTATAAATTGATAAAAATTATAAATAATAATAAAAAATTATTAAATAATTTCGTAATAATTTAATGAAATCATTATAATAATCAAACTGTAGTCATTACTATGTAGATTTTTAAACGTATCTCAGTAACCTATTGGTTTAATTTATAAACGTATCTCAGTAACCCATTGGTTTAATTTATATCATTGTTAATTGTAATTCAAATTATAATTATATAACTCTCATAAATTATAACTCTCTCTCTCTCTCTCTCTCT
>OY856186.1:262980408-263058479 GCA_963693315.1 Diogma glabrata
AAATGTCAAATAATTGCTGTTTCTTTTAATTTGGCTCTATTTTTGACGATTTACTGAATATTAGACCAATTGAATACAATCAATTTACTCGGTTGGAACGCGACTGTAGATTGATGTTTCTTATCGATTGCAATTTGTTTTTTAGGGTTCTAATTAAAAATGTATTACTTTTTTTAATTTATAATTTTTATGATAACTATCCATTAAATAATGTTCCTTATTAAAACGAGCGTTGCAATAGAAGACAAGAGAAAGTTATACTATAGCCATATCATGTCAGTAACTCTCCAATTCTCTATTTGTGAGAAATAAACGTTGAATCCGAAATTTCAAAACAATAAATCAAGTACTAGGGACTCAGTGATAATGAGTAGTAACTTCGAATGTGGAAAATGCTTGATGGTCGACATTTGTATCAGTATGTGTATGATCAGGAGCTTGATTATTGTTATTTTTTTAGTTAGACATGTTTAGTACACTAAATATGAAATATTCATTATTCAGACTCTTTGAATATCCGAAGATACCATGTCAACTAGAAAGGAGAGAGATGGGGAAAATGAAAGGAATACGTGGATGTGGGAATAACTATACTAATTTTTTTTCCACCGGCCGATCTCAAAATTAATTTAATTAAAACAATATTTTCCATTCTATCGCACTTTTTCAGCCGATGGCTGAAAAAAAAATCAGAAAAGGAAAACATTGTTTTAAACTATACTAATTGTTTTAAATGGCGATTGACATTTTTTTAAATGTCTGGGGTGCAAATTCATCGGAAAATACGGAGGCGCGCAATGAGTTCCATAATGTGCCAACTCTATTAAAGTAATCGTTTTGGAAGGACGTAGTTCTACATCGAAATATTTTAACAGCAAATGGGTGGGATGACTCTAAAGTTCTTGTTCGTCGATTATTTCTTTTACGAAAAACTTTTTATGACAAATTTTTTAACTGTAATATCTTAATTGCGATTCCGTGCATGTTATCATAAAAGCTTTAAAACATTTCTACAAATCTCTTGGGGATTTTTACAAATATTTCGCGAGTCGAAATTTAACTACACTTTAAATTTTAAAACCTACAAATTCTATTATTTAGAATTTAGAGTATTTAAATATAACTTATTTTAAATACAAAAATAACCTCTACATATCACATCTAAAAGGGAATAACCGGGAAAAAGCCAGTTTGAGTTGTTAAATAGGCGTTAAAAATTTTAAATAAAAGTCCTCTTTTGGTCCTAAATAAACTAAAAAAAATTATTGGGTCCTGCTAATTCTATTCTTCTTACTAATTCTATTTTATATATTCTATCTACTTTGTAGATAGCATATTTAGGTTCTAATAAGTATTTTCATTCTTATTAGTCATAGCATGTTGTAATATTAGATGTTTCCTCAGTGACATCTGCTCTCGATGATGTATGATCAGCAACTGTCTTTATTATATTTTTAATTTTAACTAACATTAAGTTTACACCATGATAGAATAATAGCAAATTGCTATTAAATTATTACGATGTAAACAGATAGAATAATACCTTTGACTAAGATATGTAGTTATTTGATGTTTTGCTTTTGATCGATAAAAAACAATTTGATGCGATTGTTAAAAATGTGCAACATTAAAATCACTCAAAATTTAGTTTTAACTTTAAATTAATAATATTACTATCATAATTTTTTGTTGAAATACTTTTCGATTGATAAGATTTGATATTCAAATTTAAAATACGGTAGCCGTATTCTATCTGTAAATATTATTCTGGGCGTTTATACCACAGATAGAATAATACTATTTGTGGTATAAAAACCCAATGTATCGATTGTTTAATAGCACAAAACTATTATTCTATTAAAATATCGGTGGTATTCAGAGGCGTAGCTATGGGGGGGGGGGGCGGTCCGCCCCGGGTGTCACCCGTTTTGGGGTGACACCCGAACGTAAAAACTTAAACAAACCATCACAATGTTTTCAACGATAAATCACTTCGAAACCGTTTTGGGGTGACACCCGAACGTAAACAACTTAAACAAACCATCACAATGTTTTCAACGATAAATCACTTCGAAACCGTTTTGGGGTGACACCCGAACATAAACAACTTAAACAAACCATCACAATGTTTTCAATGATAAATCACTTCGAAACCGTTTTGGGGTGACACCCGAATGTAAAAAACTTAAACAAACCATCACAATGTTTTCAACGATAAATCACTTCGAAACCGTTTTGGGGTGACACCCGAACGTAAACAACTTAAACAAACCATCACAATGTTTTCAATGATAAATCACTTCGAAACCGTTTTGGGGTGACACCCGAACGTAAACAACTTAAACAAACCATCACAATGTTTTCAATGATAAATCACTTCGAAACCGTTTTGGGGTGACACCCGAACGTAAACAACTTAAACAAACCATCACAATGTTTTCAATGATAAATCACTTCGAAACCGTTTTGGGGTGACACCCGAACGTAAACAACTTAAACAAACCATCACAATGTTTTCAATGATAAATCACTTCGAAACCGTTTTGGGGTGACACCCGAACGTAAAAAACTTAAACAAACCATCACAATGTTTTCAACGATAAATCACTTCGAAACCGTTTTGGGGTGACACCCGAACGTAAACAACTTAAATAAACCATCACAATGTTTTCAACGATAAATCACTTCGAAACCGTTTTGGGGTGACAGCCGAACGTAAAAAACTTAAACAAACCATCACATGTTTTCAACGATAAATCACTTCGAAACCGTTTTGGGGTGACACCCGAACGTAAAAAACTTAAACAAACCATCACATGTTTTCAACGATAAATCACTTAGAAACCATTTTAACCAGGTTATCCATATAATTTTAATTTATAAACTGTGATAACTTATAAATGTGTCCTATAAATGTGTTATTGGTTCAAAAAGAATCTATTCTACTTTTTAAAATTTTTGAGTTATTACGTGAAATAAAATTTTAACAATATTAATCGAATCAACATGTTGAGCATTGAATCCCATCACCACAATTACTCAATAGCTTTGAATATTCCTATAGATACCATATTGACCGTTTTTTACGATATATTATTTAGTATGCAAGCATGATTATTTAATGACCAGGTCTGGAAACACATATGCTGAATAATGTATAGGAAAAGTGGTTTACGTCGATAATGTGGCACCCTTTGTCGATAGGATGACACCCTTGAGTTACAATGTCTCTATTCCAAAATTATTTCTAAAATATCCGCTCAACCTTACTACCTAATATATGTTTTACATTTCAAACAAATTAATTGCAAACACCTAAGGAAACTAACAAACAATCAAATTACCGTGTTTGTAAATGATCTCAAAATAATTTTTTTTCCTTTATCTTGAAACTCAAAGAATAAATTGAAATAGATCGTTTTTCAATGGACACAAAAATAATTACTGTATAATAAAATGGCAGTTATGCAATTACTGCAGTTTTGCAAATTTTTGTAGGTTGATACATACTCATACTGTTTGTTTTCAGTTTTATATAATATTTATATATTTGAATTAAATGAAAGTTTATCATTTAAAATTACATTTTGTTGGGTTCTAAATCCCTTGGAAATTTCAAACTCATCAAGTGATTCTTTTAAAGATCCTTGGCTACATAAATGTAAAGCCATCAATTTTTTTTTAAAAGTGGTGTAGCTATTGTTATTAACTATGTAAATGGTTTGCAAAAATAAACTTTAAATTTTGTTTATTTTTCTTCTTAGGCAGGTATTCCTTAAATCAGTCTGTAAAATATTTTCCGATTTTCCCGATGTAAAATCACATTCAATTTTGTAAATTATTGAGCATGATTTTAATTGGATATTTAATTTTGGTTTCAATTCTTTATATAAAATATCTTTTAGGATTTCATACTTATATTTTTTTAAATAGTTCCTTATAATATTAGGCTATGATTTGTATATTCCATTTTATCAAATATTATTTAATATAAGTTGTTACAAGGAAATTTAAATAAATTAATTTTCTTGGCGGTGTATTTAGTCGTTAACACAGTGTACTTATTATGAACTATGTACCTATTATGTATCCTAGAAATATATTTAGAATTAATGCTTTGCTGATACCTATACTATAATTAAAAACATTTTTTTTGATTTCGTTTAGCAAATATCCCAAAAAATAAATATGCCACGAGGAGTTCATACTTTTTAAAGAAAAAGTTGGTTCTAGCAGAGAAAGACCAAATCTATAAATATGTTACAAAACCCGATGATATCCAAGGTTCATCAAAAGAAACTGATTATCACGTTGATGCAACGAATGTTTAAGAGAATATTGGCTCATCTTCGGAAAGTAACAGCAACAATACAGAATTAATAATGATAACCTATGATGACGAATTAGAAAGGAATAATGAAAATGACAGTGATAATGCCGCTAATGCTTCTACTATCGAAGACAGTATTTGCATGGGTGAATCACTTCAGGACTTAAGAGATGTATCACATTGGAATATACTCGTCTCTGGTAATTTTCGCATTGAAATCATAAAAAAAGAAAGTGAACATTTTCAAAATAGAGAAGGGTCGTTTGTTACTGTATCTAGACACGGGTTAGACATAAAAGGTGATGTTCACCATCTTTCTAAAGAATGGTTTTATAAAATGATGAATAATGGTGAAAAAATTCTACGGCCATGGATTGTTAATTCTCCTGTAAATAATAACTTGCGTCCTGTAGTGCTTCTGTTGTCGTGTATTTGCTGTCACCAATAATAATAATACAAAATCAACATTTACTACTGGATATCAGAAGCGGTGGAAACTAAATCCCAAAGTGGCCGAGCATGAAACTTCAAATAAACATCTGGAGAATTTAGAAAAGTTGAAAACTTTGGAAATGAGGTTAAAAATTCATAAAACGATACGAGACGCAGCCTTGCAATTAATATATAATAAAAAACAGAAGTGGAAACATCTTTTATCAAGATTATTGGATATAACTTTGTTTTTATCTAAACAAAACCCAGCACTTCGTGGACATGATGTAGGACAAAGTTCTTCAAATAAAGGCAATTTCTTAGAACTAACCAAACTATTGTCAAAGTATGATGTAGTGTTAAAAGAACACATTTTGAATTTGGAGCATGGTAAATCACCAAAAGTGTCATATTTGTCACCAGATATACAAAATGAGTTTATAAATGTTTTAGCGATCCACGTAAAGTTTAAGCTTGTCAACGAAATTAAATCGGTTAAATATTTTGGAATTATGTTTGATAGCACACCTGACATTTCACATATTGATCAAATGTCAGAAGTGATTCGTTATGTGAAAATTGATGGTAGTAAAGTGGAAATCAAGGAAGTATTCCTTGGATTTTTTCCTTTACGTGGAAAAAAGCCGCTGATTTAAGCGATGAAATTCTTACACTGAAAAAAAAATTGAAGTAATGATAACCTCATCTCGAAGATGGCAGTTTATTATTCATGCAAAGAAAAGATATTTACAAACAATTTCACCGTGATTGGGACAACTACTCAGTACTCAGTAACATTTTCCTGATAACAGAATGAGGTGTAATTAAAATATAAAGTGCTATCCAATATAACAGTAGTTGAATAGAGTTAATAACTATTTCCATGAAAACATATTTCTTTGGCCTTATATCATGAATTTTTCATTTTAAAATTTAAGTATTTGAGATTAATTGAACTATATTTTATTTTCACATAAATATTTCATGTGATTGTCTCAACTGCATCGGCTTATCATTGTACGGTTGTTGAATCAATCTCGTATTTCGATTCGCCATATCTGCCCGCACGTTGAGGTTGAGAAAACTGCATTTCGATTGGAAATAGGACATGTTTTTTTTCAGTGTAAAATCTTGAAAATGATGGTATAGATGTTATGAATTGTCGCTCCCAAAGGTTATGATAATGCAGCTGTTATGAGTATAGTATACATGGAGAAGTGCAAGCTATTATTAAAGCAAAAAATAACAAAGCAATTTTTGTGGGCTGCAAAGATCATTCAGTTAATTTATACGGCCAACACTCGTCAGTGGAAGCCATTTTTACATGTTTTTCTGCTTCGACTAGCCGCTGGGAAGTACTTGCTAAACACAACAAAGCAACTGTTAAAATACTCTTAACAGCGCATTGGAGTGCTCATTATGCTGCAGTAAAAGTATTGGCCGAAAACTTTGATGGGATTGTGGCTGAAATTGAGAAGTTAAGTGATCAACAAGAAAATGTAGACACTAGAGGCGCTGCACAGAACCTTATCAATGCAGCATGTGATTTTTCGTTTCTTTGCTATCTTTTGTTTTGGAATGATATTCTAAGAGAAAAAATATCTGTGCTCAGATTGGATTGCAAAGCACGGGCTTGAATATTGATCAATTAGCTACAAAAATAGAGTCAATTCATAACGAAGTCTCATTGTAGAAGAGGCAATAGATCTTGCTGCGAAAAAATCGGAGGACTATAATATTCCAATGGAAAGCCGAATTCGTCATAAAAACGCAAAAAACGAACGGGTGGTGAGTTTGCACCTGATGTTGGACTGACACTGAGAGCTCAACTTAAAAAGGACATGTTGGAATGTCTTGACCGATTCAGTGTTGAACTCCGAACTAGACTGAAGTCAGTTCAAGATTTAGCTTCATTGTTCGAGGTTGTGCAGACAAACACTTAGCTTTTGGCGAACAGTGAAGAGTTAAAATTATCGGTATCAAAATTTACTGGTTTTTATGATGCGGTATTGGCAACAGAACTCCTCATAGAGATACAAAGGGTGAGGAGGCATTTAAAAGCGGCCAATGTTACAGTTTCTAACTGGGTGTACCTAGACTTTTTGAAATTCATCGTAGAATGGGATTTTTTAGAATTTCTTCCGAATCTTACGGTCGCACTAAAGTTATTTATGACTATTTGCGTATTAGTGGCTTCGTGTGAGAGGAGTTTCAGCAAATTAAAATTAGTTAAAAATTACTTGCGGGCTTATAATAATAATGCTCATTTGTATTAATTAAAAAAAATTATAAATTACGTTTATCGGTTTTTTATTATTATTGACAGTTTTTATTTTTGGGGTGACACCACAATATCCGCCCCGGGTGCCACCCATGCTAGCTACGCCACTGGTGGTATTAACTTAGTATAAGTATAACAAACGAAATCGTAAACAGTTTTTAAAAATTCAAATGAGATGTTAATTTTTTACGTTGATAGAATTAATGTTTTATCAAGTTTTTAGAATACGATCAGTACTTAGAAAGGTGTGGGTTTATATGCTTATTTAGGTGTAAAGTAGTATTCTAAGAATGAATAGTCTGAAAATAGTTTTTTGAGATTCTAATTAGATATTAATTAGTATTTTTATAGATTTTGTTAGAGTTAATCGAGAGTCTAAACTTCTTATTTAGATGCAATTAATGATGAAGAGAACTAAAATAGGTCCATTTGAGAATGTCTGATTCTTAAATAGTTCTAGGTTCCTAGCATCAAAACTAAATGAGTTATGACGAAAATAAAATTGGTCCATATTGTTTTTGGCAACAAAAAACTGTGAAAACACTATCAATTACCAACCCAATCAAAACCAATTGATACCACTACACAAATCACTTTATTAATTTACTTGTTACTTGTAATATACTTTAAAAGTTTGACCAGCTAACCGTGCTTAGTTTTGAAAAAATTTAAGCTTGAAGTGAGGAGAATGTTTTTGTAGTTTTGCAAAAATTGTCTTTTCTTCAAAATAACTCAAAAACTATTAATGATACGCAATATTTTGTACAATACACAATTGTAGGTTTTGCTTTTCTGAAAATTTTCGTTACTTTGAAAAAGTAAAAACGGTACCCTATTGGTGAGACTTCGGTGTCCGTCCAAATTTCTACATAATCGCTTTAATCACAAACTACAAGTGCTATCAACTTGGAATTTTCTACAGTTATTAAATATGTTAGATATTTGTTTTTTATCGTTATTTTATGGTCATTGATAAGGAATATAAGGAATATAATTGATAATGTTTTTATTTAAGAAATTGAGTTTGGTTGTAGGAATTTTGGTTGTTATAATCTTAAATGTTCGTTGTAGGGGGTTGAGAGTAAAAATTAAAAAAAAAATCGTTTTTGATGATGTCATGTGACACCCTATGAAAGGCGGTTGTTTTTTGTAGCGCAAAACAATTTTTTTGTAATTTTCGAAATCACCGTTTTTGGCTTATTTCTAAAACTGTGTTTAGGAAAAAAACTATTCTCTTAGAATAATATATACATGGAACCCTTGACGAGCGAATTATATTCGCACTTGTCCGACTTTTTTTATTAGTTTTTTATTAATATTTTTTTTTGCGCGAAGACAAGAGTCTTCATATAACTCTATTTTTGAGTTTTAATCATTGAGAAAGACAGTGCGTCATTTGGTGAAGGAAAATGCCACTAGCTAGATTAATGGCAACCCCATTTTAGTTTTGTTCCTGCAAATTTTTAAAGCAGTTTTGTGTTTTTACTTATTTGTAATTTTTGTCTTCTCTTGGTCTTTAAAGGTTTTTATGTATTGTTGTGACACATATTATAATTCCTACTACACAACACATTTTATAAAAAAAAATAAATTGTAACTTGTTTAATTTAATTTTTTTTTTTTTTTTTTCAAAAAACTAATAGCACTATTCGAAAGAACAGAAAAATTTAGGAAAGAAACATATCTTGAACTTATTTGTTATTTTTGTATGAGCAATTAAACTTAAGTAACAATGGTAGTAATTTGATTTTTTTCAATCTTGAACTTGTATTTTTCAATTGAAAATACAGTAGAAGAGTATGGTAGAAAGTCCTATGATTCAGTTCGAAAAAGTACTTTAGTGCCTAAGCACGTGGCTCGCTGCAATGCGTTTCTTTTCGAGAAAAAAATTGAATACGACGGAGAGTAACAGGCACCGACATAAAAATTTTAAGCTAAAAATAGCTGCATAGATGAACTTTTTGAAGCGGGTGTTAAGTTTACATAAGCTTAAAGTAACGGTTCGAAATCGGGAAAAACATAGGTACAATTATAGGTACAAATATTTTATAAGAACGGTTTCGAGACGAAGAAAATTGACTTTTGCTATCTGCTACGAAAAACGCTGCACTGCAGGACTTTAAAAGACTGTGACCGTGATCTTGTAGCGCCATTTCGAAATTAAAACTCAATATAAAAAAACATCAAAAAATCGCCATAACGCCATCTGGAAAAATAAAACTCCATATAAAAAAATTTAATCAAAAACACTTATCCAATTTTTTGCATATATGACAATGTTCATTGTTTATTGCAAATGGCGTGAATCAGTAGGGCTATGATTTTAGGAGGTTTTGATATGACATAAAACGGCATCTATACAAAAATAATAAAACTATTTTCGAAATTTGTTATTCAAATATAACAATTTCTTAAATATTCAGCATTAATTAATTGGGCATTTATGCATATTTAAAATATAAATTACTAAATTGTTTTCATCATATTATATTTGTATATAATCTAATTCTAATCTGAGAATAAAAAACTTTATCTGCCATGAAAATATTTGGAACGAATTCTTCTTAAATACTGCTAGTTATAAAACGTTTTTAAACGTTATTAAAACAATTAAATATAAAATGTCTCAACGTTCAAACCTCGGCAATTAAACAAAATTCCATATTAGCATAAAATGTTATTGATTTTTTATGATCCTCTACATAATTTTTGCGTTGAAATCATTGGTTTTAGCGTGTTTTCTCAAAAGCACATTTTCTAAATTACTAATAAAATTAGTTCTCTAACATTAATTTTAAAAAATACAACGTTCAGCCTTTATAAAAGCGCTAAAGTCTTTGGGGAAAATCAAGTTTTATTTATAGACGACGAAATAAAGCACTAAACCTAAGCAAATTGGCAGAGTAAGATGGATCGAGATGCGTGTTTTTGCATTCGATTCAGGAAGCCGTCAGGAAAGTTTGTGAACATAGCCACTTTTCGGCAAAAAACCTCTGCAGTACCTAGGGGCCAGGGCGGGTAATATACACCTAATCTCCTTGAACTTTCCATAAATTCAGCTCGAAATTGATCGAAGCTCGTTACTCGGGGTTTTTGGGGTCGCTGATTATGAATATGATGTCGGCGATGGCCCTCCGAGTACCTAGGTCCCAGTGCGGGTATGTCTAACTCATCTCCTGGAACTTTCCATTAATTCAGCTCGAAATTGATCGAAGCTCGTTACTGGGGGGGTTTTGGGGCCGCTGAACACGAATATGATGTCTGCGATAACCTTCGGAGTAATTAGGGGCAGGGTGGGTTATATACACCTCATCACCTGGAACTTTCCATAAATACAGCTCGAAATTGATCGAAGTTCGTTACTCAGGGGTTTTTGGGGTCGCTGAACGCGAATATGATGCCGCTGATGAGCCTCGGAGTACCTAGGGCCCAGGGCGGGTATGTCTAACTCATCTCCTGGAACTTTCAATTAATTCAGCTAGAAATTGATCAAAGCTCGTTATTCGGCAGTTTTTAGGGTCGCTGAACACAAATATGATGTAGGCGATGACCCTCGGAGTACCTAGGGTCCAGGGCGAGTATGTCTCACTCATCTCTTGGAACTTATAATAAATTCAGACCGAAATTGATCGAAGCTCGTTACTCGGGGGTTTTGGGACCGCTGAACACTAATATTATGTCGATGATGACCCCCGAAGTACCTACGACTCGAACTTCAGTGACCTTAAAAATCCTGGAGTAAAGAGTTTCCATCTGCTTGTTACAATCTTATTTATTTATATCTTATTTATACGAATATAATAAAGGAATGAAAGCCGTAAAGTCTTTATAATACAAATGTTTTATTTATTTCGATTTACACAATTTATTCATTTTCATCTTCGAAGTTCGTGCACTTATTTTCTTCATCCAGAAAATCTTCGTCCAGATTGTCTGAAGATTGTGATTCCGTAAATTTTTCCATGTTCGTGCAGTTTGACCTTGCACAATTTTTATATGCAATATTGCAAGCTAATCCGTGCTTTCGGCATCCACAAGAATTACCACAGTCTGTTTTGCATGCATGTTCCAGGAGATGAGGTGTATATAACCCGCCCTGGCCACTGGGTACTCCGAGGGTCATCGCAGACATCATATTCGTATTCAGCGATCCCAGAAACCCCCGAGTAACGAGTTTCGATCAATTTCGAGCTGAATTAATGGAAAGTTCCAGGAGATGAGTTAGACATACCCGCCTTGGGCCCTAGGTACTCCGAGGGTCATGGTCGACATCATATTTGTGTTCAGCGACCCCAAAACCCCCCGAGTAACGATCTTCGATCAATTTCCAGCTGAATTTATTGAAAGTTCCAGGAGATGAGTGAGACATACCCGCCCTGGGCCCTAGGTACTCCGAGGGTCATCGCCTACATCATATTCGTGTTCAGCGACCCCAAAAACCCCCGAGTAACGAGCTTCAATCAATTTCGAGCTGTATTTATGGAAAGTTCCAGAAGGTGAGGGTTATATAACCTACCCTGGCCCGAAGGTTATCGCAGACATCATATTCGTGTTCAGCGGCCCCAAAACCACCAGCAACGAGCTTCGATCAATTTCGAGCTGAATGAATGTAAAGTTCCAGGTGATGAGTTAGACATACCCGCCCTGGGCCCTAGGTACTCCGAGGATCATCGCCGACATCATATTCGTATTCAGCGACCCCAAAAACCCCCGAGTAACGAGCTTCGATCAACTTCGAGCTGAACTTATGAAAAGTGCAAGGAGATTAGGTGTACATAACCCGCCCTGGCCCCTAGGTACTCCATAGGTTTTTTGCCCAAAAGATGCTATGTTCACTAACTTTCCTGATGGCTTCTTGAATCGAATGCAAAAAACCGCATCTCGATTCATCTTACTCTGCCAATTTGCTTAGGTTTGGCCTATTTTTGTGCTTTATTTCCTCACCTATTATAACTTTTGTTGAACAAAATTTATGATTGAAAAGTGACTATTTTGAGTATTTCCAAAAATTGTGAGGAACGGACCCTTAACCAACGAAAATTACATTTATTGGAATTAGTTTTGACAGTATAAATTAATAATGTCTGTATTTGTTGCACAATGATTTTACCATTGTTTAAGAAAAGGAAGATTTTTTTGCAAGAATAAAATAGATTATTTAGCGTGAATTACAAGCTATGGGCTGGATTATACATAGGGATAATTTATAATTATAAATTTTTTATTATCTAGCGAAAATTGTGAACATACAAGCTATAAAAGGCTAAATAAGCCCTTGGTTCAATAAAAAAAATCGCTTTGCGTCGGGGCTCAATATGAACAGCGGGCTTAATCTTCTTCCGCCCTCGATATGTGAATAACTATTACGCACAACTGATACGTAAAACACGTTTTACATCCCAGTTAACGTGGCGGCAAATTATACTTTACGCTCGTAAAATAAAGGCCCGTTGCCTTATGAAACGCGCTTCTAATTTTTCGCCCGGAAAACTGTCATCCGAAAATAATCCTAATATATTAGTACATACAAATGAATTTTTGTATGGCGTTTATAGTGGAAATCATTAGCAGGTTTAGTTTATGCTTAGTGGAATCACTAACACTGATTAGAATAGAATATAATAGCTCTAATCGACAGCAATAATCAAATTTTTTTACAGAACGTCACTAAACCGTTTTTGAATGTAAACCAATTCTCATATCATTTATTCACAAAAAAACATTTTAAACGAACAAAAATTTATTAGATTAATTTAAAATTAAATTAATTGAAAATTTTCAATTAATAAATTGTCAATTAAATTGATTGACTGACTAATTTAATTATTATATCGAGCATATTATTATTTTAATAACCAAAATTATGCAATTATTATTTATTTACTCTTCATATTTGATTAGTACGATTGATAAAATGGTACTCAAAATTTTAGGGAAGGATGCTAAGTGGGTAACATCGAAAATTATTGCTTGTGCAAAACAGCTTTGTATTTGTTACAATTAGAGAAAATGAACGCAAAACCCTTGTTGATTTTGTGAAGTTTAAGATAGAAAAATTGTTTGCTTTTTTTCATTCAGACGCTTATCATCATAATAGCATATTTACAACAAAACAACTACAACACAAGTAACCAAAAAACAGATTCCAATTAGAGGTATAAAAATATGTTGATAACTCTCAATATACATGTGTTTGTTTAATGCATGTGTGTATATGGTGAAAAGGTAATTATTTACTTTTGGGGTTTTCATTGAGAAAATTGTTAGTTTGTTTTAATTTTCTTTTGTCATTAAGGAAATATTGTGGTATTTTTATTTTAAATGAGAAAATTATTATTAATTAAATATAAATTAATTATATATGGTTTTGTTAAAGGTTGCTAGAATTTAGAAAACAATAATTTGTATCTAGATATTAGATTTTTTAATTATCGTCGAGTTATAAATTGTTTTTTTTAATTATGTGTCTTGTAATAGGGATTACAATAACACATATATACCTTGGAAACCTAGGTCCCACCACAATGTGTGTTTTGAGGTGTTGATGGACGCTTATTAAAACTTTTAAAGATTGAATCCACTCCGCTAATTTGTCAATGAGTGTGCGATTTCGAATTGTTGTCAAATTAGTTTTTTTAGGAACAGCTAATTCTTTCAAACTGTGTTTTGAGGAAAACCTCTAACTTCTCAGGGTTAACGGAGGGCAAGAAGAAAACGTGAAAAATAAAGAAGACATTTTTATGGAAGGCTGAAACTCGAAGGTAGAGTAGAGGAGTAGTTTCTTTGGAACAGCTAAATACTAATCTATTCTTTCGTATTTTTGACCAATTTAATTATATACATCAAGCCGAAATGAATGCAATAAATGAAGTCTTAGTAAATTTTAAGCATATTGTAATATCAACTACATCTGTAATATCAACTATCAACATCAACCGCTAGAACAACGAAATAGTAGATTGTATAACTAACTACCAGTGTGAACGCGTTTTCCAAACATGAGTGTAGTTTGCAGCTCGAGCGTAGCAAGTGCTACAATCACTTGCGTTTGGAAACGCAGTTCGCTCTAGTAATACACACTAGTTTTTGTTACATATGTACAAAATTTATTAAATATTTATTTAATTGTTGATTACATCTATATAAACAAATTTAAGATATTTAAATAGAAACTAAAGTGCGCCATCTTCATTGTAATATTCGTATCAAAATTATAAGTTAATTAAAGTTGTAAAATTAAATTTGATTTCATATAAAATCCACCAATTTTCCAAATTTGATTTCATAAAATCGATCCAACATGTCAAGTGTTTAAATAAATTATAAACAAACAAATAGTGTAAATATATAATCTTATAATACAAATAAATTTTAAAAATATAAACATAGCAATCTGGCTAACAAACAATTTCGAAATTTAAAAAAAAAATGTCATCCACGTAAAGCTTTGTGCTGAAAATATCTTGACAGCTGGTTTGTATTTTGAAAACTCAAAATAATTGTTATTTCTTGCAAGTCAGATTGTTTTGGGCTGTGTTTAAGTTGTTTTTACTATATGTTAAGCTAGTTAAATTATTAATATTATTGAAATAGATAAATTAATTATTTCTACTCCTTATTGCTGTATGTAATGTGTCATTGACATATAGTTATAGCAGTTTGAAGTTTCAAATCTCATATGAAGGGGCGTTCTTAGTTTATAATTAAAATATACTGTCAACTCAAAAAATATTTTGATTGCCATATTTTTGGCGTGTGCAACAAATGTTTTTGCATGGGACAAATACTATTTCGAAGAATGAAATAGTAGATTTTTATGCAAGTGGTGAAAACGTCTCTTTTCCGAACAATGAAATAGTAGATTTTTATACAAGCGGTGAAAACGTCTCTATCGCGTCTCGTGGACAAACCGTTCAGGAACGCAAAAACGTAATTACCACGCGTAGAAAACGCTATTTTTCTAAGCTTGTAAACATAAATGATAATATTTCATCTACTCAAAACTTAGAAAACGACATATCTAAATTTGACTGTGTAAAAAATAAACAAGATTGGATTTTGTGTATAGCATTTTTACCAGTGTAAAATAATGTTATTATTGTGTTCGCCTACAGATGGAAAAATAACAGGCGAACACAATAATAATATTATTTAACACTGCTAAAAATGCTATATACAAACTCCAATCTTGTTTATTTTTTACACAGTCAAATTTAGATATGTCGTTTTGTAAGTTTTTAGTAGATGAATTTGACAATATGAATAATGAAAACAGTTCATATATTTTCTCTAAAACTTTTACAGATATTACAGATATTTTTTTTACCGACTGGAAGTCATCGTTTAAAGTATAAATTTAAAAAATTGTAGGTAAAGTTTCAATTGAAAACAACTAAAAATAAATTTTTTAATAAAATTTATTTATTTATTTAATAAATTTTTATTTTTTTGGCGGAAAGAACTCAGAATATGTTTTATATCTGACAGTTAATTATCGGAGGAAAAAGTTATACGATATATCTGATACAAATTTTATTTTATTGCTCCGATTTCTCCGATATAGAAAAAAAAAACACACTCATTATTAGTTTAATTACTAATTACACACAATTGATATAATGATTAGTTTCGATTCATTTCGATCAAAATCTCAAATATTCAATCAAATACTCAATCCTTTAAATAACCACCACCTGTAGGCGACCACCGAAACTTATTTACTTTCAGTCCTAGTGACTGAAAACATTTTCAGTCACTACTTAGAAAAAGTTTCCCTTTCACATAGGTTTTACTATATATTAAAATGACATATTCGTAGCTTGAAGTAGAAAAAATATTATTTTAGAACAATTTTATTTTATTTTTGAACAAAATTGGATATTTTTTGTGTTACAAAACATATTAAGTTATCTCTCATTTCTACAAATTGACAAGTAGTTTCATTTTCCAAATTATATGAGTGCTATGTAAATGTCGGTTCTTTCAAAAGCGTCATGACTGACCACTGAATTCGTGGAGAGCACACAAAAGAATTTGACCTTTCCGCTAATGAATTTGCAGTCACTATAAGGATAAGAAGGAAAAGGAAAACATGCTCCATCTACTCTGCACTTGTCCGTAGATAACAAAACTTAGATTTTAGCGCGCATTTCAAAAACTCTCACCAACCCGATAAACGTTAAAATCAGGACATTGCTTTGCTTCAGCAGGAGCTCCAAATTATTCGCGTAGTACAAACCTATTCTGATGTGGTCGTCATCTTCTATTATGATGAGTGATGACGATAGTCAATGTATATCCTAACCTCATCTACTACATGATAAAGATGGTGGTGCTCCCTGTCGATAAAATTACAGAGTGAAAATGAAACGAAGGGTCCAAAACTGAGCTTTACACCATGTGAATTCATTCGCCTACAACCACAATTTAAATCTTCGAGCATATTGATTAAAACAAAGTCTCGTTTAAACAATATTAGATACCGTTTGAAGGTATACTTAACTGTAGCATGCCGTTAGAATTTTTTTTGGTTGAGTTTGGTATCCAAAAGCTATGTAGCTTCCGCTTAATACTTATAACAATAATGGAACTACTTAAACTTGTGTATGTTCTTTTAACTTTTGTATTGTACGTATGTTCTCTTTGTGGCTTTGGGTGAGAGTTTTTTCTTCGTTACATTTTAGTTCTATACGTTAAGTAAATGTAATTTTTTGTAAGAGGAGGGATTTATATCCCCATGACTGAAGTCATAAAAAAACTTTTACATTTCGATTTCTTACATACATACTTTTATATTTCAACACCAACATAAAAATAGCTATTTCTGTATTAATATCAAATAGCTATTTATGTATACATATGTTTTGTCAATACTTTTTGTGAAAATCGTTAAATTTAAATAATTTTTTGTTTTTATTTTGAAGTAAAACTTCTTTAGGCGCGATATGACGAGTACTCAAAACTTTAAAATAAATAAATAAAATAAAGAAGAAATTCAAACAACAATGCAATAACAAGGCAAACGAATATTATGTTCGTCAAGCATACGATACAATTCGATTATCTGTATTGTGTGTGTCAAATGTCAATTGAAATTCATTCGTTAATGTTATTATATTTTTTTATTCAGTCTCGTATTAAATATTATATGAGTTGGATGTGTCGATTTTAGATACGTGATTATTGAGTTTCGTTATTTATTAAATTTATATTTTGAATTGTTTTAGTTTTTAACTGCACTCTAAAAAAAAATCGTGTAAATTTACATTTATTATAAATGGCATTCAGTTACCATTTATAATAAGGGTAATTTTCAACCACCGCCTTAAAATCAGTAAAAATACGCAATTAGTTGTAAGTTAAAATACACTAAAGTGTGTAATATTAAACTTAATTTTGTGTAACATTGACTGTAAAAATACAACTTTAGACGTATTTTTTAACCTTATTTTACACTGATTTATCTGCATATTATGTCACAATGTGTAAATTAATCAATAATGGTGTTCTAGCAATAAATACAAAAATATTTTTCCTGCATAAAAAAATAAATCTTTATTTCATAAAAATAAAATCATTTAAAAATCCATTAAAAAATTGTAACATTAAAATTATAAGGAAAACAGAAAAATTTTAACATTCGTTTTATAAGTCACTCATTCTGTGACCATTAACCTTAAAATTAAAATATTGATTTTTGAAAAATTATTGATGAGTTTAAGAATCACTCACATTTTCTGAGTTATATTTAGAAAAACATCTAACAAAGAATTTTATCCTTTGGGATATCTCTTAATAACATATTAAAATTATAAAAAAAAAACTCAACTTAAGACTATTACATATTATAATTAATCCTTTGTGTTCTGCAGTAAGAACGCGTTCAATAAAAATATGTGCTCGTTCTTCATCGTTTTGAATTGATGTTTCTGTAAAATGAATAATATATTTAAAAAAATTGTAAATATATTTAAAAAGATCTTTCAAACGTACTTAGTGTGAATATCCATGATCTGTTAATGATAAATGTGTTTTTTGATCTCCCATAAAGTAGTCTTACGTATCGTATTGTTTGAAAAATATTTTCAGATAAGCTCCATATATAACTCCTTATTATAATATGAAAAAAAAACTCATATTACAAGTAAAACACTTAAACATTATAAACAATTAATCCAACACTACCCAACATTATAGAAACAATCCGAACTTACAAAAAATGTAATACAATTAACAACTTCTGATTCCAACGTATTTTTGACACGCGTGTAATTTATTCGCACATGATAATTCGTAAATTTACAACAATGGAAGAGTAAAAAAAACCAAATATTCAAATTTTAGATCTTTGGATGCATCTTTACACATTTGGCGTAAAAACACAACAAAAATAGTAAAGTATTAGTAAAAATAGTATTTACGTATTTCGCCGTAAAATAATTACAATACACCTTCTTGGTGGAACTTTAAAATGCGAGAGGAATATTACTTAAAATAAGACGTAAATTAAGGCTTATTATAATGGTAAATTTACGTCTTCATATTTCGATTTTTTAGAGTGTGACTTTAAAAACGAGGAGCGTCTGTGTTTCATTGTGGGTTTTTTATGTATGTTGGCCGATTTCTCAAAAACGGCTCGTTCGATTTGGATGATTTAAATTGTATTCCATTTGGGTTGGTTTCAAGAGGGTCCCATAATTTTCTATGATGTGAAAAATATTGTTTTTCAGAAAATAGGAAAAAGCCGTGTTTTTATGTGTTTTAGCCGATTTCGTCAGAATATTTTAATCTGTTTGGAATTGAACTCAAACGTATTATATTGCTATGGATGTAGTTAAGAACATATGCAGTTGTTTTTTAAAGTTTATTTTTATACAAAAATATTTGTGTTGATTAAATTTGTTTTGTTAAATAAAAAAATTAGTGCGTTTAATCTTTGCATGCGGTTGAAGTAAATTTCTTTGGCTACTGTTTCAGGTATTAATAAAAAGATAAATTATAATATAAATATGTCATATTGCAAATTAGAGTAGCATTTCTTGATAATATAATTTACAACATGTGTATTACACAAAGCAATATTTACATAATGTATTACAAAGTCAATTCAATTATTATCATAATTGAAATATGAAATTAGAGGTTTATGATAACTAAAGTGAGAAACATAAACTTTACTTTGCAAATTTCCTAAATTTATTGAAAAACTGCATCAATTGTTGTACCAAATCTTGTGAAATTTAATTTGTAATACGTTGTAAGACTTTGTTCAACATTATGTAAATATGGCTTTTTATTAAACATTGTTGTAAATTATTTTATCAAGAAATGCTACTCTAAATTTCAATATGACATATTTATTATACATTTAATATTTTTATTAATACCTGCAACAGAAGCCAAAGAAGCTTTACTTCAACAGCGTGTAATGATTACGCACTTTATTTTTTTAATTTTTTTAGCATGGAGAGATCAGTTTTTATTGTTTTGAAAAATTTTTTTCTTTTTGATCTACGGGTGTGACAACCCCGCGTACTCCAGTCTCTGCTATTGACATACAAGTTAACGTGAGATATCACATACCACTGGCAATAGCAGTGATATATCACTAGGCAAGATGACATCTTAGGGGTGGTGGCGGATGAACTGTATTCAGTCAACGGTAGCACCCTCAATCTTAGCTGTGAAATAATCCTTGATGATGAGACGCTATTGCTTCTTTGAAGAAACGAGCATTCATATAACTATGTGTGGGCTTTAATCTTCAAGAAAGACAGTGCGTCACAGGATCAAGGAATATGCAACCGGTTGGATTATTGGCAACCACATTTTTGTTTTATTTCAGTAAATTTTTGTAAAAATTTGCTATTTACTTTTTAATTTACTTTTATTTTCTCTATTCTATCATAAAATATTGGCCTATGTCATATTTTGTCAGTGATGGGATTTTTTGTTTAGTTATCCATTCTTTAACTAAAAATGTAAAAAACAAAAAAAAGAAAGATTTACGTCCATCAACACCTCTGAACGTATGTTGTTGTGGGACCTTGGTCTTATCGGATTTTATGTGTTATTGTGACACATATTGTAATTCCTACTACACAACACATTTTATTGAAAAAAAAATTAATTTATTTAATTTTAATTGACAATTACTTACAAACTTACAAATGCTTAGATTGAACAATTTCTCTCAAAATAAAATTTCACAAAACACATATCTGTAAAATATGGAGGGGCTGAAATCTCACAGCTCTGAGATATCAAAACTTCGGTCTAGGTTAAGGATTTCGATATAGTTTTCGGCAAAAAACTTTTATGGGAACATAGTTTTTAGTTTTGGGCAGCGATGTATATCAAACATAACTTTTTGTTAAAGTACATATATTTTTTTTCTCTGTTTAGATATGTATTACAAAACTACCACGAAACATCAATACGTTGTCGGAAAATTATAACAGATCATTAAATAACATAATTTAGTGAAAAGATTATACAATCAGAAAACTCCTCAAAAACCTCTCCATTCAACGAAAATATTTCAAAATCACAAATTCATATTTCTTTCAATATTCCAAAAATATTGTAAAAATTACATAAAATCAAAAATTCAAACTTTTTTCAAACAATATTCTAAAAATATTTCAAAAATTCTTACAAAATCAAAGATTAAAACTTTTTTGAAAAATTCTAAAGATATTGCTAAAATTATAACAAAATCAAAAATTATAACTTTTGCCAAAATTATAAAAACTATAATAAAATCAAAAATTTAAAATATTTCAAAATTCTAAAAATATTCCAAAAATTCTTACAAAATTAAAAATTGAAACTTTTTCAAAATTCCAAAAATATTGCAAAAACTATAACAGATTCAAAAATTTCCATGTTCAATTATATTTAGCTGTTTGTTTACGTTTCATGTCAAACAAATAATTAATTTTATTTTTTCTAAAAAATTGGGTAAAAAAATAAATAAAAATCTTTCTTTTGACACACTTGACAACATTTTTTTGACAAACTTATAATGACATAATTCTCAATAATAATAATAAAACTTCAGTCATACAAATAATTAGTTCTATTTTTTACCAAAAAATTGGGTAAAAAAATAAATAAAAATATTTCTTTTGACACACTTCACAACATTTTTTTGAGTAACTTATAACGCAAAAATCTAGTTTTTGATCTCACATACCAATCCCTTGATCTCACATACCAAATTTTTCAAATCCCTTAAGCCGTTTCTAGATTTCGTCGGTTGTGACGGCCGGACGGCCAGCCGACAGACAGACATACATCTTTTTTTTTGCTTTTATAGAATCAGTAGGTTCTAAAACGTCTAGAAATGCCAAAAAAGTGGGGGTAAGAATTTTACTTTTAGCTCATGAATGTAATACTTAGGTCTTTCAGACCGAAGTAATTATCTAATGCACACATTCATTAGAAAACTTTTGTATTATTTTGTTCTCTTTATCTCCAATACATATTACATTAAGAAGAAATAAAAACAAAGTATTTTGACGGTTATTTTACCATTTTTTGTAAGTTGAAGAAAATAGTGAAAAAACCGCCAAAATACATATAACAATTTTAAGGTTATTTATTTTCCTATTTCTCCAATTTTCTTATTTATACCATTTAATGTGTCTTTGTTAAATTGTGTCTTTGAAATTATATAAATAAGTTGTTTGAAATAAAGTGAAATAAGTTGTTTGACTTTGATAAATTTACCTTTTAATTTATTTACAATTATTTGGGTGACTGATAAATGAACATGGGATCTTGATGAAACTTTGACTTATGATCCGGGTTCATTTGAAAATAGAAGATCTGGATTAATTTCAATATTGGAGAAAATAGCGTGGGGTCTCCCGAGCACCTTTAATTTTGAATCTTCAATAACTTGAAATTTTGGATTTCGTATCGTAATGAAAGTTTTTATATAAGGTTTAATTTCTGTTCCCAATACTTCTGCATACCAACTTCTGGTTTGTCACTTCCGGTTTTTTTTATAAAAACTTTTATGACTGCATAATTTTTAGTTTTGGGCAGCGATGTATATTAAACATAAAACTCTATGTTAAAGTACAAGTATTTTTTATCTCTTTTTAGAAATTTATTACAAAACTAACACGAAACATTAATACGTTGCCGGAAAATTATAACCGATCATAAATTAATATACTGTAGTGAAAATATGATGCAATCAGCAAACTACTCAAAAAACTCACCATAAAGCGTTTCGAGAAAATATTACAAAATCAAAAATTCATACTTCTTTCAAAATTCTAAAAATTATAATAAAATCAAAAATTGAAACTTTTTTTCAAAATTCTAAAAATATTCCAAAAATTATTACAAAATCAAAGATTAAACTTTTTTCAAAAATTCTGAAAATATTGCAAAAATTATAACAAAATGAAAAATTGAAACTTTTTTCAAAATTCCAAAAATATTCAAAAAATTGGAATAAAATCAAATATTTAAATTTTTTCTTAATTCTAATAGTATTCCAAAAATCAAAAATTCTAATTTTTTCAAAAATTCTAAAAATATTGCAAAAATTATAACAATATCAAAAATTGAACGTTTTTTGTCAAAATTCCAAAAATTATAATAAAATCAAAAATTTAAAAATATTGCAAAAATTAAAACAAAATCAAAACTTGAAACTATTTCCAAAATTCCAAAAATATTCCAAAAATTCTTACAAAATCAAAAATTAAAACTTTTTCCAAAATTCTAAAAATATTGCAAAATTTATTACAAAATTAAAAATACAAACTTTTTTCATAATTCCAAAAATATAACAAATTCAATAATTTTCATGTCCAAATTCATGTTCAATTGCATTTACGCCATAAAAACAGCTACATTTTTTTTTCCAAAAAATTGGCTAAAAAAAAGTATTTACATAAATGAAATCATTTTTCGACACACTTGACATTATTTTTTTACAAACTTATAATGCCATAATTCTCTATAATAATAATAAAATTTCATGTCATACAAATTAATTTTATTTTTTTCCAAAAAATTGGGTAAAAAAATAAATAAAAATATTTCTTTTGACACACTTGACAACATTTTTTTGACAAACTTATAATGCAATAATCTAGTTTCTTTCTTCCTACTCACTATGACTTACACTGAAAAAAATACAAAGTCAGGGCAATGATACATGTAAAAGAAATATCTTTCAGACATAAAAAATTTCGCATTTAATTGGTTGAGGGGCGGTAACATTTTTTAAATTTCAAAAAAATATTTTTGACTGAAAGACAGAAAAAATATCTGTAAGATAAAAAAACATAACCTAAAAAGATATTTTTTGGTTGACAGTTTAAACTGATTAACTGGAAAATTGATTTTAAAAGTAAGTTTTACCAATAATCAATTACAATTAACTTAATTTGATTATTTAATTACAATTAAAATAATTTGTTTACTTATTCATATAGATTTAGGCATTTTCACATTGGACCAAATTTGTATTTTTTTGTTGCGATTATCGCCTAATAAGTAAACAAATTATTTTAATTGTAGCTAAATCATCAAATTAAGTTAATTGCAATTGATTATTGGTAAAACTTACTTTTAAAATCAATTTTTCAGTTAATCAGTTTTAACTGTCACGCAAAAAATATCTTTTTAGGTTATGTTTTTTTATCTTACAGATATTTTTTCTGTCTTTCAGTCAAAAATATTTTTTTGAAATTTAAAAAATGTTACCGCCCCTCAACCAATTAAATGCGAAATTTTTTATGTCTGAAAGATATTTCTTTTACATGTATCATTGCCCTCACTTTTACAAAATTTTTATAAATATACAAAACACAAATTTTTTTGATAAAACTACAATTTTTTCCTTCAAAGCAAAAAATAATTTTTAAATCAAATAAATTGTTTGTTTTTTCAAATAATTTTTTTTGTTATCTACAATATTTTTGGTAAACTTACAAAAAAATTTGTGTGCTGTATATTTATAAAAAATTTGTAAAATTTACTTAGTTTGTTTTTTGAGTGTAAAATGAACGTTTTTTAAGCAAAATGTATGCATAATTCCTTGTTTTGACACACCTGACGATTTTTTTGACACAATTCCGGTACAGTTATCGAACACATCGAACTTTCGGCTCTTACCATTGAGTGTACGTATTTTTAGAATTCAAAATTTTTCAAATCCTTTTAGCCGTTTTCTAGATTTAGTCGGTTGTGACGGCCGGACGGCCGTCCGGCAGACAGACATACATTTTTTTTTGCTTTCTTAGAATCAGTAGGTCCTAAAACGTCGAGAAATGCCAAAAAAGTGGGAGTAAGAATTTCACTTTTAGCTCATGAATATATTACTTAAGTCTTTCAGACCGAATAATATATGTAAGTTTTTTTTTGGAAATGGGCTTAATGTATTTTTTTTCTTTTGACATTTGAGCGTGTGTTTTTCTGAAATATTTACGCTTTGCAGCCTGCTTTTCAATCGATTTTTGAATCGTAAAATTGCATTTTAAAAGTATCGAATAATAAGTAAATTACTATTTTAAAATATGGTTTTTGCTTAACAGAGTGTCAAAACCCCATTTCAATTTTCGCAGACTAGCTTGGATGCGACCGGTATACTCGTACAAAAAAGCCATTTATCGAAGTCATATAACAGCGATTTCTTTTAGTTCGTCAGATAATAAATATCTTGCTCTCAAACGCCAGTATTAAATAATTCCAAAATTTTCTGCCCTTCGTTTTTAAATATACCAGAAATTTTTTGATTTAAGAACACTCCAACATATTTTAAGTCAAAAATACTCAAACCAGTAAGTTTTTGATATTTTCAAACAAATATATAAATACATTATAAAACATAATAAAAACATAAAAAAACCAAAATAAATTTTTTCTTGTCAGACTATTTAATAGTATTAAAATAGCAATGATTGCACTTTTCCTCTATCCAAATGAGCAAACATTAAAAATTATGCTTGCAGAATATAAAAATATATTTACATAAATCATTTTAGTTTTTTTTTCAAGAACTCAATACAATAGGCCAATTCAATTGGTTTTTTTAAAGATTTAAATTTAATTTATTATAATTTGTGTTCTTAGATTGTATAATATCCTTTAGAAATATATGTACGGTTGAAGTTCTTCGTTTTGTGGGTGCAATTACTTATATTTCCTCGTTTAGGATTGCAACATTCTATATTGCAATGAAATGAATTGTCCACTTAACATTCAATTCCATTATTTCCACCATAAGGATTAAGTTATAAATTTACATAAAAACAAATAAATTATTAATTCCTTTCAAAAGATTAAACAAATTTCAAATCGGCTCACAGTGAAAACTCACTAATATAAATTTTTCCTACAAAAAAGATTTTCTGGAAATTTTATTTCTATTGGACTGGTTATTTTTTTTTTTTTTTTTTATTCTGGAAAATTCATATAAAATTAAATAGAAAATAATCGAAATAGTCACCTATAGTTTCGAAAAATAAATGTATTGGGAAATGTTAATTTACAATTGATTTGTCTTTATATATTTTATTATAGAAAATTTATTAATTAAATTCATTCATGGGAAATTTTCATATTTTTGGAATTTAAATTTTTGTTTGTTATTAGCAATATTGGCTTACGTTATAATGTTTTTAATGTCGAGATTTTCCATTTTTTCTAAAAAAAAATCTCTTTTAGTGTAAAATACAGAAAATGGAAAAAGAAAAATTTTCTGTCGTTATCGGTTCATTATTTTGTTATGATTGACTTTTGTTTAGATTAATTTTGTTTAAATATGTTGGGAAGCATTTTACTTCTAATGATTTACTCATATTAATTTTATTGCCGAAAGTAAGTTGTGTCAAGCTAAAGCTTTATGTTAAACTTAACAAAAAATATACAAAATCAATGATCAATGATCTTCATATTGTCCAAAACACTTACCCTCCAAGTATAAACATAAAAAACTAACGGCAATAAGAAAATATGATTGTTTTTCTTCTTTCTGCTACCACCAAACAAATTACATTAAGTCTAAGTTCAATGTAGTTTTCCGTTTTTATTCTTTTATTTCGTTTTTGAATCTTAAATTTTTGATCTCCAAAGTTATAAGAAAACAAAATATATAAAATAAAATCAAAGAACTTAACTTAGTTTTCCTTTATATAATTTCTTTATCTTTATTTTCATCGATTGTTGTTGTTGTAGATCTTACACAAGTTTTTTCTCACTAAAACTGTGTTTCTTTTATCGTTAAATAAGAAAAACTAAATAAAAAAAATAATGTGAAGATTTTGACCAATCTGTTGTTTTTCCTGTTTTTATTGTTCAGTCTTTAGAGGATTTCAAATGATAGAAGTAGTTATTTCATTCGGGTTTTAGTGTTTTGGTTATTTAAAACGATTAAGATTAGTATTTAAATCGAATGAAATTGTAAGGGATTTTTTGAAATTTTTTAAATTGGATCTCAGTCGTTTTAAGCATCGTTCAAGTTCGCATAGTTGGTTTAAGAGTACACTGAAAAAAAAATTGAAGTTCATGACAACCTCATCTCGAAGTTGGCAGTTGATTATTCATGCAAAGAAAAATTATTTGCAAACAATTTCACTGTGATTGGGACAACTACACGATAACATTTTCCTAACAACAGAATGAGCTTTATTTAAAATATAAAGTGTTATATCCAATATAACAGTAGTTGAATAAAGATAATAACTATTTCCCTGAAAAAAATTTTCTTTGGCCTTATATCATGAATTTTTCATTTTAAAGTTTAAGTATTTGAGATTAATTGAACTATATTTTATTTTCACATAAATATTTCGTGTGATTGTCTCAACTTCATCGATTTATAATTTTAGAGTTGTTGAATCAATTTCGTAGTTTGATTCGCCATATGTGATCGCACGGTGAGATTGAGACAATTGCATTTCGATTGGAAATAGGACATGTTTTTTTCAGTGTAGGGCTCTCTCTAAATGCATATATTGAGATGTTTTAAAAATACCTCTATCATTAATGCATTATCTAAAACCCGTTAGACGTTCCTAAACACTCTAACACAACTGACAACACTCAAAATTGTTTAATTTTTTTTTTGCCAATCTTCAAGTTGTTGCCAATCTTCAAACATTATCCTATCATGAGCGCCAGCATTGTCTTACGTCACATTTAAGTATAAAAACTAAAGAAAAAGACGAAGATTTAAACGTTGGGCAATTACTTATACGAAAAAAGTTTGAGAGCGCTGATGCATTGGATGACATCACCAACAGTTCTCCAAATATAGTGTTCAGAAAGTGCGCTTATATTCAAAAAATACTGGAATTGACTGGAACTGTCAAGTTGACAGTTGACTGTCAGCTGCATGGCACGATGCCTACTATAAGTGGTACTATCAGGTCCACTCCTTTACCTTGGCTCCCTGTATTAAGCAATATCGCTCCACCTGCACTCAGACGCTCACATGCGCTCATGCATGAACATGAAAAGGTAACCAACAACATCACGTTACCCTTGCACAAATATTACGACGACCATGCTCGTTGTCGATTGAAGTCAAGAAATCTTCCACATAAAACTGCCAGCAACCTGTTGGCAACTAATTTTAATATCTTGAATGCCTGGGACGCCTTCTGACATCATTACAATACACTTAGGCTTTCTATTACTAACCCGACTTCTGCCCAACCTGGTTTCGATTTGCCACGTCATACCTGGACTACACTAAACCGAATAAGAACGAATCATGGACGTTGTGCTGATTCTTTCTACAAGTGGGGAATTTCAGAGTCCCCTCAATGCGACTGCGGCGCTCCACAACAAAGCATAAAACAAATTGCAACTGTGTGTCCGATTCGACGATACAATGGCGGCATCCCAGACATCCAATTGGCAACTCCAGATGTAGTAGCATGGATAGACTTACTCGATTTAAACATCTAATGTTCAAATGTACTGGCCAATGCTTAAATATTTTACTTTTTAACTAAAAAAGACGCGCAATCAAATTGATTGTAAGCTCATTTAATGTGTATTCATGTTTCGTTTTAGGTAGATTTCATAGAAAAATCTACCTTTTTAAGTTTTATTTTTGTTTTTTAATGTGTCATAAAAACCATACGCTAAATAAAAATAAAAACTTAAAAGTAACCTAGTAAAACAATTATGAACAAGTGTGTGAAATGTGCAATAATTATGGTTGTTACAAAATCCTCGTGTACAAAATAAGCCATAATACATGTCATTCACATGATGTTCACCATAAACACCGTGCATATGTCGTAAAACGCCTTAGCTTATAATGCACATAATTGTTAGCCGCATGTTTCACGAATAATAAAAAATGAAATTTAGTCAATGATAAGAATAATCAACAAAGAATAAAAAATCCCAGCGGCAGGTATATCCGCTAGAAATAGGTAGATTTCGGGGTCAAACGGTTTTGTGTCCAAATAAAATTAGATAAGTCAGATTAGTTTAAATAAAAAATTTAAGTAGAAACAGAATAATTCAAAAAAATTATCGAACCAAATTAAATACATTATCCGAACTAACTCCGTCAATACAATTTCGGAACAGTTTTATTTAAGTTGGTTTAAACTACTTTTAATAACATATTAAATCCACCAAAGATCAAATGAACTACGTCACAACTACAATTATACCATCACACATAATTTATAATCAAACATTATCAAACAATTTTATTTCAAAATCATCTTTTGTTGTTGTGTTTTTTTGTTCTTATTTAATCTTTTTTCAAACGGTTACTTAGTAAAAAAAATAAAAACAAAAGAGATTTTGATAAATTTTCTATGGTATTAAATGGCTTGATAGTTTTTTGCAAAGGGTTCATTATAACGCTTATAAAAATGGAACCTTTTGGGTTAGAAAGCTGAAATTTTTTGAGGCTATAGTTGAAAAGTATGTTTAAAAGTTAAGATGAATTTAAATAACATAAACTGAAATATGATGAAAGCATTGCCTTTTGCGTTTGTTTTCATTTCAACAGACCTAGGGTCTCAACCGTTAAACTTGAACTATTTTTTTTGAAAATTTTGGAAAGATTTATATTTTAAGTACGTGAAAAAAAGTTTTCAAATATGAGCTTGGCCATTTCAGCTAGATCAAGGACAGCAAAGTTTAGTAAATTTTTAAAACAGCTGATTTTTGAGGAACCTGAAACGCCAAGGTTGTCATCTGGATAAAAATGATAAAAAAAGGTTTAAATATTCAATATTTTAAAATTTTATTAAAATATTATTATTCAAACGGAAGTTATAGCGCCCTAGATTATTCGAGTTTTTAGGCTCTAGCCGCTTAACCGGTACCCAGATATGGCCAGTTCACGAACTTGTCCACGACATTATTTGCTGAAACATACACAGAAAATTATTTTGGTGTAGGTCGAAAAATGCGACCGTGAGAGTGCCGCTAAATTCCGTTATACCTCATATCGTTATATATATATATATATATATATATATATATATATATATATATATATATATATATATATATATATATATATAAATATATATATATATATATATATATATATATATATATATATATATATATATATATATATATATATATATATATATATATATATATATATATATATATATATATATATATATATATACATATATATATATATATATATATATATATATATATATATATATATATATATATATATATATATATATATATATATATATATATATATATATATATATATATATATATATATATATATATATATATATATATATATATATATATATATATATATATATATATATATATATATATATATATATATATATATATATATATATATATATATATATTTAGGGTGTCCCAAGACATAGAGCAAAAAAATTTTTTTGCAAAATTTTATACGCTACACGCTAAATTTTTTCCAATTAACCTTAAAAACTTAAATTAAAAGTTTTACTGCGATTGGATGACGATAACCCGTGCCGACTTGAAGTTGAACTTTAACATACGAGCTTTTACTGCGATTACTGTGCAATTATTTGAGAAATTATTTTACTCTCATTAAATAAAACGCCAATGAATTAGAAAAAGATATTACTTTGGTCTGAAAGTCCTAAGTATTACATTCTCGATCCAAAAATGAAATTCTTACCCCATTTATCGACGTTTTAGGACTTACTGATTCTAAAAAAAACTGTATGTCTGTCTGCCGTCACAACCGACGAAATCTAGAAAACCGCTGGAAGGGATCTCAAAAATTTTTGTTTCTAAAAATAGGATTATTCAATTGTAACAGCCAAAATGACGATGTGTTCGATAACTTTACGGGAAGTGTGTCAAAAAAAATCGTCAAGTATGTCAAAACAAGGAAATTCGCATAGTTTTTGCTTAAAAACGTTCATTTTAAGTGATTGCGAATAGGAACATTGAATTTGGAGAAATTTTGATGGTCGGTATTGGTATGTGAAACCAAAATCTAGATTATTGCGTTATAAGTTTGTCAAAAAAATGTTGTCAAGTGTGTCAAAAGAATGATTTTATTTTACTTAATTTTTTGGAACAATATGACATTAATTATTTGTTTGACATGAAATGTTATCGAACATGAAATTGGACATGGAAATTTTTGATTTTGTTATAATTTTTGGAATATTTTAAAAATTTTTGAATTTTTGAAAAAAGTTTAATTTTTTGATTTTGTAATAATTTTTGGAATGTTTTTAGAACTTTAAAAAAAAGTTTAAATTTTTTATTTTATTTTAATTTTTAGAATATTTTTTGAATTTTGAAAGAACCATGAATATTTGGTTTTGTAATATTTTCTTGAAACGCTAAATGGAGAGGTTTTTGAGTAGTTTGCTGGGTGTTGCATCTTTTCACTAAGTTATATTAATTTATGATCTGTTATAATTTTCCGGCACTTATTAATATTTCGTGTTAGCTTTGTAATAAATTTCTAAACAGAAATAAAAAAATATTTATACTTTAACAAAGAGTTTTATGTTTGATATACATCGCTGCCCAAAACTAAAAGCAATGTCCTCATAAAAGTTTTTTGCCGAAAACTATATCAAAATCCTTAATCCAGACCGAAGTCTTGATATCTCAGAGCTTGAGATTTCAGTCCCTCCATATTTTAATATTATTTTTAATTACAACAACTATTACTAAGCATATTTTCTTTTCAATGTTTGCTGTTTACAGTCCGGATATAACATCTTGTGCTTTTGTACGCAACATAACAAATATTGCATCAATTGTAATTAAACAATGAAAGTCCTGCATTAATCTGAATCAATGCTTAGAGCATCTGAACAATCTGAACGATACAGCTGCAATGCTCTAAGCATTGATATCACCTTTTTAATTATTATTTCTATTATTATTTATTCTACTTTCAATTTATCAATTTTGGAAACAGGCACCATTCCACCTTTTCTCTATAGCATTCTATTTTATGATGATCAACTTTTTGCCAATGATCTCTAATTTTTTGAAAAAGTGGAATGTCCGGGCTTATTATAGGCACTTGTTTTATTTTCACTTCAAAAAGACTTTCTAACACCAGCTCGTACATGTGATGGTTGCAAGCGAAAATAAGTTTTTCTATATTGATTTTTTTCAACGCGCACACATACGATGTGTATGCGAAGCAGTTATAGTATCACAGCAGAGAATTTGTACTTTGTCTTGAGTTTTCAGTCTAAAATAACATTCCAAGCGTGTCTATAGAATTAATCAGTTTTGGCACAAAAGTTGTTCTTTGTTTTCGTATGAAATGTATTATATTAAAAAACAATATATTATACAACAATACTATACGAGAGCTTGCCCATTTGAAGGAAGTTTTGGGTTATCTTTTATGTATATTTTTTGTTTAGAACTACCTAGTTCGACGGACATATTTATTTTTCAAGAAAAATTCGTATAACCGACAAGATATTTAGAAATTATAAGCACATCAAAAAAGGTATGCGCGCTAAAGTACACAATCAAGTATTGAGATGTTTAGGTCCAAGTCGGCACGGGTTACTGTTATTTAAATTGCATGAAATTTTTTTTACAGTTGTTTTGACATAAAAGAAAAAAAATTAAAGGGTATGCGTTAAAAAAAACAATTTTAATTTTTCTGGGACACCCTAATATATATATATATATATATATATATATATATATATATATATATATATATATATATATATATATATATATATATATATATATATATATATATATATATATATATATATATATATATATATATATATATATATATATATATATATATATATATATATATATATATATATATATATATACATATATATATATATATATATATATATATATATATATATATATATATATATATATATATATATATATATATATATATATATATATATATATATATATATATATATATATATATATATATATATATATATAATTTTTTTTTTTTTTGTTTTTCCATCTCCGCTTATCACATATAGTCGTTTGGCATCAAAATTTTTCCGAAATTCCGAGATGAAGCCCATTGCAATAGGTAGATTTTTATATGAAATCTACCTAAAATGGAGAGTGAAAAAGCAGTTTAACATTTTCTGAAATGACTGGCTTCGTTTAACCTTTTTTTTTTTGAGTTAATGTGATTCGTAATAATAAATTGGAATGGCCGACGCATATTCAATTTTGAATAAGCTCATGTAGTTGAAATAATAGAAGCAATAGTTTCCGTCAGTTAAACATACTTTATTTTCGCAAACAGTTTCGGTAAAACTTCCAAAGTCTTGATATTGAAGCAATTTTTGAACTATAACAGCTGTGCTTCTGTAAGAACTTTAAACAGTTACAACTGAAACTACTTCAATTCTAATGACAGCTATAACTTCTATAACCTCGTTTGAAGTTGGATTCTTAGAGTTGGGTAGATGAGTTTCGGTAAAGAGTCTAATATTAAATAAAGAAG
The DNA here is from genome assembly GCA_963693315.1 of Diogma glabrata. Taxonomy (NCBI): domain Eukaryota; kingdom Metazoa; phylum Arthropoda; class Insecta; order Diptera; family Cylindrotomidae; genus Diogma; species Diogma glabrata. The sequence continues at coordinate 263,013,430 of OY856186.1, forward strand.
TATTTTAGAAGCTTTCACTCCAGTGGTGGAGGGTGTTCTCTGTGAAAGTTCTATCGAAAGTTTATAAAAGCAAAATTTAACTAGCTTCCACTTCGAAGCTTTAGCGATGCTTTACTTAAGCTTAAGCTGCTATAACTTAAAATTGAGAATTGAGTTTGCTAGTTGGGCTATTGGTTTACAAAGAACAACAATCACATCAATTTTCTCCTCCCAAAAATATAATGAATCTGGCGTAATCCTTTTTCCTTTTTACATGATGTCGAAGATAACCAAACCTCTGGGAATATTGATAAACCTAAACCTATAAAATTAGCCTAAAAAGACAACTAATGAAGTACTGAAAATTTACCGCTATCGAAGAAATTGAATTACTTCGAAACACCAGATGAAGCAGAGACTCAATCTAGGTGAGAGTGCCTGAATTCTGATGTTTTTGTTAGGTGACCCTTAACTCATTGTTTAGCATTTACATAAACCTCGCAGTCATTTATGGTATTGTTATATTTAAGAGCTCAATACTATTTGATCAACATCCTATCAGAAGGGAACTTATATATCATAAGGTAACTAAATTTCAAAATTAACTGCTGAGCTTCGACGGAGTAAAATATTGGAGAAATATTTGGAGATGGTTGGGAATAGGAATTTTGGAAAAAAAATATTCTTATGGTCTACAACGAATTTTATTTAGAAAAATTCATGAACAAACAACAGCAGAAGCAAAACAATTAATAATGTCCTTACCAATACACTTTTTAAGGCACCACAAACAGCTTTATGGGTAAGACTCAGCCCAAGGTAAAAATATAGTAACAAAAACTGTTTTTTTATATTTTTATAGACGCAAAACCCTAAGGGAGCAAATACAATTCGCACACGACGGACATTTTTTATCTTTACTATATCATGTTTACTTCAGATATTACTGTCTCACAGATTAAACATTTGTGTATAATGGCTTATGATTCCGTTAGTTTGTATGGTCGGCAAATCTTGCAAACGGTCAAATGTTTTAAATTTAATAAAAACTTTATAACAAAAGTATTTTTAAAATAAATATATAATATAAAGCCAATAATCAAAATCCTTAAAGATTACTTAAAATTTTACTCCTCGGAGATGTTCGTGTAACATAGCAATCACCTACAATTTCAGCCTCAATGCTTTTTGCTGAACGATTTGAAATTGTATTATTACTACTAATTATGCTGTACATATCCATACTATTTTTAGCCAACACTTTAAGAAGTGTTATATTGATAGCTTTGAAAAGATATTTTTGTCTATATTCTTTTAATGTATGCGCTATGCCAGCTGCACCATAATGTAATCTTCAAATAAAATTATTTTCTTAATATAGAAATTCAACTCCACAGTTTTAAGAATGACTTACAATAAGTTCCAAGCGACAAGTTCACCATCTTCTGTAAAAGCTCCAAAACCAAAGTTATGTTTAATCATACGTTCAATGTATTTAGTCGTAGAAGGAGGGCTTGTATACTCCCAAACAGAATCTACCAATTTTGCATGTTCTAACGAGAGTGGTTTTATGTGAAAACCAGATGGAACTCTGAAATTGTAATTTTATGGTATTTTTCGTCGTATAACATATAAAGAAAAATAATTCTTACTCTACATTGAACAAATCAGCATTTTCTTTTCGAGAACAAAGTAAATTTCCATAGTAGTCGTTATCGATTCTGAGATCTAACGATTTTATATGATTAATTATCATGGAGTGATGTGTGCTAGCGTAAAATGTTCGATATGATTTGTCTGTCAAATTCAGCAATGAAAACAACATGTGTAATCGTTTATCATCTTTATTTAAAGATCCTAGTTGAATGTAAAAATCATCCTGTTTAAGGAACAAAACCAAAATTTTATGATTGGAGTCAAGAACACTCGAACCAATTACTTACAACAATTATAAAAGTTCCATCACTCCAATCGTTGTCTAAACAAATTACTCTTATATTTTCCATTTTCACATTTTGTTCAAACCAACGAACATAATTATGAATTGTATAATAATTTAAAATATGTTTTGGCCACTCTATTTTATACATGTCACGCAATTTAGCCCAGTTAGATGGTGAAATGTCACAAACATGATTCTCTGTCATTTTAAATAAATTGAAAATTGACGACTGAAGCTATTTTAAGTCTATGTTTGAAGAGTAAATTGATTCAACATTGAAAGCGCATGCGTTAAAATTACTAACGTAATCTACAGATAACAAAAATTAAAAGACTTAAGCACATAATGTTTCAAAACAGTAAATTAAAACAAAGTATTTATTAAACAGAGAGGAATCGTGAGATCATGGATGTACTGGATATTAGATATTATTGTATACTTTAAATGTTGAACTTTAACAGTTCAACTTTGTTTGTTGAGTGATAGATGTTGGTTGTTGGATGTTGAATGTTGGATGTTGAATGTTGAATGTTCGATTTTGATTGTTGGTTGTTAGATGTTGGATGTTGGATATTGGATGTTAGATCTTGGATGTTGAATGTTGGATGAATTTGAAGTTGGATTTTGGATGTTGGATGTTGGAGTTGGATGTTAGATGTTGGTTGTTGGATGTTGAATGTTGGATGTTGAAGGTTGGATGTTTGATGTTGGATATTGTAGGTTGGATGGTAGATGTTGGATGTTGTATTTTGGCTGTTTGATGTTGGATGCTGAATGTTAGGTGTTTTTAAAAATTTTTGAATAACTTGGAAAGTGGGTTGGTCACTACTCCTTTACTCGTATTTCTTTCCCCATTCAAATGACTAAAATCTTATAATTTAATCGGCAGTAATAAAATAACAAACCAAGTACATCATAACAAAAATGCCATTTACGCAGGTCTAACTCTACTTAACGTATCCACAACATTTTCATTTATGATATTATTTTTATAACCGAATTAGTTATATTTATATCTCTACCCATTTTGAAATGAACACTGTGCGCTCTTGATAATGTGATCATAATCAGGAATATCCAAGGAGTTGCGTCCATTTAGATTTAAAGTTCAACTAATTTCAGTTTGTGAGTTCAAGTATGTCTCCTCTGCCCATCACAAATGTTGAATTGCACGCAAAAATTTCATAAGAAAACGAACTCAAATGAACAAAAAACAGGGACTTTGATGGCCTAAAAAACCAGAGGAACCAAAACTATCACCATCACTACGACAAATATATTTATTACATTAAAAAAATTGTTCTACTCACCCCATTATTTGTAATAAATACCAACCGCCATACTTCTTCAACATTTGACAACAATAGTGACTAAAATCTAAATATATGATATATAAAAAAAATGTTACACCCGAAGCGTTGCATCTAAATATGTAATTGTTGAATAAAAACAAAAATAATATAGTAAGCCAGTCGTTACGCCAAAGTGACAGGCGATTGCTGAAAAATGATAATAGAATAATAATATAACTCAATCGTTGCGCTACAGGTACAGGTGATTGTTGAACAATGATAATAGAACAATAATATAGATAAATGATTGCCCCAAAAGCCACAGGCGAATGTTGAACAATAATAATAAAACAACTCAATCGTTGCGCCAAATCTACAGGCAATTATTGAATAGTAATAAAAATATAAATTAATCGTTGCACCAAATGTCATAGGTGATTGCTGAACAACACTAATAAAGCAACTCAATCGTTGCGCCAAACGTACAAGCGATTGCTGAACAATATAAAAAATTATCTTTGCGCCAAAATAAACCAACATTATTTTATTGATAATAAATTATTACCACATTATCCGTTAATACCACCTTCAAACTATGTTCACAATGTTTTTTTTCTTTTCAGACTAATTTAGATTTCACTATAGACAGAATGAGACTATATAGAATACAGACAGACTATAGAATACAGGCAGTTGAAATTCTTACCTGTTATATCGTTTCTCGTTCGATATGAATCTTTCCTAGACTATAATATTTTTGGTAACGTCATTACGACAAATGAAGATTGCAGTCATATTTTTAAGTTGTGAAATGAAAATGTATCTGTGTGATTCTATTTTTTCGCCATTTTTTTAACGATAAAAATTTAAATGAAAAAAATTTAGGCATTTAAAAAATTTAGATATTTAACTGCATATAAAAAATTATATTGATTTTTCACTATTTTCTTAATATTATAAAAAACAAATCCATCACTACGGGTGATAGTTTTGGTTCCTCTGGTTTTTTAGGCCATCAAAGTCCCTGTTTTTTGTTCATTTGAGTTCGTTTTCTTATGAAATTTTTGCGTGCAATTCAACATTTGTGATGGGCAGAGGAGACATATTTGAACTCACAAACTGAAACTAGTTGAACTTTAAATCTAAATGGACGCAACTCCTTGGATATTCCTGATTATGATCACATTATCAAGAGCGCACAGTGTTCATTTCAAAATGGGTAGAGATATAAATATAACTAATTCGGTTATAAAAATAATATCATAAATGAAAATGTTGTGGATACGTTAAGTAGAGTTAGACCTGCGTAAATGGCAATTTTTGTTATGATGTACTTGGTTTGTTATTTTATTACTGCCGATTAAATTATAAGATTTTACTCATTTGAATGGGGAAAGAAATACGAGTAAAGGAGTAGTGACCAACCCACTTTCCAAGTTATTCAAAAATTTTTAAAAACACCTAACATTCAGCATCCAACATCAAACAGCCAAAATACAACATCCAACATCTACCATCCAACCTACAATATCCAACATCAAACATCCAACCTTCAACATCCAACATTCAACATCCAACAACCAACATCTAACATCCAACTCCAACATCCAACATCCAAAATCCAACTTCAAATTCATCCAACATTCAACATCCAAGATCTAACATCCAATATCCAACATCCAACATCTAACAACCAACAATCAAAATCGAACATTCAACATTCAACATCCAACATTCAACATCCAACAACCAACATCTATCACTCAACAAACAAAGTTGAACTGTTAAAGTTCAACATTTAAAGTATACAATAATATCTAATATCCAGTACATCCATGATCTCACGATTCCTCTCTGTTTAATAAATACTTTGTTTTAATTTACTGTTTTGAAACATTATGTGCTTAAGTCTTTTAATTTTTGTTATCTGTAGATTACGTTAGTAATTTTAACGCATGCGCTTTCAATGTTGAATCAATTTACTCTTCAAACATAGACTTAAAATAGCTTCAGTCGTCGATTTTCAATTTATTTAAAATGACAGAGAATCATGTTTGTGACATTTCACCATCTAACTGGGCTAAATTGCGTGACATGTATAAAATAGAGTGGCCAAAACATATTTTAAATTATTATACAATTCATAATTATGTTCGTTGGTTTGAACAAAATGTGAAAATGGAAAATATAAGAGTAATTTGTTTAGACAACGATTGGAGTGATGGAACTTTTATAATTGTTGTAAGTAATTGGTTCGAGTGTTCTTGACTCCAATCATAAAATTTTGGTTTTGTTCCTTAAACAGGATGATTTTTACATTCAACTAGGATCTTTAAATAAAGATGATAAACGATTACACATGTTGTTTTCATTGCTGAATTTGACAGACAAATCATATCGAACATTTTACGCTAGCACACATCACTCCATGATAATTAATCATATAAAATCGTTAGATCTCAGAATCGATAATGACTACTATGGAAATTTACTTTGTTCTCGAAAAGAAAATGCTGATTTGTTCAATGTAGAGTAAGAATTATTTTTCTTTATATGATATACGACGAAAAATACCATAAAATTACAATTTCAGAGTTCCATCTGGTTTTCACATAAAACCACTCTCGTTAGAACATGCAAAATTGGTAGATTCTGTTTGGGAGTACACAAGCCCTCCTTCTACGACTAAATACATTGAACGTATGATTAAACATAACTTTGGTTTTGGAGCTTTTACAGAAGATGGTGAACTTGTCGCTTGGAACTTATTGTAAGTCATTCTTAAAACTGTGAAGTTGAATTTCTATATTAAGAAAATAATTTTATTTGAAGATTACATTATGGTGCATCTGGCATAGCGCATACATTAAAAGAATATAGACAAAAATATCTTTTCAAAGCTATCAACATAACACTTCTTAAAGTGTTGGCTAAAAATGGTATGGATATGTACAGCATAATTAGTAGTAATAATACAATTTCAAATCGTTCAGCAAAAAGCATTGAGGCTGAAATTGTAGGTGATTGTTATGTTACACGAACATCTCCGAAGAGTAAAATTTTAAGTAATCTTTAAGGATTTTGATTATTAACTTTATATTATATATTTATTTTAAAAATACTTTTGTTTTAAAGTTTTTATTAAATTTAAAACATTTAACCGTTTGCAAGATTTGCCGACCATACAAACTAACGGAGTCATAAGCCATTATACACAAATGTTTAATCTGTGAGGCAATAAAATCTGAAGTAAACATGATATAGTAAAGATAAAAAATGTTCGTCGTGTGCGAATTTTATTTGCTCCCTTAGGGTTTTGCGTCTATAAAAATATAAAAAAACAGTTTTTGTTACTATATTTTTACCTTGGGCTCAGTCTTACCCATAAAACTGTTCGTGGTGGCTTAAAAGGTGTATTGGTAAAGACATTATTAACTGTTTTGCTTCTGCTGTTGTTTGTTCATAAATTTTTCTAAATAAAATTCGCTGTAGACCATAATAATATTTTTTTTTCCAAAATTCCTATTCCCAACCATCTCCAAATATTTCTCCAATATTTTACTCCGTCGAAGCTCAGCAGTTACATTTTGAAATTTAGTTACCTTATGATATATAAGTTCCCTTCTGATAGGATGTTGATTAAATAGTATTGAGCTTTTAAACATAACAATGCCATAAATGACTGCGAGGTTTATGTACATGCTAAACAATGAGTTAAGGGTCACCTAACAAAAACATCAGAATTCAGGCACTCTCACCTAGATTCAGTCTCTGCTTCATCTGGTGTTTCGAAGTAATTCAATTTCTTCGATAGCGGTAAATTTTCAGTACTTCATTAGTTGTCTTTTTAGGCTAATTTTATAGGTTTAGGTTTATCAATATTCCCAGAGGTTTGGTTATCTTCGACATCATGTAAAAAGGAAAAAGGATTACGCCAGATTTATTATATTTTTGGGAGGAGAAAATCGATGTGATTGTTGTTCTTTGTAGACCAATAGCCCAACTAGCAAACTCAATTCTCAATTTTAAGTTATAGCAGCTTAAGCTTCAATAAAGCATCGCTAAAGCTTCGAAGTGGAAGCTAGTTAAATTTTGCTTTTATAAACTTTCGATAGAACTTTCACAGAGAACACTCTCCACCACTGGAGTGAAAGCTTCTAAAATACTTCTTTATTTGATATTAGACTATTTATTGAAACTCATCTATGCAACTCTAAGAAACCAACTGCAAACAAGGTTATAGAAGTTAAAGCTGTCATTGGAATTGAAGTAGTTTCAGTTGTAACTGTTTAAAGTTCTTACGGAAGCACAGCTGTTATAGTTTAAAAATTGCTTCAATATCAAGACTTTAGAAGTTTTACCGAGACTGTTTGCGAAAATAAAGTATGTTAGACTGACGGAAATTATTGCTTCTATTATTTCAATTACATGAGTATATTCGAAGTTGAATATGCTACGGCCATTTCATTTTTTTCAGAATAGAATTATGCAACCGGTGGATTTTTGTTTTTTAAATTAAAGTTTTGAAATAGCCAAAAAGAAATCAAGTCAACTAGAGTGGAATGACGAAAATTTAAAAATTATTGTGCTGAGTCTTATGAATAATTATATACGAATTTACTTTACATTTCTGAGGGCCAAACTCGTCAAGAAGAACTAAGGGGGTAGAGAGTTTCACAATTAAGTCACTCTAATAAAAAAATTACAGCAAATGGTGTGCCGGATAGAAAATCTTTCCTATCCATCTTCTTTCTATTCGTCACATTTCCCCATTCTCTTAATTGGATTTCATTTCAAAATTATAAAAAAAACCGTTTTCAAAATTTATCTCAAATCTATTTGTTTTATGAAAATTGGTTGATATTTTACAAACAATAAAATTTGATGGAAATAATATTTGCATTGTATTACATTGCAAATTTATTACACAAAACGAAGGTAAATGAACTAATTGACGACACATGAATTATGTTAAACTAATTAATGTGTCGATATAAAGTTTCATTAACCTTGGTGTGTAAGTAAATTGAATTTTATTTGATTGTAATTTGGAAACCAATCAAATTACAAATTTTATTTTATATTTTCATTAATTGGCAAAAATTTCCAACATTTTTTTTTTGGACGGAATAGAAAAAATTTATTGGTTTAATCAAGGAGTCGAGTCTGGAATTTTGAAGTGGGCATATGTCCCATTTAAATTTCATTATTATTTTAAGTATTTATCGGTATCGAGTAAAGTTTGTAGTACATATCAATTTTAGTTGTGGTTTTGTGGTTTTGTAAGGTTTGTTTTGGTGGTGTAGTGTATACGTATTGTGTTTTGTGCAAATAAATTGATCTATTCAATTTAAGAAAAATAAATGCTGGAATTTGACAATCAAAAGCCAAGTACATATGTTGTAATTAAAAAGTTAATATAACAAGAAGAAAAACGCCAATAAGAAAGTTTAAAATAAAATAAGTTAGTGGCTATGGTTATAAAACTAAAACTTTTAAAACTAAGATACGTAATTATATAATTAACGTAATTGTATAACTATCTAATACTGATTAATGTGCTCGAATATTGATTGATAAAGGATGAATAAAACTTAAATTGTGTAAACAAAAACAATATTAATTCCTGTGTTTTTAATTAACCAAGAAGCTTCCAGAGTAAGCAGTTGGTTTGCAGCAAGGTTTATTTCAGTATATATATCGATGCAAAGCTGTCTGAAGCCTCCAGAGTAACCAGTTGGTTTGCAGCAAGATTCATATTGGTATATTAATGCAGAGCTGTCTGAAGGTATGGATTTTTTTATTTATTTTTGTAGTGTTAAGTATAAATTAAATATGTGTTAATTTAAAATTACTATGGTGTGAGATGAGGTTTGTCAAAGCTCTGGGTTTCCGTTCCATTCCCCCCCCCCCCCCTCTGGTGTGCATGCCCTGTTAAAATGAATTGCGTTCCCTGTTTTGTCCTGTAAACCGTCATGGTTTTGAACTGTGATTTATTAATTTATATATGGCAGTCTCTTACATCGAGATGCGTGTAGCCAAACCCTACCTCAGTCTGAGCAAAAGTCGTGGAATGACTGCCTGTGGCTACACAAAAACGCATCTCGATATTTGTTATATTTCCGGCGGGTTATTTTCAGATATTCAGTTGGGTGAAAGACTTAGCTGTAGACGCTTCAATGTCCCATTTAACTTTAATTTCCTGGACAATCTCTCGTCTTCCGATGTTGGAAGCTATGTCAATCACCCAGCATCTTTAATCCCAGCCTGCCGGTTATAATGGATGGTGCAATATATATCATTGTTGTATTGTTATTGTTTTATATTTATTTAACATTCTTAAGAAATAATTGCGTTCATAAGCACCTTAGTACGCATGTTGTTGTGACACCTAATAAAATTATAACACTTTTGATTAAAAAAAAAAGTATATTGTTCAAATAAAGCTTAATTACGCTAAAAGTTAATGATTAAAAAAATATAACCCCTTAATGTTGCTAATCCTGCAACCTTTGAATCAATAACACCAAAAGAAAAAGATTTGTCAATATATTTTACACAACGTCTATAAAAAGATACAAAATTTTTTAAGAGCGCAAATCTTAGATTATGATTTCATCGTTAAAAAACCTGTTGAAGTTACATGCAACATACCTTTTTATATAAAAAGTACGCCTCTGAATTATACTATCTTTTCTGCATCTAAAGTAAAAAACTAAGTGTTCTGGAAGTCTTATAGAAACCATTATTGTAACTAATATCAAACATATTTAGTTTCTTCATAGCTTAACAAATTGACCGATTGAATAACGTGCAGGACAAACGATCGAAGGATCCGAGTTCGAATCTTGATGCGACCGTAACCAATTGATTTAGTTTTTGGTATTTGATCCCTGGTTGGGCAATCTGATCGTGGAAATGAAATACCTTACTGGAGTTTCCCCTATTTAATTGTATTCAGTCCGTATGTGTTTTTTTTATTCAGGTGGTCTCAACAGATTTGAACTTTCTATAATTTATTTTAGTAGAATGCCACTAATTTGTAATTTTTTCAAACGGGCGTCGAGTCTTAGGGAGTTCACATAGGTGCTGCGTATTTGATAATAGGTCTTCCAATTGCTTTTGTGTTGTGATAATTGTTTATCATCTTGATCCTTTAATTTTCAGCTAGTGCTTTCAGTGTATGGTTCCTGCTTCGTGTTCCATTTTTCATCCAAAGCCCTATTGGTGAGAGTAAAACGTGTTTTGCCCATTATATCGATTATCTCGTAAACAATAAATACTATGAACCTGAACCTTGAGATGCGTATAAAACTAAGCTGTCCATTCAAGATGACGGATAAAGAAAGCAAATTTGTTTTCGTTTGTTCTACACGACTCGCGCTTTAGATTAATATCTCTTAAAAATGAATTACAGAATTTATTCCCCACATGGTTTATTGAATGAAAGCGATTTATTTATGTTTTCTTTCCTCGCTTTGTTCCAAATTGATTCCTAATTGAATTTTTGATTGATTTCTAATTGAACCCTCATAATCGTGTTTATTAAAGTGGTGGGAATGAGCAGAAAATACTATTTAAAACACAGTCACTTAATGGAAGAAACATTGCAATTTTTTTATGAATTTTTCAGTGCACAGTTTTTGAATTAGTTGTTATAACTGGTTCTTCGATCCAGTTATACCGAGATGTAACAATGTTATTTATTTCACGAAAGAGCCAATATGGCCTTTACCCAAAAAAAAACTCCTATTAGTTAAAAATAAATTTTAGCGGATCATAATGGTTACCAAATAATCCAGAAATATATATATATATATATATATATATATATATATATATATATATATATATATATATATATATATATATATATATATATATATATATATATATATATATATATATATATATATATATATATATATATATATATATATATGTGTTTATCAATAATATAGTAATAAAAAAATAAAAAGAAAGGACACCTAAATTAAATTTCTTGAATGATGAGTTCGTCTGTAATCGTCCTTCGCTCTGGTTTCTCTAATTCGTCTTCATAAACCCAACCAGCCAGCATAAATGATTTCACCACTATCTTTAGTAATTTGAATTGGTTCTGTATTCACCTCTTTTTATAATAAATATGATTTAGACAATAATCAAAGCATTTCCACTCGGACTCCACTCAACATAAACTAAATGTGTACTGTAAATTCTATAATTCTGTTAAGTTGTAAATCAACTATATTGCACTGCGCTGCATAACCAAGCCTGAATATCTTTTGATGTTCTTTTACTACTAACAATATCTTTTGTCAGCCGATACTTCAAAAATTAACACCTTTTGCTAACCGTTCATCTTCAATGTAAGATGCACTAAGCTATATCCTCATAACCACTTTTCTGTTCATCAAATAAAATAATTAATTATATTTTTGGTTATTTTCTTATCAACACATTTATTTCAAAATGAAAAACAAATTTAAAATTTTGTTTAATAATTAGGGTAACTCATTTTTGTAATCACAAACTCTGATCATTAAATCACTTTTTGGTTTCTAATTTGTTCGATTTTCTCATTAACTTATTTCAATTATATTATATATATTATATTATATTATATTATATTATATTATATTATATTATATTATATTATATTATATTATATTATATTATATTATATTATATTTCATATATTAATTTTAATATTTAATGGATAAACAATAATTTTAAAAATGTCACCTCTTTAAATTTACTATTATTTAAATTTAAAAATTGTTTTGTATTCATTTTTGATCTAGTTTCATTTTTAATTTAATTTTATTTGTATATAAATGACATGTTGTATTATTTTTTCTTTGTAACAATTTTGAAGCTCTTGAAAATGGTGTAAAAACCGAAACCGGTTGAGCTGTTTTTAATTTTATTTTAAAATAAATAAAGTTAGAAACAAAAATTAATTTGCGAAATACAAACAAGTAAGAGACAATAAAAGAAACTTTTATTAAAAATAAATTTATTATTATTTCAATTAATTAATTATTATTTTACCAGAAAAAACAATGAAATACGATACCCGCCATTTGTAAGTCGTTTTAAAAAGCATTCCATTTGATCGGGAATTGCATTTTCTTCACATGCAAAAAAAACTAAATGGAATAATGAAATTTTTTTTTCGATTATCTAACACTGCTCACAAAATAAAGAAAAATGGATTTTCTATTTGTTGTTTTATCATGTAACACCCACGGCAAAAAAAAGAACTTTTATTTTAATTTTAACTCGACCGCGCATTGCCCGAATTTTTCTTATTAAAAATTTTGATTTTCATCATCAAACCCGAGAGAAAATTTTTAATTTTGGTTTTTTTGAAATCAAAAATCGAACTAACTGGCAATATGCAAAATGCATTCTATAAATAATCTAAACGTATGAGTGTGAGGCAGATGATAATTGAAGGCATTCGTATATTCTTCTCCGTAGTAATTTCATTTTCCATTTATAAAGTTGGAGATCAACCATATTCGTCACCATGTTATTTTGAAAATTGCAATACGAAAACTTGTTTAGGATTTTCTTTCAGTTTCATTAATTATAAAAAGAAAGAATCAACCACATATAATGTGTTTGTTTTTGTTTCAGTTATTAATATTATAAGAGAAAATGAAACAGCAAGGATGACAATAAATGTTAATAATTTACGAGACAAACAAGATTGACAAACAACACAATCACAACTTCAAACATTTCAATATCAGATCGTATCAGAGAATATTAACGATGGTGTTTTACAGTAAAATGCAATTATGTAGATTTTTCTTTTGTTTGTTTTAACAGGGTTAATATAAAAGCGATTGATAATGTTATGATGAACGTGAAACAATACGATTTTGGAGAACCGTATTGTTGGAGGATCGATTAATAGATTCTTTATATTGTTGTTAATTGTATGGACAATGAACAATGTAATGCATTGTCGATAATATTATGTTTGTTGTTATGCGTGTTTGCAGATGTTGATATTAAAAATACCAAGTAGTCATGTTATAAGGAAGAAAAATAGAACAGCTTGGCAATTGGACGGAAATGTATCTTTGACTGTTCGTAGGTTTTTCTAACCGCAACTACCAAAGCATACATTTCCTGCCAATCCACCAGTACAGAACCTGAAGTCGTTCTGAAGTGGGGGTAGATTCTCTTATAAATGCTACTGGTCCGATCTCACGTCGAATTGTGGCATAACATAGTGTTAAAAAAGGGCAACTTTAAGTTAGATTCCTTTTTGGATTTCGAGAAAAATTTGAAAAAAAATCAGAGACAGGAAGTTTGATTAACTCTGAACTAAAACTATATCGAAAATATTATTTCTATATTTTGAGGAAGTGAGAGCGGCGAAAGGTAAAAATATCCTTTTTGATCCAAACGAGTGGCATATCATAAGAATGAGCATTTAATTTAAGAAACATAGTAAGTAATAGTAATTTTAAACTAAAAACAATAGATTAAATTAGGTGGTGATATGGTTCTCCGACCAAATTCATATATTGTACCCCACTCGTCTACAGTTAGATTAGGGCACTTTCTCCAGACCCGCCTCCTTTAGAAACTTCAAGAAATGGAGAGTTCTAAATTTATGCAGATCAATACCGTCAGTTTAATGCGCGCACGGATGATTTCTTCTCATGTATTATATACCAGAAGGTGCCCGCACGTTTGTGTTGTTGGAGCAACAACTCTTATAATTTTTTTATTGTCATTTAATTTAATTTATTTTATTAGTTTTATAAAAATTTTGTAAGACATTGTAATATTGGTCTCATTTGGCAGTCAGCAAGAGCAATTATGTAAAGGTCTCATAAGCTAAATAAATTTACATATGAAATTTATGTTAAAATTAAAACACATTAGTACACACAAAAAGTTAACATAACGTAAAAACATTCGTTTATTTGCCGTCACAATTGCAAATGTCGTACTCTGGAACCTCATACTCGCAATACAAAACGATGGTTTAGCGTCCTATTATGTTAACTAATTGCATTTATCAATCCAGATTATATGCTGTACTCAAATACGGTCAAATTGCAATTTTTGCAAACACATTTTATCAATTCTTTGCAATACTCTACATTTTGCGGGATGCGTGCGTTTAGTATAGTAATGCGAATATAACACTGAAATAAAACCTCAAAGAGCAGACCAAAACATGTATAGGGCTGATGTTTGAGATTAATCGAATAGCTGGTCTAAGAATGCCAGTGAATATTTATGTTTTAATTGGGTTTTGCCAATTTATGGCCATCGTCTTATTTCTAGTCTATATAAAAATAATAATAAGACTAATTTCATTTATAAATCCAGAGTTATATACTTTAAAAACAGTAAAATCACATCATTTGTTGATATTTTTGCATATAGTTTATCGATTCCTTGCATAATTCCTTGCACCACATGATGCATCTGCTTTGTTTGTTTTTGATAGTGATAGAGTTGCATATTTCCCTCAATAAGTAAAACATAATTTAAACCTGTAGCTTTGAAATTATTGTTCATAATCTTGATCTTCGCTACTAGGGTTCCATTGCAAAGACTTGGTGCATCAATGTTACTCAGAACAGGAAACGAAACGCCAATTTATAATGTTTGGAACATGTGATTGCAGTTCTGATAATGCAATCAGATTCGATATTTGTGTTTGATCATACCAATGCTTATTTGCATCGTATTGGTTTTAATTTTTAGAAATATGTATTACATACAAATAAACCAAACCAAGAACATATAAGAACCAAGAACATAACGCGTTGGGTTCCAATAAACATAATTTTGATATAAATGTATTTGTTTGTGATATTATAAAGGCTGTCTCAATAAGAGTGCACTTTTTAAATTTAGAATCATTTTTTTTTCGTGCAAGTGGCAACTTTGAAATTCGACAGCTGTCACCTATATTTATTCCGATTATTAAAAATGGTGCGCTTTGCGAAAGAACAACGCGTTATAATTGTGAAAACTCATTACAAAAATGACAATTACAAAAGTGACTGTGAACGGAATTCATCACAGGAATATGATCACGGAGTTCTTGTGGCCTCAACTGGACGGCAAAGATCTGAACAACATGTGGTTTCAGCAGGACGGCGCCACCTGCCACATCGCGCATGAAACAATCGACTTATTGCAGCAACAATCTTCAGAATACATTATCTCACCCACCAAGATCGTGCGATTTAACGCCGTGCGATTTTTTTCTTTGGGTTTTGTGAAATCTCGTGTTTATGCGAATAAACCAGAAACAATTTCTGAGCTCAAATCAGAGATCCAACGCGTCATCGGTGGTATACAGCCATATCTATGTGTAAATTGATGGAAAATTTCATGAAAAGAGTAATAGCCTGTCATCAGAGCCGTGGGGGCCATTTGCTGGATGTTTTATTCCATACTTAATCGGAACATGTCTTCTTTACAATCCAATAAAAATATCACAACTCTCTCATAAAATACGTGTTTTTATTTTAAAATGGAAAAGTGCACTCTTACTTAGACACCCTTTACTTTAATTTTTAATTTGAATGATAATTATGTTTAGCAAAAAAAAAATCAATCAAAGATACCTGAGCGAATAAAATGAAATTTGAATAAAAATCCAAATTAAATTATAATCAACATTTAGGCAAACTCTTCAGAAAATTAAAATATATTAATTAAAAATAAATAAATCAAATTTTAACATGTTGGCTCTGAGGTGCATTAGTACCTGTCAATGGCTTTCTCCTGACAAAATATCAGACTCCTGCGTGATCCAGATTTCTCTGGAGAGTTCATCAGTCAAATGTAACTAACGTGTTGTAAAATAAATATAAATTAAAATCGTTGTGAAATTATTCGTTTAACTAATTATAATATCATAGTAGGTTCACATTTAACATACAAAAAAGCCGACGAAGATGGGTCGCCACTTTTATATGTTAAATGTGAAGACAGTCTTATAAAATAATATACATTTTTTTTCTCTAACGGTGACCGTTATCAAGTTAAACAAAAAATAAAAATAAATTTTTTTTTTTTTGAATAAAATGTGTTGTGTTATAGGGTTTACAATATGTGTCACAACAACACATAAATACCTTTTAAGACCTAGGTCCCACCACAACTGGCGTTCCAAGGTCATGATGAACGCTTTTTTTAAACCTCTGCGGGTTGAAGTCACCTGAGACTAAGGATTCCGGCAAACTATTCCATTTGTATGCAGTTCGAACAAAGAAGTCTTTTTGCGATCTGCCAGTATGACAGCGTGGGATCTCGACCGTTTGACTGGTTACGGTACTCGATTGTCGAGTGGAACGGGGGTAAGAATAAGTTTGAGGCATGATGCTGCTGATTTCATCTGAGCACTGTTGATGACGATATTTGTAAAAAACAACGAGGTCAGCAACAGTGCGACGATGTTGTAGGGAATCAAGTTTTCATGTCAAAGTTCGATCACCCACAATTCGTATAGCTCGCTTGTGAACAGAGTCCAAAGGGCCAAAATGGAAACAGAAGCAGCACCCCAAACTTGACAACAGTACTCCATACAGATTAAGAATAGAAGAATAAAATAAAGATTTTGTCAAAGTTTTGTTATAAGTAAACTCGTTATATTCCGAGAGCTGAGCGACATATAATTGCAAGCACTTTATAAGGGCTGATTTTTTAATATTATGTCACATATGTTGAGTAGAGAAATAGTCTTCCGTCAGTCAGCTGGATTCGTTAGCGTTTGAAGTGGGTGGGGCTCCAATGTTGTAAAAAAACCATGTATCTTTCAACTACTTTATAAAACTTGAAAATTGGTTTGAGAGTAGAATATTAATTAAAATTAAGTTTTATGATCGTCAGTCACTCAAATCCTGTAACCGAACGCGTCAGTCACGCATTGAAGTTGTAAAAACACGGTACATCGTGCAAGTACTTTCTAAA
This sequence comes from Diogma glabrata, assembly GCA_963693315.1. Classification (NCBI taxonomy): domain Eukaryota; kingdom Metazoa; phylum Arthropoda; class Insecta; order Diptera; family Cylindrotomidae; genus Diogma; species Diogma glabrata. The sequence continues at coordinate 263,030,608 of OY856186.1, forward strand.
ATCTGAAATTTAGTATACAGGTGAAGAATATTATTATAATCACAAAAATGTAGTCAGTCAGTTTATTTCTGTAACAGATGCCGTCAGTGGCAAATAAAAGGTTGCCGTTCTGTAATACGGCGCTCTCAATAAATATTAACATATATTGAATGAAGTTTATCCAGAAGAAAGCAAAGAAATTCGCCGAGCACCCATCTGGATCACGTAGTTTCTTTCAGGCAGTTAAATCAGTCCAAAGCAGTTTTACTCGATCCTCTATTCCAACCTTAGTTCTAAATGACATTCCCGTGAGCCACTCAAAAGAAAAGGCGGATCTTTTGGGTCGTATTTTCGCAGAAAACTCAAACATAGTTGAACCTACCCATTCTCCCACACTCATTTCCCCGGTTGTAACGAAAATGAAACCAATTATTTTTCGTTGCAATATTGTACGGAAAATGCTTCTTTCTATCAATATCAACAAATCTGCTGGCCCCGACGGTATTCCACCCCTCATTCTTAAAAACTTTACTAGGCAACTAGCTCCAATTTTAACAAAACTTTTCTATCTATCTTATAAAACCGGAATATTTCCCGATTCTTGGAAACTAGCCAGCGTTCAACCCATATCAAAGAAAGGCAGTAAGTTAGACCCTAACAATTATAGATCAATTGCAATTCTGTCGGTTTTGGCTAAAATATTTGAAAAATATGTTAACTACAATCTAATAGATTATTTGGAAATGTCGCGAATTATTGATGATAAACAGTATGGTTTTCGTAGAAGTCATGCAACAGGTGATCTGTTAGCCTACGTATCCCATATCTGGAACAAATCACTGGAAAACCATGGTGAGACATTCAGTATTTCACTTGACATTTCTAAAGCATTTGATTAAGTGTGGCATAAAACTCTCATAGCTAAAATAAAATCTTATGGCATAGGACATCTTACTGTCTCATGGATTCACAGTTTTCTCACTGGTCGCCAATTTCATGTTAATTTAGAAGGTATCACATCCAATATTTTCACAACTAATGTTGGGGTACCCCAAGGTTCTGCACTCCCACCAACCTTGTTTCTTTTATACATTAATGACTTACTTATTTCCACAGTGCACCCAATACATAGTTTTGCTGATGACAGCACATTGCATGCATTTCGCCCATGTATGGAATAATGCTGTCATGTTTGGGGAGGTGCTTGTCAGTCAACAATAAAATGTCTAGACTCTGTACAGAGAAAAGCAATACGGTTGATTGATAATACCGAACTAACGGACCAGCTTGATTCGCTCCAGCACAGAAGAAATGTGGCTGAATTGTCAATATATTATAAATATAACTTTAGCGAATTCTCCTCTAAAGAAATTCAAAATATCCTTCCACCATGTGCGCAGTATAATTACGGTGACCATCCGTCCTGTATTTTACAGGACTGTCCTGTTTTTTGCCATGCTGTCCCTTGAGATTTTTTTGCAAATACATAAATGTCCCTTATTTCTTAGTTTGATATGTAAATGTCCTCTTTTTGCATAAACTTTACACGAATATGCATTTAAAGTAATAATTTTTCTAAATTTACCTAAAAGTTGTCTAAATTTCCTAAGTATTACAATATCGAGCCAAATGTCAAAATCATAGACCCACATTTTTGCATTTTTCAACGTTATATCTCCTAACGATTCTGAAACAGCAAAAACAAATGTTTGTTTGTCTGCCAACCAGCCATTACAACCGATAAACAATAGAAAGCTACTTAGCAAGCAAAAAAATTGGGTAATCCTTTGAATAAAATAAAATAAAATAAAATTTAGTATTTAATTTTAGTATTCTAGTCAAGAAGACGTTTGTTATTAGTCCCTGGGCCCACGCCGATTTAATGTGATGATTACCACAAATTTTATACTTCGTGAGACGCTAGTCCTTGACGAGTCCGAAAACTTTTGTTCTGCCATTTTCCTCAAACCGTCGATTTTTCGTTCGGCAAGCTCCGAAAAATCTCGATTGCCCGCGATCTTGTAAATTTGCTACCACAATTTTTTTTTAACTGTGGGGGTTGGAAATTTGATTTAGAACACGAGGGTAATTTGTCTGTCATTGTCGAGTCCGACAACTGATATTTTGGTATGTTTGGGCTGTCGGACTAGACAAAAGCAGACAAATTGTTGTCGGACAAGGTTACCCTCATGTTCTAAAACAAATTTCCAATTCCCATAGTAAAAATAAAATTTACAAGAGCCCGGGCAATCGGCATTTTTCGAAGCTTGCCGAACGAAAAAGCGGCCGAATCGAGAAAAATGGCAGAACAAAAGTTTTCGGACTCGTCAAGGACAGGCGCCTCACGAAGTATAAAATATGTGGTAATCACAACATGAAATCGGTGTGGGCTTTTTTTAAAACATTTTTTAACACACTTTTATTTGAGGTTGGTAGCAGAGGGCCGTTTTTTTTAGCATAATATTTTAGTTAATTAATGTCCTGTATTTTCCTTTCCAAAAAATGGTCACCGTAAGTATAATCGACAAACAAGAGCTGCCGAGTCATTTCATCCACTTGTTGTACAAATACCTCGTTGTAGAACTGTGTCCCTCCAGAACGACTATTTTAATAGAGTGGCCAAATTGTGGAACTCAATGCCTTCCTCTGTATTTCCCGATGATTTTTCCCCTCAATCATTTAAAGAGAATGTACATCATCATTTAAAACAATTAGTATATTTGTCCTATAGGAGGATTCCTTCCATTTTCCTTCCATTTTCCTCATTTCCTTCCTTTATAGTTGACATGGTATTTTCGGATATTCAAAGAGTCTGAATAATGAATATTTCATATTTAGTGTGCTAAACATGTCTAACTAATTAATAAAAAAAAAAAGTTTCTTTTTTCAATGGATATTCATTTTATTGCATGTACATTGAACGACATCATTTGAGTCATCATTTTCTGGATCAATTATATCTGACAATTCATCGGCAAATAAACTAAACTTACGTTTAGTTAAACTTCTAGTATATAAGTCATGAAATTTTGAATGTTAGTCCTATTCAAGTTCAACTGTTCAAGAAATCAATGAAGAACACTATTCAGGAAGAATTACAAAAATTGTTATAATTTCACCAAGTGAGGTAACCAATTATTAAGAATTTCAGATTCACTCAACCAGGAGCCCAGAAAAACAGCAAGATTTTCAAGTGTTACAAAAACTAAATAACACATAAAGCATGCGAACTTCCATCCATTTTGGGATATAAATTTTTACAGAAAGACATACGTTTGCTCTGTAACGAAGCTACGAAAATACTAGTGCTATTCGAAAACAATTGGCTTTTGAAAACAAGAGAAACGAAAAAGGGAATCAACACATTTCAAGTATTTGCATAATCAGAGGTGGACGTGAAGAGTGGTTGGCAGCAAATATAGACGGGTGGTATGAGTTACAATGATTTGAAGGATAACATTTTCCGATATTCGTGAATGCTGTTCTTATTGATGAAAACGATGTTTCAGGTAATAGATTGTTCGTGATATGCCTGTTTATCTTACGTATTTAATTATTTTGAAATTAAACATTGCGCTTATTGCACTTGCACTTATATTAATATGCAGATGATGAATTGTCAGATATAACTGATCCAGAAAATGATGACTCAAGTGATGTTTACAACAACTGCAGCGACTCATATTAGAATACCATTTCATGCTCAAGACTAAAAGGAATTTGTTGAATATACTTTATTAAAATCTGTATATGATTCTATTCATTTTGTTATTTAAGTTTAATATTATATATTGTAATAGTCGTTGAAGTAGATCAGCTTCAATGTAGATGCAATAAAATGAATATCCATTGAAAAAAGAAACTTCATTCAATATATGTTAATATTTATTGGGAGCGCCGTATTACAGAACGGCAATCTTTTATTTGCGACTGACGGCATTTGTTACAGAAATAAACTGACTGACTACATTTTGTTGTTTATAATAATATAATAATTATAATAATATTCTTCACCTGCATACTAAATTTTAGATTTTAGAAAGTACTTGCACGATGTACCGTTTTTACAACTTCAACGCGTGACTGACGCGTTCGGTTACAGGATTTGTGTGACTGACGATCATAAAACTTATTTTTAATTAATATTCTACTCTCAAACCAATTTTCAGCTTTTATATCCTTACCTGGTACAATTTAAAGTATCAGAACCTTTAGGTGGTTCAGATCATAATATGATCTCTACACAGTTAAATTTAAAAACTCCAAAACAATTTAAAGCAAATCCTCGTCTTGTTTGGGACTATAAAGCTGCGAATTGGCAGGGTCTTAGAGATTTTTTTAAACAATTTTCCTGGAAACGTAATTGTCTTACCGGTCAAGACCCTAACATAGCTGCGTTAAATTTTTCGGAGGCTATTCTTGAGGGTATGCGAAAATTTATTCCCAATAGATTAACCGTTCCTAAGACTGATCTATGGTTTTCCAAAAAATGCAAAACGGCAATTAAAATTAAGAAAAGGGCATTTCAAAAGTTCAATCAAAACAAAACTGATGAAAACCTTAAACAGTACCGAATTGAGAGAAATATATGTGAAAACTAATAGATGCAGAAAAAAATCTTTTTAATAGGAAAAAAGCGTCTAAGTTTGCTGAACATCCAACTGGTTCACGAAATTTCTATAAAGCGGTTAAGGATGTCCATGGTAATTTTTGTAAGTCTTCTCTACCTCCCCTAATTGATGGAAATGTGCCGGTAATAGACCCAAAAGAAAAAGCTAACCTTCTGGGAATTTATTTCTCTAGAAATTCTACACTAAACGAACCCAATTTCTTACCTAAGTCAATTCCTAGAGTTTCGCACAACATGATGCCCATAATTTTTCGTAAAAACATTGTTCGGAAAATGCTTTTACAAATTAATACTAACAAGGCATCTGGACCAGATCGTATTCCCCCAATTATTCTGAAAACCTTTGCTAGGGAGTTAGCACCAATCCTCACTAAAATCTTTTATTTGTCATATAAGAAAGGAGTTTTTCCTGAAATATGGAAAATTGCAAGCGTACAACCAGTTCCAAAAAAGGGTAGTAAGACTGATCGAACAAATTACAGACCCATTTCAATTTTATCGGTTGTTTCTAAAATTTTTGAAAAATATATTAATTTTAATATAATGAGCTTCTTAGAGTCTTCCAAACTACTTAATGAAAGACAATACGGGTTTCGAAAAGGAAGAGCGACGGGAGATTTACTTTCCTTTGTCACTCATATATGGAACAAATCGCTTGAAAATCATGGTGAGACTTTCGGTATTGCTCTTGATATATCCAAAGCATTTGATAAAGTTTGGCACAACAATCTTATTTGCAAATTAAGATGTAATGGTTTGGATGAGCAACTTATATCTTGGATACAAAGTTTTATTTCCGAGCGGAAATTTCGGGTCAATGTTGATGGTATTTCATCGGATGTCTTTTCAACTAATGCAGGAGTTCCTCAGGGTTCTGCTTTGTCACCAACTCTTTTTCTTATTTATATTAATGATTTGTTAGATTCAACGATTAGTCCTATCCATAGTTTTGCTGATGATAGCACTCTTCATGCGTCTCATGAGAACCCTAAATTATATTCACAGTTAGCGCTTAACAACTGTAGATCAAATTTAATAGATTCTTTAAACCATGACCTTAAAACTATTTTGGATTGGGGGCTCGCTAATAGTGTTGAATTCAATACGAGCAAAACACAGGCTTGTTATTTTTCTAGATTATCCACACCTAATCCGTTTCCATTGAAGTTCGGCTCTAAAGATCTTGTAGACAAAGGATCTGTTAGGCTTTTAGGAGTAGAAGTTGAAAATAATTTGAAATGGAATTCTCATATTTTTAACCTAGCTAAGAACGCTGTTCAAAAATTGGGCTTTTTGGGACGATGTCGTAAGTTTTTTAATAGCGAACAGCTTCTTTTAATTTACAAATCATTTATACGTCCCTGCATGGAGTACTGTTCTCACATATGGGGTGGAGCTTATTATAGTAGTTTGAAGTGCCTTGATTCTGTTCAGCGCAGAGCTGTTAAACTGATTGGCAACTCAACTCTTACTGATGAGCTTGATTCTTTACAGCACAGACGAAATGTTGCGGATTTGACAATTTTCTACAAATACATTATGGATGAACGAGCTTCTGAAGAGATTAAATCAATTTTACCTGAACTAGCAATTCCATTGCGTAACACCAGAGCAAATGTTATAGCCCATCCTTTTACGGTTCATATAAAAAGGTGCAGAACTGTTGCCTTTCAGCGTGATTTTTTCAACAGAGTCTCTCATCTCTGGAACGCCTTACCTTCATGGGTTTTTCCTGATAGCTTTAATCCTCAAAGTTTTAAAGTTAACGTCCATAAATTTCTAAAAGAAACTTAATTTATTCAAACTTAACCACACTTCCTAGTTGGCATGGTATCTTTGGATATTCAGAGACGTAAATTAATAATTTATTATGATTAACACTAAACATGCCTAACTTATAATAAAAAAAAAAAAAAAAAAAAAATTTGCAAGATACATGGTTTTTTTACAACATTGGAGCCCCACCCACTCCAAACGCTAACGAATCCAGCTGACTGACGGAAGACTATTTCTCTACTCAACATATGTGACATAATATTAAAAAATCAGCCTTTATAAAGTGCTTGCAATTATATGTCGCTCGCCTCCCCTACTATTAAGTGAATGTTGAATCAAAATCAATTGATAAAAATTAAAAACGAGAGACATATAAAAAAGGTATTTATGTATGGTTGGTAAATTGGAAATTTTCTTTGAAGGTAGTAATTGGGTCGCCTATGAAGACCGCCTTAAGCAATTTAACATAGCAAATAAAATCACAGATGAAGACAAGATGGCTACATTTATCACCATTATTGGAGTTGGACTGTACGAAACCTTAATATAAAGCTAACCATTCCATTTTTGTCAGGTGAAAAAACCTTAGATGAATGTTTGGTTCTTTTAAAAAATGCATTTTTCAAAAAAGAGGAATATTCATAAATCACAACAAGAAGAGGGTGAGTCTGTTGATGAATTTATTTTAAGGATACAATCAATAGTGTCATCATGCGATATCGGTAGATTTCTTGAAAAAGAAAAGTATGAAAGTACGCAGAGCTTAAACACGTGCTAATTGAAAAAACGTTATTGGCCGTTTTATTGTGGGAATACGAGACGAGCGTATTTTTCAAGCACTTTTAAATGTAAAATCAGATTATCAAAGTTTTGAGTCGGCATGTGAGTTGGCTTTGAACCTAGAATTGGGGTTTGCGGAAAGCAAAGTTAATCAAACAAAAGCAATTGCAGTAATTTCCAGTGGTATGTCAGCAGGTATGTTCAAGTACGAGTCAATTTTGTCAAAATTCAGTTGGAAGTCACAGGAATGATAGTCAAGGTCAAATTAAACGAAATTTATACGAAGGTCATCGTTACATATCACCAGTTTGATATAATCGAATAGGGAAATTCCGTCGCTGTGGGAAGGTTGGGAGACATAAAAAAAAATGTTGCCATGCATTAGGATGGACTCCTGTAATGAAAAAGGACATACATGAACAATTTGTTACAATCACACAGAACCAAAACATTTTAAGGCTATATTCGAAATATCAAATGGGAATATTCCACTTGCATGCCAGCTTAGAATCGAGGATCAAACCATTATTTTCGAAGGAGATACTGGTGCAGCAACAACAGCTTTATGCAAAGATGAGTATTTAAATATTCAAAAGTGAGATTGGCCATTTTCAGCCAAATCAAGGACAACAAAGTTTATTAAATTTTAAAACAGCTGACTTTTCAGGAACCTGGAACGCCAAGGTTGTCATTTGGAAAAAAATGATAGAAATATGTTCAAATATTCAATATTGATAAATTTTATCAAAATATTATGATTCAAATTTAAATTTATTAAATTACAACCAAATGTAAAAGATTATTCTGATATGTTTGTGAATGTATCAAAATTATTGGCAAAATTTGCTAGATTACGGTTAAGGTTAAAAAAAGCAATGATGACGAAGACCCAAGGTGTTGGAAATGGTAATTATTGATGCCAAACGTTCTTTTCGTCCGTTGCTTGGTCGCGATTGGTTGGATGTAACCAAGTTGGAGGAAAATTTATTTTCTGGAATAGTTTATTTGGTCGAATATGATAAGTGAAAATGAGAATGCAAGTCAAGGTATACTTGAATATATTTCAAATAATTGTTCAATTATTGTAAATAATAGTTTAGTCTGTCCAATTGGGGAATAAGTGGTGGATATAGTATTAACAGAAGACGCTCCTACCATTTTGCACGCAGCATATTCTGTTCCTTAAAATGAAAAAATGAAAAAATTTTATTACCTGCAGTTAAATATAGTCAATATGCCAGTCCTGCTGGAGTGTGTAGTATGAGGTTTTTCTGATAGACCGTGAAGGTCTATCAGTTGGTCACGCATGCCAATAACCCTGCCGATAGCTCATAGAGTGAAGGTTCTATTGACTAGCCTCAGTACAAGAAATTTTAACATAAAAAAAACAATGCGTGCCTTAAAACATCACCCAGGTTCTCCAGAAGGGAGAACTGCCAGATCATCACTCTTTCTAAATTATACTTATTTTAAAATGCCATTATACCTTAATATTCTTAATACACCAAACCGAATCTCTTCACCAAAAAAATTAACTATTAAAGGAGTTTACCTCGTTAAGTTTTGCTTACACCGAGTTGCTGGTGTTGACTGTTATTCCTGTCTCCTTACGGTCCCTTTTATTGCCATTATAGTTATAGACTTGGTTGCTTATTCTTTTTCACTGTGGTTTCAAATTTAGCTGATATCCTTTCCACTGTAATGATTGGAATGACAGATAGTGATAGTGATAGTGATTTACGTCTATATAACTTTCATTATCATTAATATATTGTCATTAAGAGATATTTTCAATCAAAATTTGTTTATTTGATTTTCACAATAATTTTCATTTTCAATTTGGCAAAAAAATATCTTTCACGAATCACTATTTAATTTAAAATCAAAGTCTAAAATAACAATTTTATTTAACTTCGCACAACACAACTCAAATTACTCAACCAAAAAGAAATTGACAAAATTTTATTTTTTTTAAACAAGAATGCCACATAAACCAACAACCACTGTCCAACTCCAAAAATTCTCAAACCACCTCTAAACTGATCAACCCAATTACCAACCACCAACTCATTAATTAAAGACAAACAATTAGCAAAAAATTTGCTTCGCACGAGCAAAAAAAATTCGTCAGCATAAATTTTAGTTTAATTTATTAATTCTTACAATGTTTTCATATTTAGGTAAAAAAATTATATAGAAAATTAATAAAAAAACAATTTAATACCGGAAGTGTTGGATGTACATAGGAATGTTTAATCAGTTGTGTTGTTACACAAACGGGTTGAAAAGTGAGTGGAAAATAATTTAGATCTATAGTATATTACTATAGGATGGAAAATGTAAGTACAACCAACATTTAAAATCTTGCCCATTACAAGTGGTACCTAAAAAAGATGGAAGTGTTCGTCTGTGTATTGACTGCAAGGTGGCAATAAATCGTTTTGTTCAAACAGAGCATTATCCTCTTCCAAAAGTTGAGGATATTTTTACTAGTTTACAAAGTGCAAGTTTTTTTCTGTATTTGAACTTACTGGAGCAAATCAACAGCTTTTATTAACCCCTCACTCTCAGGAATATTTGACAATTTAAACACAGAAAGGGTTGTTTAGATACACTCGCTTTCCGTTTGGTGTCTCATCTGCACCATCTATATTTAAAAGCGTAGCTGATCGAAATTTAAATTTCATGGAAAAAGTTAGGTGCTATCTGATGATATCATTATAGGAGGATCAACCTTGGAAGAGTGTCGCGAAAAAACAATAGAAGTCTTAAAACAACTAAACGTTCGTATTAATTTATAAAAATGTAAGTTCTGGGAAAAATTGGTCGAATATCTGGGTCATGTGACATCAGGAAGTGGCGTATATCCGAACAATTCAAAAATTGAAGAAATAACAATAATTGCAATCATACTTGGAAAATTTATATCAAACCTATCGACAGAACTTCATAATTCTGAGTTTATTTGGACTACGGATTGTGAACAAGTTTTATAAAATAGTAATGAAACTAACTCACAAGGTTCTGGAACTTTTCAATTCAGAAATCCCTATTATTATTACTTTTGATGCTAGTCCGTATGGAGTTGGTTGTGTGATGTCACATATCGTAAATGGAATAGAAAAACCTGTGATGTTTTTGCTTCAAGCACCCTCTCTTCTGATGAACGCAACTATTCTCAACTATATAGAGAAGCTCTAGCCGTTGTTTTTGAAGTCAACTAGTTTGAAAAATATTTGTTAGGGAAAGAATTCACAATCTGTACGGATCATCAAAGCTTACTGGAAATATTTCATCCAAAAAAAAGGAATACTACCGTCGCAATTGCTTGGTTGCAAAGATGGCCCGTGCATTTATCAATATTTAAATATAACATCAAATATAAACCAGCAAAAAATGCAAAAATTGCAAATGCAAACGCTTTGTCGCGCCTACCTCTTGATGCAGAAACAGTTGCGGAGGAAATTAAAATTTGTCATTTTAACCAAGCGCATAAAATTCCTATAAATTTTCAAAAAATCAGGGAGTCTAAGGCAAATGATGAAGTATTTTGTAAAGTTTATGATTTTGTTTTGAATAGATGGCTTAAGACGATACACAACCATTTAAAATCATATTTCTCAAAGTCAGACGTTTTAGGTACGGAAGATGGTCCGTACTAAACACTAACGTGTTGTAAAATAAAAATAAATTAAAATCGTTGTAAAATTATTCTTTTAACTAATTATAATATAATAATGGGTTATTATTTAATATATAAAATCTTGTCGATCAAAACTCCGCCATCTTTGCTAAGATGGGTCGAAGTCTCTTCTTCCAAAAGAATCTACATTCGTATCTCTGCTTCACCCCTATATATTCTTGAGATATTTTCTAAATCTAAGTTGGCTGTCAGAATACATGTCAGTATTCTCAGGTTGTTCCTGTTCAGCCTAGAGCACATTACTGTTCGACTACTGCTATATCGAAGTTGAATTCCATAATAATTTCGTCTTTCACTTGAAAGACATTCTCGATATTTAGAGTTGATGACCCTTTCTTTTTTCCACACTATTCATGCTAAATTTCAGTTTCCCTGGCTATTAATTTGCAAGTGGTTTGGAACTAGTCCTTGCAGTATCTCATTTGACGTGGTAGAATATGCTCTCATTGCTTCCGTTATGCAGATGCGGGCCAGCCTCTGCACCATTTCCTACTCTGTTTTCCCAGCATCGAACAGGAGTTTGCTATCGAGAATTACTCCTAGATATTTTGTCTCCTATGTAGATTAATTACAAACCCCTCAATATAATGGGTTTCATGCTAAACTTTCTTTAGTGGTTGAACGAGACCAACGCAGTTTTAGTAAGATTGAGTTTTAGTTTCACAGATGAGCAGTAACTGTCTACCAGATTCAGTCACCTCTGTACAATATCACAGAGTGTGCCCTTGAACTTACCTTTGGTGATAATGACAATCCCATCCGCGTCCCTATAAAGACAATTAATGCTCTGGTTACCTAAGATAGCCAGCATTTCATCCATCTAATTCTGCTGTTAATTCGAACAGCGAGCGCGCTTTCCTTAACCGATTGAACAATTACCATACAATTTTTATAAATCAATCAATCACGATTCATTCAAGTCAATTAAATTTGTTATTATCTTAATCCCATCTCATTTCACCCTACTAATTTGAAACATATAAAGAATTTTATTTACAACAGCCAGTCATCACTAGAATATCATTAATGTATTAAATGTTTGGAAAAAGTGTTTGCAGGCTATGTTATGTCTTCTACTGGACATCTTCATAAATAATTTTATTTCTGTCTTTTAAAATTTATTGAATAATAAAAATACATTTAAAGGTGGCTAGACGAAGAGAATAAATATGTTTTCTTATTTGTATTGCTATTTGGACGACATCGACTGTTGCTACGTGATATTCATGAAAATTCAGTTTTAACGATTATAAAAACATTTTCACTGTTATTGCTTTGTTATTACTTATTAGTATTAGTATAATTTATAACAAATTAGGTTTATTTGATTGTAAAATTATATATTGAACGAGTTATTGATGTCGACACTCTAGTAGAACTATAGGCAGAACTGTGAAAGCTTGCTTACCAGTCTTAGCTAAGATCATAGCATAAAATTCAATTTCTAAATAAATAGTTAGTAGATGTTTTTAAAATACATTTTCATGTGAGAGAAATTAAAATGCAAACATATGTTCAGTTCATATATCTATTTTCAACATAAAATACAAAAAATAAATAACATTGCCATGTAAATATATAATTGGAAGAACCAATTATCAATTTTTCCATTCCATAACGACACAATATTCGCTAATTAGAGATGAGATATTGTACTCGAGGCGGTTGTACTATTTTAGATGAATACAAAATTGTTTCACTCAAACATTGTCGTTCGTACCCATAAGCTTTTGTTGTGTTATTAAATAACTCATATGGAATAATTTCACTTTTATAAATACATTAATTAAGCTTGCTCACCTTTAAATGTATTGATGGTGATGAGCGATAGAATTTATCAACAAGGTAATTATATTAAAATTTGTGAATGTATGTTTTTGAGTTTAGTTTTCTTACAATAAATCAAAAAATGGTTTTAACAGCTATGTGATTGTACAGGGAAAAACACATAGTTTTAGTGCTATGGTGAGTAGGGTGAACACGGTGCACCCATGTTAACAAACGTTCGATGATAACGAGGGATAAAAATAGATGGCGAGAGTTGTAAGATGTCAAAAATAAAAAAGCGTTTTTATAGGGCGATTTTTCTGTTCCGGTGTTTACCGCAATGGCGCTGCAAAAAGGGGATAAGAGAAAAAATCACACAAATTTTATATGGAATTCCATACAAAACACAATTTGAATAATTTTAAAAGTTATCTATGAAATTTTTCATTTTACTACAATTAAATAATTTAAATTTGTTTATGAAGTATTATTGACTATATATTAAGCTTAATATATAAAATATTTTCTTTTCTTCTGTCCGTAAAACAAATACGAAAATAGGTTAAATTTTTCATACAACTTTGTATGGGAAATTTTGGCAATTTTTATGTTTCTTTTTTGAGCGACTTTAGAATAATATTTTATATATTACGCTTAAAATATAGTCAATAATACTCCATAAGCAAGTTGAAATTGTTCAATTGTGGTAAAATGAGAAATTTCATAGATAATTTTTAAAATTATTCAAGTTGTGTTTTGTATGAAATCCCATATAAAAGTTTTTAAATTTATTCTCTTATCCCCCTTTTGCAGCGCCATTGCGGTAAACACCTGAACAGAAAAATCACCCAATAACAAAATTACTTTTTACTTTTGTGCATTCTCGAACAGTCGAGATATATAATATAATCTTTCTTTCCGCAAGTACATGAAGTACTTAATTTAATATGTATAATTTTACTTACATTTTTATCAGTTATTAATGCCTAGTGTTGAAAATCTGAAAATAAGAAAATAAAGATTAGAATAAGTATTTTGTGTAAAGTAAATGTAAATAAAATATGCTAATGGAATATACAATATAACTAAATTTGAAAGTCTGTGTGTTGTTATTTAAAGAAGAAGTTTCCAGAGTACGTGATTTCTGAGAAGAAGTATACGTCGTGCAATATATTGTAGCTTGTTAGATTTGGTAACCAGAATATGTTTGAAGAATATTTGTGGTGTAATTCATTAAAATAATCGCACCTTCTAACAACGATATTGGAGTCATATTCGAAGAAATAAGAATTTGCTAACGCCACATCAAAACTAATATACACCCCCACAGTGCTTTAAAGAATCTGTATTAAAGTTTTATAATACTAAAGCCTGTTTTTTAAATTTTGATCTATTTGAACCTGTGTTTAATTATTGTTACTGGTGTGCACTTGGCACTAAAATTATTACAGTTTGGAGTGTTGTAGTCACAAATCACATAAAAAAGTTATAAAACAAACAAGAAAGCAAAATATGTCCAAAGAAAAAAAGATGAACAAATAATAAATAATATAAACAAAAAAAACAAAAATAACTTAATGAATGACAAAAGTCATCCCGCCCGCATGGATGGTTCAGTATTTTTTTATTTTTAATCTACGTGTGACAACTCCGCGTACTCCAATTTCGGGAATGGGCATACGCGTTAATGTGAGATATCAGCTACCACTGGCAATAACATAGTGAAAACAAATGTGAATTGTGATATCAAAAAGGTTGTTGGCAGATGAATTATATTCAGTCAAAGTTAGCACTTTCAGCCTTAGCTAAGACACGCTATAGCTTCCTCAAAGAAATGGGGCTCCCAATAACTTTATACGTGGTCTTTAAACAATGATGAATACAGTGCGCCAAATGAACAAGGCATATGCTGTTAGCTAAATTACGTATTGGCAAACCGATTTTAGTTTCGTTTTTGCAAATTTTTTAAAAGTATCCCCTCCAAAAAAACAGCCAGTCTGAAACTCTCAGAACTGAAGGTTAGTGCACTAATATCTTATGAACCGAGAAGTCTCATACAAATGGAAGTATTTGCGTGGTTTAATCTAATAACCCTTAGCTGGCTAAATATGAACACATGCTATCAGAGTGGAACTCAAAAATTGGCCAGGCGACGCAGTAAGTCCAAGAATGAGCCTGGAGGTTTTAAAATTATTTTAGGAAAATAGGCTTCAAATTTGGGGATTAAAGTTATCAGGAAAACCGCACGTTTGTTAGAAATACTAGAGATGGAGATTTAGTTGAAAAATCACTTGCAGCTGCTCTATTTTTTTGGCGAAATTGTTATTCCGTGCTACCTGGGAAGCAATGACAGAAATAGGTGTGGTATAATGAAGAAGGTCAGAGTAAAAACTTCTTATACTCGATGATGTTATATCACGGCGATGCCTTAAACCATTGGCACTCACCTGTAAGACAATTTTGAGAAAAGTGCGTGAAATTTGCATTAATTGTGCATGTTACAAAATCTCCGTGCACAAAACTGCATAATACATGTCATACACATGATGTGCAAGTGCACCATACCGCACATGTCGTAAAACACCTTAGCACATACGTGCACATGTCTTAGAACGCTTTAGCACATACGTGCACACAAATGTTAGCCGCATCTTTCATGAATAATATAAAACGAAGCGAAATAAAATTTATTTAATGATAGGCATAATAAGCAAAGAATACAAAAATAGAGAGTGAAAAAGTAGTTTAACATTTTCTAATATGACTAGCTTCATTTAACTTTTTATGATATAATAATAAATTGACAAATTTTATTTTATTTTCATCTAAAATTATTTGTGGAAGAAATTTGATTGTGAAGGTAGTGAAAATATAGCCAAAAAACAAACGGGCAATTTGAATAATTAATTTTAGTGATTCAGAAAAATTATTATCTTTATTTAACTCAAATACTTTTAAACTTCAACTAAATATAACATATACACTAGAATACTTAAAAAATTTAAAACTTATTTAATAAAAACGTGCACTAAATGTGTATAGATTCGTACAACATGCACACCAACGCTGTCGTTTTTAAAAATAATGAAGTAGTATATTTGACCGCGCCGGAGAAAGATTTTAAGTAGAAAGGGAGCATTCTTCAAAACAAATGAAAAAAACTAACTTTTGTTTTATTATTTCAATTAAAACCGTATACATTTATTGTTTTAATACAATCCATATATTAATAAATCAAACTATTGTAAATAAAGCAAAAACAAAAATTCAACATGTAAAATATGTTAAAACTACTAATAAATAATAAAAATAAATATGTAGCTTCATTTCATATAAGGAACTAAAAACATCACAATCATAAAAATAAATCATAAACAATAATAATTAGCTATTATATTTGGTAATTAATTCTTTAGAAGGTTTCCACAGATTAGCTGTAGTGCCGTGTAATATATCCTTAGCCATAAGAATGGCATTTACTGTGGTTGTCAATAGACTGTTTCGATTTTTATTTTTAATTAAATCCACCTGTGAGCAAACTAAGAATAGACCAAATGAAGATCCTTAGTTTCGGGTACATAAATTCATGCATAGCATTTTTCTTATTGAAAACTGAATTCCCAAATTCTTCAAGATTTTCATTTTCTGCTAATTGTTGTGCAGTTGGTTCATTAAAAAGAGTACGCCACTCATCATCCAAATCTTCAATACTTTCCTCTTGGACCAAATTTGGAAATAACCGAAAGAGTGGGACAAGGCTGTCAGCTCTTTCTTTTGGATTTATAATTTGCACAGCAATTAGTGTCTCGTCATCAAATTGAATTCGATTGCATATTTGCCTAAACAACTCTATGTAATAGTCACAACAAACTGATTTTATTCTTTTAACACAATTTTCTGGAACTGACCCACTGCTAATAATCATTTCTGCTTTTGCCCCTATATAAATTTCTTAGTATTTCAAAAAATTTTCAAAGCTAGAAAAATTAGTTTTATCCAATGCTGTATATTATTAATAAAATCGGGTTTAATGAAATTGGACAAAATAGTTTTAAAAAACGTCTTGATATTAGGTAGCAATACATGAATTCGTGGCGTTTCGGATTGATATTCTGTGTTAATTTTGTTAGTAACTTTTAAAACATAACTTATAAAATTAAAATAAATTTTGTTTTCTTCAGTCATTTCTAAGCTTATGTTGTGAGCAAAATCTGCATTAGAATCCAATTCATAAGATATAAAAAAATATCGAACAGCCTCCCACTGTTCAAGAATGCGTGATACAACCGCTTCTAAAGACAGCCATCTTGTTGAGGATGATTTTAATATTTTGTGAGTTTTGACGTTAAAATATGCTTGAAACTCTTTAAGCTCGGCTATTCGTTTCGAACTGTGCGAGAAAACAAATAAATATTCCGGGCCAGCCTCTCGACATTTTCTGGAATTTTTTTTGCAGCTGCAGATAAGCATAAATGCAATGAGTGACAAGTGCACCCCATGACATATAAATTAGGTTGCAAGTTCCTCAGAAGTTTCTTCACACCACCTTTATTGCCCATCATTACTGATGCAGTGTCAGACGCAAAACCAATTAAATTGTTCAACGAAACGTTTAGGTTTTCGAAGTACTTTAAAATTGCGTTTGTTATTGAAACGGCATCGCAATTAGTCAATTCAATCAGGCCAAAAAACGATCACACACCTTTCCTATACAAAAATCGAAATATCTAACGACTAAAACCAAGCGTTTATGACAACTGATATCCGTTGTTTCATCTATAATAAGGGAAATTTTTTGTTGTTTTAGATGGTTAGCAATATTACGTTGACCTTCTTCTAACAAATTTGCAGTTTGGGTTGCTTTGGTTTTACCACACTTCAATTCACTTACTATGGCTGAATCTGTTGCGATGGATTTTATTAGTAGAATCAATGGAGTAATTAAAATGAAAGGTAAATTATGTTCCAAAATAAAAATGATTATGCGTAGTTCGGCCGTTTTAATTTGTGTAATTTTTTTCGTGAACGTTCCATAAACTTTTGCATCAGAAATCTCAGGCTGATGTTGCAAGCTTTTAATAGTGTTGGTATGGTAATCTGAATATGCACGATATTATTGGAAAGAACTTTATTACAGAACTACCCTGTGGCTTTTCTAAACCATCGACTCCGACTGTTTTTTCTAACCACTTATATTTTTGTAACCAAGTGGGTCTAAACTTTTGTCTATTTGTTTTTTTAAATGAAACTGTATTTAAATCATCACTTGTAACATCATCTTGCAATTTTAAATTTGCTTCAACTGATTCCTTCGATTTAAAATTTTGAATTTTGTTATGATCGTCAATTTTTCTTTTTTTTGATTTAGGGGAACAACTTAATGTAGATGTAGATGCTGTTGAAGTATCACATATCGGATCTACACTTGTATTCTGACTATATTTAATAATAAATTTGTCCATTTTGAATTGAAATTTTAAAAGATTTACCAAATTTTACAACGAAAAGATTCCTTAAACAGTTTAACAATAAAATATCAAAACTATTCCCAAATCACAACGATACTAGGTGGTGAAAAACACGTGAAATCAGCAAAAAACATGCAATTTTGGAAATGAGGTTTTAATTTTGTATATTTAGGTATTGGAATTCGTTGACATCAATAAAAAAAATTTTCTGCGTTTTTAGTTTTTTTTTTTTAAACTCTGTCTTAAGATACAGGGTGTTGAAAAATCAAGAAATTGCTCGACCCTGGTGTATTGAAATGGCTCTACAGTCAAAACTACGGGATTGATTTTAATGTTATATAGTTCAAAATGTAGGTATTGAACAGAGCTAATCATAATAATAATTCACATTATATGACCTTGAACATTTTCTTGTAGAAAAATAACGGTAAAAAATTCAAAATCGATTTTCTAGAAATACCATTTTTTAAATTTTTGATTTTTTAATATGTGAAAGGTACATATGTTACTAACATTATATAAAAAATTCAGGAGGTGAAAATTTTTTGTTTTTTGTTATTAATTTTATTGCAACACGCCTTAAAATTTTTCATCATAAAAAAAAGTGGAGTTAAAAAATTAACAGTTTTTTTTTGGATTTACATATATGTTTTTATAGTAAATTTTTAATTTTAACTCAAATTAATATTTTACGCATTTTTTATCATTCAATTAATTTTACATTACTAAATTCCGTAGAGTTAGAATAACGTCTAGCTAAGATTGATCCATCATTTGTAGGAATGTATGAGTGATATCCTCGTGTTCCAGTAATTATTTTTAAATTGGCGTATCTATCAGCTAGTTGATTTCGTTTTGCAATGTAACCTGCCTCCGTTACATAGAAAAAATGCATGTTATCTTGAAAATTGGCTGGAGCTGCTGCCCAGTTATATAACTCCAGAGGTGTTGATATAACTTTGTCGTATTCTTTCTTAAGACTCGCTCTAGCTGCTTTTCTTTTTACTGTTCCTCCAATTCCATCACAAGATCCTTTGCCGTGCGATGTTGCATGAAAATGGCACTCACATGCTATTTTGTAGTCATTCAAATGATGCAGGATCATAAAAAAATTCTTTTTATTTTTATATTGTGAAGCAGCGCCATCAGAAATAGTGAGAGAGTGTGTGTGTGTGAGAGAGAGAGAGAGAGAGAGAGAAGAGAGAGAGAGAGAGAGAGAGGAGAGAGAGAGAGAGAGAGAGAGGAGAGAGAGAGAGAGAGAGAGAGGAGAGAGAGAGAGAGAGAGAGAGAGAGAGAGAGAGGAGAGAGAGAGAGAGAGAGAGAGAGAGAGAGAGAGAGAGGAGAGAGAGAGAGAGAGAGAGAGAGAGAGAGAGAGAGAGAGAGAGAGAGAGAGAGAGAGAGAGAAGAGAGAGAAGAGAGGAGAGAGAGAGAGAGAGAGAGAAGGAGGAGAGAGAGAGAGATGAGGAGAGAGAAGAGAGAGAGAAAGATGAGAGAGAGAGAGAGAGAGAGAGAGAGAGAGAGAGGAGAGAGAGGAGATGATTCTAGATTATTCTCTAGAATTAGATTATTCTTTCTTGAACTATTATTGTGCATTTTCTGTATCTGTAGTCGATTTTGAAGCTGTTTCATAATGTAAATACCGTTACAACCATATTAGTTTCAATTTTCACATAATTACCTGTTTCTTTTACTTCCCACGACAAGATAATTATCCTAATATTACTAAGATTTATGTTTGATTATCACAAAATCTAGTTTAAGAGTAATTCCGCAAATAACAAAAAAATAAAAAATGGAATGCAATTTTGTTGATGGAATAAAGATAATAACAATAATAACATAAAAGGAATTGATCTTGATCATAATAAAAAACTTAAGTTAAGAAAATAAAAGAAAAAAAAATCGAGTAACTCTAAAGTAACATAATCGAAAACAAGATTATAAAGAAAAACATAAGAAAATTCAGTTGATCTCTTTTTATTTTTTTTTTATTATATTCCATTGGATATTGTTAACCATGATTTTCATTTTTTTTCTATTCTTAAGGAAAATTTTTTTATGTTCTTTTCGTAATAGACGACTATCACTATATAATCATCGTTTCTTGTAACAATAGAAAAGACAAATAAACTCGACAATTTTTTTATTTAAGACAAATCTGCTGATTTCTTTTAATTTAATGTTTTCTTTATTTTTTTTTCGATGTTCTGTGTGTTTGTTTTATTAAATGGATGTAATTTTCTTTTTCTAAGCTTAAGTTGTTGAATTAAGTGAGGTAAAGTAGCTGAAGTTTCGGGTTTGTTTTTCATTTATCAGACTATTAATCTGATGATGTGATTATTGGTTGGTTTAATAAGAGGAATAAATTTCCTTTCTGATTATTATGTAAGCTTTGACATTAAATAGTTTTGTAAGTGATAGCGATAGTTTTGTTTAAAAGAAAGAAAGATAGTTTTGTGTTGAGACGTAACATATGTTCGTTTTGTAACTGCAACTAGTGGTTTTAATATTTTTTTATAAATAACGCTCTCCGTTTTCTATATGTATTACTAAGCGAATACCGTTTGACTTCGTTCATGTATGAGAAATGAAAGAATTTGCCTTACAGCTTCATTAATCCTTATATGTATATATTTTGTTATTGATGCTTATGTAAACCTACGGCAATTTGCGACAAAATTACCAACAAATATTTTGCTGGTAAATTTACATCTCTTCACAAATGCAGTATTTTCACTTATTTCCCGCTTCACGATTTTTTATGGTTGTTATCAGCATAGAATAATTTGACCACGATGCTGAAGCTTTAAACTAAAAAGAAAGATCAGCAAAATAGGCTAACAGAAGCTTTTTAGCTTCTTTCACCCATCTCAGAAGGTTCTTGGGTCAATCAATGAACAAATTATGTAAATGCGTTGTTATATTTGTCTTCTGATTTCTTTTAAATTAAGCCAGAAATTGCAAGAGACGCAGCGGCGTACAATCAAAATCACTGTCACTATTTACCATATTCAATTTTAGTTTTAATAAGAATTAATAAAATTTTTGTTCATATTAAAATTTTATTAATGTTTTAAAATGAATATGTTACGATTTTTTTCTCTTTTATTTTGTTGCTATATATATGGTATTATTTTTGATAATCAAGCCTGTTGCACAGAAATTTTTTAAAAATATCAAGAAAATTATATGAAATAATTTGAAAAAACTTGTATGCAATTCATATTTTATATTTTCAATTGAAAATGTTTAATTATGCAATTTTGGTATATTTCAAAATTTGATGAGTTTATAGTGACAACTAGCCTAGGGCTGCCAATAATCAATATCGGCATCTGCGTCGATAACCTTTACCACCGGTAATGGCCCTAAATCGATATTTAAAAAAACTAATTAAAAAAAATTATTATCTGCCACCAGAAAATTTGTTACATTAAATAAAATCCATAATAAAACTAAAAAACTTTAACTTCAAATATAGTTCTAACTACTTGTTTTCATAAATATGTAGTTGCTTATAGTTACTTAATTTTTTATTTAATGAAGCCTTGTAACGAGCAGCTGTCAAGATTAGACTGTCAAGAGGTCAAGATTACCACAAGCAATCCTGACGCCTGAGGATACGTGCACCTTGAGTTGGTTCCGGCCAGTCTCAGTTTATGGGTTCGGTAGATTTTATCCTCAGCTCTCTACAAATGATGAAATGCACGATATCAAAGGTGCAAAAAAAGGGAACTCTGGCGACCTAAAAAAAAATATTCTAGGACAAAGGCCATTGCAACATCCACTATGGTTATTTCAAATCTCTATAATAAAAATTTCACTTACTCCATGATTTGTCCTGATCCCACTCCTTATAGGGTAAATTGAACCACTCGTATCAATAATAAAATTAAACCGGTGTCTGTTGAATTATGTCATCCAAATATGGAAAGAAGAATCTTCGTTATATCAAAATACACAGCAGGTAGTTCAAAAGGTTGTTCAACATATAAATTCGTTGTACCAACATGGACAGTTGGTTGATGAATATTACCATAATATTATAACGAATCGTTGTACTAAAATGAAGTAAGTAAATGAATTATTTTAAATCATCCTTAGAATTGTTGCAAAAAATAAACTGAGTTCTTGTTGATTACTGCTATTGCTGTTGATTGCTCATATTCTGAGTGGTCGTGGGTTTAATTAATTGGATTTCGATACTTGACAATATCAATCAAAAACCACTACTCAAACATCAGTAATCACCTATACGAATTAATTTAAATTGATTCACAGATCGAGATGCTAACAGTTACGGTACGATATGATGTAAGATATTATAATCGAAAAATCAAACAAAAATTAATCGTGTTGATTTGTTCATAATATCTGTTTCCTTTCAATGTCACAGATTACCACAAAGATAAAAAATGAACAACGTGAATTCATTTTTTGTCTATCCATGTATGTTCTATAGCCATCATTATATGGAATACTTACACAAACTTTTTCTTCATTTGTTAGTTAAATACTTAGTATTTTAGAGTATAATCTTATCAATGCATTGAATTTATCTCATACCCTCTTTTCATAAATAATACTTCAGCAATAAATACTTTCGCAAGTATATATATGAAATTAGTTAAAGAAAGTAAACACAAAAAAAGAAAACCAAGAACCATTGAACTCGTCGTTCTATTATGAATAGAACGAACAATAATATTTTAAACCACCAGCATCTGATCTGCAAAATTATATTTCAATGTAGATACTAGAAAGTAATTCAGGGACAACCGTTTCGTAACTATTTTTAAAGTTTATTGCAACACATTTTTTATAAAATTGTTTATAATTATTTTTTATTTATTGAAAATAATAATTAAATGTAGTTGTATTCTTGTTACTACTGGATATGTAATACATCTTACTAATCATCTTATAGTATATTTTACTACGAAAGATGAAAACGTTTGTTTCACGAGACGGGTCAGGCTCGAGCAACTTCATGTGTAGCAACTTCACATGTCGCAACTTATCATGGTCGCGTAGGTAAGAAATGCAATTTATCTACGATACTTATTTAAACCAGATTGTTATAAATTATTAAATAAGAAAATGAGGTATTAGAACAAAGTTTTTAAAAATGTACACTGTTAATTTTTTGAAATAATTTTTAACTGTGTAACATAAGAAAAAAACGGTGTAATTGAAAAAAAGATGGCATAGCCTTTTTTTTCTTTTTTTTTTTACTAAATTGAAGCTTATTTTATATCTAACCACTTGTGAAAGTTTAGGACACGCATTATTTTTTGTTTTAAAGATAAAATTCGTTGTGCATATGACTGTCGGGAATCAGTTTTTTTTGTTCTGAAGGAAAATTATAAAAATGGCGTTATAAACTAAGAGATTTTTTTTTAATGTTAAATATCAAATATTTTAATATTAGATGAACTTTTTAAAACATTATAAAAATTATATATGTAGTACAATAAATAAAATAAATACAATTGTTAAAAATGATTTACTTATTTTACAAACAGAAGTTTCTTTTGAATAGAAAAACAGTTCTGCAATTATTTTGTATTAGATGGCATAAGAAAATGAAATGTTTATTTGTCACTTTTAGTAATCACTTGTCACTCTTATAAAAAATAATTTGACAGTCTCGACTGCAAACAAAAAAACCGTATAAAGAACTAAATCTATTTAGGAACTTTTGACTGGAGAAGTATTATGTTCGTATTTATGTTATTATGGTCAGAAAGTAAAAGATTGTTTTTTAACATTAATTACAAAACGAGTTTGTATTTTTTTTTTGTTAATTGATATTCATTTTTATCGACGTATCCAAAGTTCATGGTAGATTCCTATTTTAAAGCCCATTCGAAAATTTTTTTTGATGTATCAATAATATCTTTGCTCCCTATACTATAACGGTGTGCAGCACGCTTCAGTGTACCACCAATTCCATCACAAGGTCCCTTTCATGGCTGGTAGCATGAAAATGCCATTCTGCATCAACCTTAAAGTCTTTTTTGTGGTGGCATAAGTTAATTAGGTTATGTTTATTTTTGTATTGAGAAGGTGTCACACTGTCAGTGTTATAAATTATTTTCGTAATATTAGAATTTATATGCGTTTTGATGATTCAATAAGTTTTGTAATGAAAAGATGGACTGTAGTACTGTTGTGATCGTTTATATCCGAAATGAGTATAAAACTCGGTGCTGTATATATTCACTTGCGGCACTTTTAAAATAAATGACAAATGGATGAATAGTAGCTTGTGAATTATTATAATTATAGCCTTGAACCGCATCCTGAATTATGAAGCCGTAGTTTTCAGAAAAATCCCTTGAACGAAACACTTCCTGCTTCTAATTTGTTTTCCTCAATGAATGTAGATTGCTGTTTTGCTATAAAGTTGTGTGGTATCAAAATTTGTAAACCGGCAAATAATTTTTCATAAATTCTTCTACAGTTTCTATTAAAGTATCCAAATTGCATCGATCAGTGGTATTCCATTGTTGATATTGACTTGATGGATTCCTTTAACGTCAAAATCATTTAGTAATTTTTCTTCCAGTTATTGAAGTTTTTTTGAACATTCATTGCACTTCAAAGTATGACAATCTTCTGTCAATTCACTACATGAAACAAAGTCAATTAATGTTTTAAAAATTCTGGAAAGCAGCATCAGTAATCCAAGACATCTTAGAGTGTTGAATCATTAGTTTTATATTTTGATGTAATGGTACAACACGCACACATTATGAACGCCTTGGGATAATTTTATACATTCTTGTGGTCGAAGGGGACGTGAATTTAGTAAATCCTATTTTCACATCAGGAAACTTATTTTTAAATTCCACATAAGCTTCATTTAATGTACATAGCAATAAGCGCTTATGTGTTTTTATGCGCTCATCTCCTTTTTTAAAAGATATTGCATCTCGTTTGCCTGGCAATAATCTACTGATTTCATCACTTTTATAGAAACTGCTCCACAACATTTATATCTGTTGTGGATACACCTCTTTTATCCGTCGCAGATGAATGCTGAAAATTATTTTTATGTAGAGTTTACTTTTTTCAACCAAATGACGCGTAGCATTACTGTTGTTTGTTATTATAATTATACTGTTATTATAATTATATTACTATATTTAAATATATAATAATTTATATTATTATATTTAAAAAAAATTCTACTTGAAGTCGTATTTTTTCATTTATCAAAGGCTATCTATAAACTAAAAATAAACCAAATTAAAAGGGTCGAGTCAAAATGTCGCAAAATTTTGCTGAACTTGACTGAAATTGCTTTTTAAAAAGTTCATTTTAATATTAAAATATTTGATATTTAATATTAAAATAAATCTGAATCTAAAAATCGCCATTTTTATAATTTTCCTTCAGAACAAAAAAAAACTGATTCCCGACAGTCATATGCGCAACGAATTTTATCTTTAAAACAAAAAATATAGCTAGTCCCAAACTTTCACAAGTGGTTAGATATAAAATAAGCTTCAATTTAGTTAAAAAAAAAAAAAAAAGGCTATGCCATCTTTTTTTCAATTACACCGTTTTTGTCTTATGTTACAAAGTTAAAAATTATTTCAAAAAATTAACAGTGTACATTTTTAAAAACTTTGTTCTAATACCTATTCAACGACATATCATTTATGAAAATCGATTCAGTAGTTTTTCTACAATCGCTCGTCAAAATGCACTGACATCACAAAATAATAAAAAATTGAGGGGCACCCTGTGAAGACCCCTGGTCGAAAAAAAAAATTCTAAGACAACTATAAACAAAAAATAATCAAAATTAAAAGGGGTCAAGTCAAAATTTCCCAAAAATTTGCTGAACTTGCGTGAAATTGCTCATAAACTATATTTATTATAAATTATTAAATAAGAAATCGACAAAATAACATTCAAAATTCATATTTTATTTTTTCATGGTTGCTTGGTTTTAAAAACTAAACAATACCATAGCAGCTACAATTTGTTATTTTTTTTTACACTAGAGGAAAAAAAAAACGTTTTCACAGTGGATTAGGTCTGCTTGAACATAACTTTTATCTGCTATCATAGAAAAAAATATTTTGTTTATATCTGTTTCAATCGAGTTTCAAACAGAAATGCTGCAATTACTTTTTTTTTTCTGGAATATCGGAACACTGGCTGGATCACAACCACTGCCCGAAATTACCCAGTTCACGAATATATTCTTGATATAATTTGGTTCCATATTTCCAGAATTCTTTTAGGCTTGGTCTAAAAATGCGACTATGAGAGTGCCACTAAATTCCGTTTACTCATATTGTAAGGTAACGGTAAAAGTAAGTCCTTTTCTATAAAATAAATAATATTGCAGTTTTTGATAATTTGCTGTAAAAAAAAAACGAAATAAAAAATTAAAAATAAAGCTCTGTGAAATAAAAAGCAAGAAATATTCGACTATAGCCGGGCATTCACATACAACAGAAACAGAATTTCATACAAATTTGTCAGGAAAAAATTTTGTTTCTGTAAAATTTGTATGGAATTCTATTTCTGTTGTATGCGGTTTAAGCCTTAACTAGCATTATTTTTATCAGAAAGGTTGGTAATGTCCTGAGCTAATATAAAAATAGATTTCAAAATGCATGACAAAAAGCCACAAAATCTTTTGCAAAGACACGGTGTAAACTTCAATTTAAATCATACATTTTTTAAACAACAATAATTAATTCCAATCATAGTATTCGCAATTCAATTTTATACTTCTAATTTATTATCACAGTCAAAAAAATTATATATTTATTTGTTAACTCATTTCGTAATAAAATCTTTCAAAATGACAATCAAACGATTGATGAAACCGTCATTAGATTGGGATGATTTGACGCATAGAGTACTGAGTCACGATATGATGCAATTAATAAAATTTCGTAAAAAATATGAAACTAATTTACAGTAAGTGTGCTTACATTTTAATGCACAATATTTCATCTTATTAAATATTTTTTACAGTCATATGAAATCGTTACCCCCAAACCTCCCAAGAATAAATTGGGAGTTTTATAGGGTTCAATTACCAAAATCTTTTCATCCAATGTTAGACGAATTTCAAACGAAATATGAAAATATTCAAATTCCATTTCCAGAAGATAAATTTCAAAACAGTTTTCTTAATGAAATGGATACAGCTTCAAAACGTGTGAAACAATATAAAAAAAATTCCGAAAACATAGTTGATTTGTACAAATCTACCATTGATACATTAATGGAATTACCACCATACGAACAAATGAGTTGGGAGGAATATATTGATGCGTATCCAGAGGAAGCGCCAGATTTTCTAAATAAACCAACATTTTGGCCTCACAATCCGGAAGAACAAATTGGATATCAAAAACAGAAATTATAAAAATATGTTCTAAGTTTTGCTTTGAAATAAAGAGAGAAATTATTAGTTATTGATACATTTTCGTTGCATTTTCTGAAAGAATTGAATTGCGTTTGCAGTATAATTTTCTAAAATCTTATTGAAAGTGACCGTAGAAACCATAGAAACCAACATTTCATAACTTTTTTAATAACATTCCTTTGGTGATCCAAAACACTTTACAATAATTACTAAAACACACAAAAAACGAAAGAAGTTATTTTTCAAAAAGACGTTTTATCAACATATATAAAGACGTCCACAAAGACGTTTTATCAACATATATAATATATATATATATATATATATATATATATATATATATATATATATATATATATATATATA
>OY856186.1:263058679-263176127 GCA_963693315.1 Diogma glabrata
CGGCACCTTAAAGTTGAGGGTTTTGTTGTGGCCATTATAAAGAAAAATTTAATTTGTACGACACCCTCCAATTTGATGTCGATACCCATAAAAATATTATTTTTAAAATTAGAAATCCATCGGTTAACTCTAAGGGGTGCCCCTGGCCACTTGAAGTTGAGAGGTTTGGTTGTGGCCATTACAAAGAAAAATTTAAATTTTTTGTACGACACCCTTCCATTTGGTGTCGATACCCATATAAATATTATATGTAAAATTTGAAATCAATCGGTCAACTCTAAGGGGTGCCTCCGGCCACTTAAAGTTGAAGGGTTTTGTTGTGGCCATTGTTTCCATCAATTCTAAGACGTGCTTCCGGCCACTTAAAGTAGAGAAATTTTGTTCTGGACCTTAAAAAAAATTTTTTTTATTTTTTGTGCGACACCTTTCCATTTCATGTCAATATGGGTATTGAAAAAATTATGTGTAAAATTTGAAATCAATCCTTCAACTCTAAGGCGTGCCCCCGGCCATTTAAACTTGAAAAGTTTTGTTCTGGCTATTACAAAGAAAAATTTAAATATTTTGTATTGCCCTCCCATTACATGTGAATACCCTTGAAAATGTTATTTGCAAAATTTGAAATCAATCGGTCATTTTTAAGGCGTGCCCCCAGCCACTTAGAGTTGAGAGGTTTTGTTCTGGCCATTACAAAGAAAAATTTAAATTTTTTGTACGACACTCTCCCATTTCATGTCAATACCCGTAAAAATATTATTTGCCCAATTTTAAATCAATTGTTCAATTCTAAGACGTGCCTCCGACCACTTAAAGTTGAGAAATTTTGTTCTGGACGTTAAAAAAAAAATTTAAATTTTTTGTGCGACACCCTCCCATTTCGTGTCAATACCCATAAAAAAATTATTTGTAAAATTTGGAATCCATCGTTCAACTCTAAGGGGTGCCCCCGGCCACTTAAACTTGAAAGGTTTTGTTCTGGCCATTACAAAGAAAACTTTAAATTTTTTGTACGACACCCTCCCATTTAATGTCAATACCCGTACAAATATTATTTGCCAAATTTGAAATCAATCGGTCAATTCTAAGACGTGCCTCCGGCCACTTAAAGTTGAGAAATTTTGTTCTGGACCTTAAAAAAAAAATTTTCTTATTTTTTGCGCGACACCCTCTCATTTCGTGTCAATACCCATAAAAAAATTATGTGTAAAATTTGAAATCAATCGTTCAACTCTAAGGGATGCCCCGGCCACTTAAACTAGAAAGGTTTTGTTCTGGCCATTACAAAGAAAACTTTAAATTTTTTTGTACGACACCCTCCCATTTCATGTCAATACCCGTACAAATATTATTTGCCAAATTTGAAATCAATCGGTCAATTCTAAGACGTGCCTCCGGCCACTTAAAGTTGAGAAATTTTGTTCTGGACCTTAAAAAAAATTTTTAATTTTTTGCGCGACACCCTCCCATTTCGTGTCAATACCCATAAAAAAATTATGTGTAAAATTTGAATTCAATCGTTCAACTCTAAAGCGTGCCCCCGGCCACTTAAGCTTGAAAGGTTTTGTTCTGGCCATTACAAAGAAAAATTAAATTTTTTGTACGACACCCCCATATTGCGTGTGAATACCCTTGAAAATGTTATTTGTAAAATTTGAAATAAATCGTTCAACTCTAAGGCGTGCCCCCGGCCACTTAAACTTGAAAGGTTTTGTTTTGGCCATTAAGTGGCCGGAGGCACGTCTTAGAATTGACCGATTGATTTCAAATTTTGCACATAACATTTTTACGGGTATTGACATGAAATGGGAGGGTGTGGTACAAAAAATTTACATTTTTCTTTATAATGGCCACAACAAAACCCCTCAACTTTAAGTGGTCGGAGGCACCCCTTAGAGTTGACCGATTGATTTCAAATTTTACAAATAATATTTTTATGGGTATCGACACCAAATGGAAGGGTGTCGTACAAAAAATTCAAATTTTTCTTTGTAATGGCCACAACCAAACCTATCAACTTTAAGTGGCCAGGGGCACCCCTTAGAGTTGAACGATGGATTTCGTATTTTAAACATAATATGTTTATGGGTATCGACATCAAATTGGAGGGTGTCGTACAAAAAATTTAAATTTTTCTTTATAATGGCCACAACAAAACCCCTCAACTTTAAGGTGCCGGAGGCACCCTTTAGAGTTGACCGATTGATTTCAAATTTTACAAATAATATTTTTATGGGTATCGACATCAAATGGAAGGGTGTCGTACAAAAATTTAAATTTTTCTTTGTAATAGCCACAACCAAACCTTTCAACTTTAAGTGGCCGGGGGAACCCCTTAGAGTTGACCGATGGATTTCAAATTTTACACATAGAATTTTTATGGGTATCGACACTAAATCGGAGGGTGTCGTACAAAAAATTTAAATTTTTCTTTATAATGGCCACAACAAAACCTCTCAACTCCAAGTGGCCGGGGCACCCCTTAGAGTTGACCGATTGATTTCAAATTTTACGCATAATATTTTTATGGGTATCGACACCAAATGGGAGGGTGCCGTACAAAAAATTTAAATTTTTCTTTGTAATGGCCACAACCAAACCTCTTAACTATAAGTGGCCGGGGGCACCCCTTAGAGTTGAACGATTGATTTCAATTTTTACACATAATTTTTTTATGGGTATTGACACGAAATGAGAGGGTGTCGCACAAAAAAAAAATATTTTTTTTTGGGTCCAGAACAAAATTTATCAACTTTAAGTGGTCAGAGGCACGTCTTAGAATTGACCGATTGATATCAGATTTTGCAAATAATATTTTTATGGGTATTCACACGAAATGGGAGGGTGCCGTACAAAAAATAAAAATTTTTGTTTTTAAAAGGGCCACCCTAATATATATATATATATATATATATATATATATATATATATATATATATATATATATATATATATATATATATATATATATATATATATATATATATATATATATATAATATATATATATATATATATATATATATATATATATATATATATATATATATATATATATATATATATATATATATATATATATATATATATATATATATATATATATATATATATATATACACATATATATATATATATATATATATATATATATATATATATATATATATATATATATATATATATATATATATATATATATATAAATATATATATATATATATATATATATATATATATATATATATATATATATATATATATATATATATATATATATATATATATATATATATATATATATATATATATATATATATATTTATATATATATATATATATATATATATATATATATATATATATATATATATATATATATATATATATATATATATATATATATATATATATATATATATATATATATTTTATATATACTGTGGCCCTATTCCCGAACACATAAATGTCATAACAATTCACAATATGTAAATTCACACAATATTGTGAATTTCGTATTATGTAACACCAATTTGGTGAAAATTCAACACAATATTGTGAATCTGACAAGAACAATATAGTTAAGTTACTGTCAAAATCACAATTTTGCTTTATGTTTTGTGTGTTGATTTATTTTACAAATTTCATCGATTGGCGTAAAAATTAATTTATAACACAAAATTAAGTCTTTAATAATATTAAATAATCATATTTTTATATAAATATCATTAAAACATATTTATCTATTAAATATTTTTTTATTTTATTTTGCATCTTTTAAGATTAAAAAAGTTAGTTGTCAAAAGTTACGAATCTAGTACCAAAACTCTGTTATAATTTTGTAAAATTTGTTATAATTGGTTTGTGTCTAAAGATACACAAATATGAGTTACAGAATACCATTTTTAAACAAAGTTGTTAAGCATTTCGGTGAAATTGACAATATTGTCGATTTACAAATATGTGTTCTGGAATAAGGCCCTTGTTCTCAAATATGGGGTTGAGCTTACTTCAGTAGTTTTAATTTCCTTGATTCTGTACTGTGTAGAGCTATTAAGCTCATTGGTAACTCAAGTCTTACTAACGGTCTTGATTCTTTGCAGCACAGAAGAAATGTTGCTGATTTGACTATATTTTATAAATATATTACGGATGAACGAGCTTCTGAAGAGATCAAATCGAGTTTACCTAAATCAGCAAACCTTTCGCGTCACACCAGAGCAACTGTAGCAGCTCATCCCTTTACGGTTCAAATAATTAGGTGTAGAACTGTTATAGCCTTCCAACGTGACTTTTTCAACAGAGTCCTTCATCTTTGGAATGCCTTACCTTCCTGGGTTTTCCTGATTACTTTAATCCTCAAAGCTTTAAAGTTAAATCTTCGCGGATATTCAGAGACGTTAATTTATAATTTATTATAATTAACACTAAACATATCTAACTTTGAATAAAAAAAATAAAATCCGACAGTTTTCAAAACAAGATTTTTCATTACCATACCACGCCCAACAAACAATTTTCAACCGTTAAGCCTAGTGGTTGCAAAAAACCGTCACAGGACTAGCATTTCACCGATCATTTTCAACTTTATTAGAAAGTTTTGGGAATTTATCTATTATTTCTTAACGGTTGCTATTTTAGGGTTATGAAACATTAAAAAAACTAAAATATCATATCGGTTGAAATGTGTTTGTGAAATAACGGTGGGTTAACCACCCGTATAAACTATCAACATTTTGCAGTTAGCTAACCGTTATTCGTTTTGAGTTATAAGTCGTGAATTTCGGTTAATAATAATGTTTATTTTAACAGTCTTTTAATTACATAGATTTAACCTTTTAATTTTAGTTGTTTTGTTATGGACTAACTAACAGTTTTTGATTGGTAAAATTTAACTAAAATAATAAGTTTTTAAATATCAGTTAAGAAAACCGTCGCAGGACTCGCATTTCACCGATCATTTTCAACTTTATTAGAAATTTTTGGGAATTTATCTAAGACTTCTTAACGGTTGCTATTTTAGGGTTATGAAACATTAAAAAACTAAAATATCATATCGGTTGAAATGTGTTTGTGAAAATACGGTGGGTTAACCACCCATATAAACTATCAACATTTTGCGGTCAACTAACCGATATTCGTTTTGAGTTTATAAGTCGTGGAATTTCGGTTAATAATAATATATATTTTAACAGTCTTTTAATTACATAAATTTAACCTTTTAATTTTAGTTGCTTGTTATGGACTAACTAACGGTTTTTGGTTGGTAAAATTTAGCTAAAATAATAAGTTTTTAAAGATCAGTCAAGAAACTGCTAGCAAACTATCGCAATATAGCTCTGTTAAATTCTTGGTTTTTAAACGGTTATTGATTCAATAGTTTAAAACCGTTCTTTTGACATTTAATGATATACATATAATAAAACAAATAATTTATTAACATAAAAAAATTGCTATTTTGCGCAGAGATTTGCGAATTTTTTTTTCTAGTGGAGAATGGAATGTTGTTTTCCATCATGTTCATGCCTAAAAACAAAGTAAATAAGCATGGGTCATCTAATTTTTGAAGATCGACCAAACCATTTACGCGGGCTTCAACATATTATCGAAAAGTAAAAGTGATTAAAAATGCTATCTTAAATAAAATAAAATTAACAACGAATCAAACTTTAATAGAAGAACCGTTATATTGTGTTGTGAATGAAAATGAAAACTTGGCAGTAAATGCAAATCAAGCGCCAAATAATACAAATAGATATTTAGATGAAAGTTTAGTGCCATCATCTTCAATAACCAATTGCTCAAATGATATCTCTTCAAACTTCAAATGAAAATTATGTCCAGGAGCAAACAAACTTTATGTGTCCAATAAAACAATTTAATCAAAATCATAATTTGAATCAATTGGCCATTAAAAAATTGAAACATTGGGCATTGTTGAACCAAATTTTCCAGCAAGCTGTAAACGAATTATTAACAATTTTAACGAATTTCGGTGTTGATGGATTGCCAAAGGATGCGAGAACGTTTTTATCTACACCGTCGATATCAGTCATCAATATAACAAAAATGGGCAATGGAATGTATTGGCATTATGGGTTAAAAAGATGTTTAGAAACCATATTTAGTGATATTCAACAGCCATATGAGCTTTTGGTTTCATTTAACATCGATGGACTTCCACTTTACAAGAGTTCTTTAACAGAATTTTGGCCAATATTATTCAAAATTGACAATATGCCAAATAGCAACCCCATGATAATTGGCATATATAGTGGTGTAAAAAAACCAGATCCACAAGAGTATTTGGGAGAATTTGTCAAAGAACTTGTTGACTGTCTGCAAAATAGCGTTGTTGTAAATCAGCAAAAAATTTCAATCAAAGTGAGATGCTTCATTTGTGATACACCAGCAAGAGTATTTGTTAAAGGTGCTGTTTATGTTAATTCCCAAAATGGATGCATGAAGTGTACTACAATGGGCGAATATTATAACGAAGGGCATCACATGAGTTTTCCCCGAATCGATTGCCCATTGAGAACTAATAAGAGCTTTCGTAATCGAGAAGATCCGGATCACCATATATGTGAATCAATGCTTGAAGCACTACCCATTGACATGGTTGAAGATTTTATAATTGCAGATTCGATACACTTGCACTCGATACACAAAATATGTTTAATTTTTGATATTTATTTAACTAAAAGAGGTACAAACATTTTTTTAGGTGTAATTAAGAAATGTTTAGTAAGATGGACCCGCGGTAGTTTCACTTTTCGAACAAAATGGTCTGCAGCACAGATTTTAGAAACCTCCAGCTTGCTTGTGAGCTATAATAAATATAGATCTACAGAAATACATCACGCAATAAGAGGTCTAGATTGCTTAAAGTTCTGGTTCGAGTTCCGTACATTTTTACTGTATACAGGGCCTGTGATTTTAAAAAAAAATTTACCTTCAGATGTATATGTTCACTACTTACATCTATTTTATGCTGTACTTATTTGTTCGCATCAAAAGCATTTGAAATTTTTGGATATTGTAAAGAGCTTATTAAAAGCCTATATTGAAAAATATATTGATTTGTATGGGATTGATTCAGTCGGAAGCAATATACATAATTTGCGTCATTTAACTGATGATGTTAAAAAATTTGGTGCTCTCCCACTCCCATCTATTAGTTCTTATCCATTCGAAAATACTTTATACGCGTTAAAGAAGAAATAGCGTAACGGTAAAGAACCATTGATACAAATTGCGAATAGAATAATGGAGCTACAATGTTTAGGTGGTGGCATACCGTCGAAGTCGATAAAAAAGTGGACAAACAATGATAATCGGGTTGTATACAATGGTTTTTTTCTTTCAAATAAAGAAAAAAATAAATACTTTTTGACTAAATGCAAAAGTGTTGTTCACATGATATGAAGCATAAAACATGAAGCATTAATATTGAAGGAAAAACTTTCATTTGCGGAGAAAGGGCGAAAACACAAACGCCGTTTTTTGAAAAACCATTTAATTCAACATTCATTTATATATATTGTGCATCATTTTCTGGTCGATCTAGTCCAGAAATTGATGATTTAAATGACGTTGAATGTAAAATGGTAGCAATTAGGTGTGATTCAATCACATTACATGTATTCCTTTATTGCATACATATTGTAATGAATGAAATAAATAGAAAATTCATTTGAGCTAACATAATAATATATTTTGAATAAACGTAAAATTGATTATCTTTTTCTTTGTTTATATTTGTCGTTGTTTGCCTCCACCTTTACATATTTTTCATTGGAGTCTGGAAAACAGTTTATTTTTTGTAAGGATACATATTTTTAGTTCGAAGACGGTAAAATTTTCAAAAATTGTAATCAAACAAAAATTAGTTGAACAAGGCGGGAACCTGGGACGGTTTTAATCATAATAAATCAAAACCCATAAAGTTCGGTTATAATTGACAGAACTACGACGGTTTCTTTCTTGTACATGTATATATATGAAATAAAATTTGTAATAATAGTAGATTCTTGTATGAGTTGAGAATGATGGCAATTCTTTACGAGGATAAAGTTTCCCGAAACGAGCGTAGCGAGTGGAGGGAATCATCCGAGTGAAGAATTGCCATCATCCAATGCGAATACAAGATGCTATTTTAGCCACGACTTCAAAATATTTCGATTAATTTCCAGTTTGCCTGCTAAAGTTTTTATCACCATATTGAAAAACATGCATCATAGAAAGCTTAGAAAAACTTTTTTATTTTATATTACTTCGGTCTGAAAGACCTAAGTATTACATTCATGAGCTCAAAGTGAAATTCTTACCCCCACTTTTTTTTGGCATTTCTCGACGTTTAAGGGCCTACTGATTCTAAAAAAGCAAAAAAAAAAAAAATGTGTGTCTGTCTGCCGGCCGTCCGTCACAACCGACGAAATCTAGAAAACCGCTGGACGGATTTCAAATTTTTTTTTTTCTAAAAATAGGTTTACTCAATGGGAAGAGCCGAAAGGACGATGTGTTCGATGACTGTACCGGAAGTGTGTCAAAAAAATCGTCCAGTGTGTCAAAACAAGGAAATTTGCATATTTTTTGCTTAAAAAACGTTCATTTTAAGTGATTACGAGTAGGAAAATTGAATTTGGAGAAAT
Source organism: Diogma glabrata (assembly GCA_963693315.1). Classification (NCBI taxonomy): domain Eukaryota; kingdom Metazoa; phylum Arthropoda; class Insecta; order Diptera; family Cylindrotomidae; genus Diogma; species Diogma glabrata. The sequence goes on from OY856186.1 coordinate 263,067,331, forward strand.
TTTGATGGTCGGGATTGGTATGTGAGACCAAAATCTAGATTATTGCATTATAAGTTTGTCAAAAAAATGTTGTCAAGTGTGTCAAAAGAAAGATTTTTATTTATTTTTTTACACAATTTTTTGGAAAAAAATAAAATTGTTTCTTTGAAATGAAATTGTCAAGTGTGTCAAAAGAAAGATTTTTATTTATATTTTTACACAATTTTTTGGAAAAAAAATAAAATCAATTGTTTGTTTGAAATGAAGTTTTATTATTATTATTGAGAATTATGGCATTATAAGCTTGTCAAAAAAATGTTGTCAAGTGTGTCAAAAGAAAGATTTTTATTTATTTTTTTACCTAATTTTTTGAAAAAAAAAATATAATTTATTGTTTGTTTGAAATGAAGTTTTATTATTATTATAGAGAATTATGGCATTATAAGTTTGTCAAAAAATAATGTCAAGTGTGTCAAAAAATGATTTCATTTATTTTCAGCCAATTTTTTTGAAAAAAAAATGTAGCTGTTTTTATGACGTAAATGTAATTTAAAATGAAATTGGACAATGGACATGGAAATTTTTGAATTTGTTATAGTTAGAATCATTTTTGGAATTTTGAAAAAGTTTGTATTTTTGATTTTGTAATAATTTTTGCAATATTTTTATAATTTCAAAAAAAAGTTTGAATTTTTAAGAATTTTTGATATATTATTGGAATTTAGAAAAAATTTAAATATTTGATTTTATTCTAATTTTTGGAATATTTTTGGAATTTTGAAAAAGTTTGATTTTATTTAATTTTTACAATATTTTTGGAATTTTGATTATAATTTTCCGGCAACGTATTGATGTTTCGTGTTAGTTTTGTAATAAATTTTTAAACAGAGATAAAAAATACTTGTACTTTAACAAAGAGTTATGTTTGATATACATCGCTGCCCAAAACTAAAAACCATGTCCTTATAAAAGTTTTTTGCCGAAAACTATATCAAAATCCTTAACCCAGACCGAAGTCTTGATATCTCAGAGCTGTGAGATTTCAGCCCCTCCATATTTTTGTATATGTATTGTTCTCGTTTTAACCTTTTGATATTACTATACCAACAAATGAAGTTTTTAGTTTGTTAGGGGAATATTTAATAAACTATAGAACTGTTGAAGAATTTAATTATAATCACTAGTTGTGGAATGAATACAATTACAATGGAAGACATACGCATGGAAAACATATATTCTTTAAGCCGCAATTAAACTATTGCAGAACTCTGCAATATTTCTGCAATGGTAGTGTATAAAATATTCATTGCAGAAAAGTTTGGCAATGAACTTATTGCAAAACATTGCAATGACTCATTGCAATGTTTTGCAATGACTTCATTGCCAAACTTTTCTGCAATGAATATTTTACACACTACCATTGCAGAAATATTGCAGAGTTCTGCAATAGTCTAATTGCGGCTTAAGTAGTCGTGGATAAAATTATATTACATCTTAGCGGCAAAAAACATCAAAAATGTAAATACAGCAGTTTTTTTTAGAGAGGTTAGGTATACAACGTAAATAAACAAATAAAAAGAAATGATATCTTATCACAAGCACATTTCAGCGGTAATAACGTCAAAGGAACCAAATCAGGAGTTTGTTTTTAGGGTTTAATACACAACGTAAAAGTACCAAGCCAAAGAAATGATACATTTTGACAAGCAAATTGGATACTGCGAGAATAAAAATTATTTCACATAACTATTTGAGCTAAAATTATAAATAAACATACCAAGCTACAAAAATGTATGTATATTTATGTACTAAAACTTAAAAATAAAAAAATATATAAATAAATAGTCCCGATGGTCGACGCTATTAAGTTTACAAAGCATAAATTACTTCGGTCTGAAAGACCTAAGTATTACATTCATGAGCTCAAAGTGAAATTCTTACCCCCACTTTTTTTTGGCATTTCTCGACGTTTTAGGACCTACTGATTCTAAAAAAGCAAAAAAAAAAAAATGTGTGTCTGTCAGCCGGCCGTCCGGCCGTCCGTCACAACCGACGAAATCTAGAAAACCGATGAACGGATTTCAAAAATTTTTTTTTCTAAAAATAGGTTTACTCAATGAGAAGAGCCGAAAGGACGATGTGTTTGATAACTGTACCGAAAGTGTGTCAAAAAAATCGTCAAGTGTGTCAAAACAAGGAAATTTGCATATTTTTTGGTTAAAAAACGTTCGTTTTAAGTGATTACGAGTAAAAACATTGAATTTGGAGAAATCTTGATGGTCGGGATTGGTATGTGAGACCAAAATCTAGATTATTGCATTATAAGTTTGTCAAAAAAATGTTGTCAAGTGTGTCAAAAGAAAGATTTTTATTTATTTTTTTACCTAATTTTTTGGAAAAAAAATAAAATTATTGTTTGTTTGAAATGAGTTTTATTATTATTATTGAGAATTATGGCATTATAAGTTTGTCAAGAAAATCTTGTCAAGTGTGTCAAGAGAGAGATTTTTTTTTATTTTTACCCAATTTTTTGGAAAAAATAAAATTGTTTGAAATGAAATTTTATTGTTATTATTGAGAATTATGGCATTATAAGTTTGTCAAAAAATAATGTCAAGTGTGTCAAAAAATAATTTCATTTATTTTTTAGCCAATTTTTTGGAAAAAAATGTAGCTGTTTTTATGACGTAAATATAATTGAAAATGAAATTGGACATGGACATTTTTGAATTTGTTATAGTTTTTGAAATATTTTTGGAATTTTGAAAAAGTTTGTATTTTTGATTTTGTAATAATTTTTGCATTATTTTTAGAATTTCTGAAAAAGTTTTAATTTTTGATTTCGTAAGAATTTTTGGAATATTTTAAGAATTTTGAAAAATTTTTAATTTTTGATTTTATTATAATTTTTGGAATTTTGAAAAAATTTCCAACTTTTGATTTTGTAATAATTTTTGCAATATTTTTAGAATTTTGGAAAAAGTTTGCATTTTTAAGAATTTTTGGATTATTATTGGAATTTAGAAAAAGTTTCAATATTTGATTTCATTCTAATTTTTGGAATTTTATAAAAGGTTTCAATTTTTGATTTTGTTATAATTTTTGCAATATTTTTAGAATTTGGAAAAAAATAGAATTTTTGAATTTTATATAGATATATATTTAGAATTTTGAAAAAAGCTTTATATTTTGATTTTGTAAGAATTTTTGGAATATTTTTAGAATTTTGAAAAATTTTAAATTTTTGATTTTATTATAATTTTGAAAAAAGTTTTAATTTTTGATTTTGTAAAAATTTTTGCAATATTTTTAGAATTTTGGAAAAAGTTTGAATTTTTAAGAATTTTTGGAATATTATCGGAATTTAGAAAAAGTTTAAATATTTGATTTCATTCTAGTTTTTGGAATATTTTTGGAATTTTGAAAAAGCTTGATTTTATTTAATTTAACAAAATTTTTGGATTTGGATTATAATTTTCCGGCAACGTATTGATATTTCGTGTTAGTTTTGTAATAAGTTTTTAAACAGATATAAAAAATACTTGTACGTTAACAAAGAGTTATGTTTGATATACATCGCCGCCCAAAACTAAAAACCATGTCCTCGTAAAAGTTTTTTGCCGAAAACTATATCAAAATCCTTAACCCAGACCGAAGTCTTGATATCTCAGAGCTGTGAGATTTCAGCCCCTCCATATTTTATTTTTCAAATGTACAATGCATTATTTGAAAGTTAATCTGAAACGAGAGAAGTACAAAACAGACGCGAAAACTCTTTGAAGTGTAAGGGATCCCTTGTCATTAAACGCCCAAAATTAGGGCTTTTAAAAATAAGACACTGTCTGCATACAAAGAGTTTACGCGTTTGTTTTGTACTTCTTTCGTTTCAGATTAACTTTCAAATAATGCATTGTACATTTGGAATTCGGTGAAAAATAAATTTATTTGCGTCAACCATCGGGACTATTTATTTATATATTTTTTATTTTTAAGTTTTAGTTCATAAATGTACATACATTTTTGTAGCTTGGTATGTTTATTTAAAATTTTAGCTTAAATAGTTATGTGAAATAATTTTTATTCTCGCAGTATCCAATTTGCTTATCAAAATGTATCATTTCTTTGGTTTGGTAGTTTTACGTTGTGTATTAAACCCTAAAAACAAACTCCTGATTTGGTTCCTTTGACGTTATTACCGCTGAAATGTGCTTGTGATAAGATATCATTTCTTTTTATTTGTTTATTTACGTTGTATACCTAACCTCTCTAAAAAACTGCTGTATTTACATTTTTGATGTTTTTTGCCGCTAAGATATCATTTCTTTTTGTTTGTTTTGTATTTGTACATTGTGTATTAAACATCTTTAAAAAACTGCTGAATTTACATTTTTGATGTTTTTTTCTGGTGATATAATTTCTTTTTGTTGGTCTATATAAAAAAATATAACATCAATATCCGATTTTTAATCCATAACTAATCCATATTCAATTATTATCCAATCCATATCCATTCCATATCCAATCCATATACAATCCATATCAAATCCATATCCAATCCATATTCAATTCATATCCAATCCATATCCAATCCATATCCAATCCATATCCAACCCATATCCAATCCATATCTAATCCAAATCCAATCCATATCCATTCCATATTCAATCTATATCTAATACATATCTAGTCCATATCCAATCCATATCCAATCCATACTCAATTCATATCCAATCCATATCCAATCCACATCCAATCCATATCTAACACATATCCAATCCAATCCATATCCACTCCATATTCAATCCATATCTAATCCCATCCATATCTAATCCATATCCAATACATATCCAATCCATATCGAATCCATATCCAATTCATATCCAATTCATATACAAACTCATATTCAACCCATATCAAATCAATATCCTATCTATATTTAATACATATCCAATCCATATCCAAATCATGTCTATGTCATATCTATACGAAGTCCAATCCATATCCTCATCCATATCTTTATCTTTATCCATATCCACATCCATATCCATCTCCACATCCATATACATATTCATATCCACATCCATATTCATATCCACCTTCATATCCATATCCATATCCATATCCATATTTAAATCTATATCCAGCTCAAGTTAAAAAAAATCATCTTAAAATTAGGAACAATAACATATTTATAATACTAGTGTAAACTACTGTAGAGTTTTTAAAAGTGATATTACGTCTTTTTGATTAGTAGCCCGTATAATTGTTGTACCAGCAACAATCATATTTGCTCCAGCTTTAGTACACTCATTAATTGTTTCTGGTTAAACTCCTCCATCAACCTCTATATCTAATGTTGGGGTAATTTTCACGTGGCCATTCCACTTTTGGCATAATATCACTCATAAATTTTTGACCATCAAAACCGGGTTCAACGGTCATAATCAAAATCATATAAGATCAGCTAAGGGAAAGTACTCTTTTACAAGCTCAACCGGAGTGCCTGGTTTTAAAGCTAAACCAACCTTCATTCCAGTTTTTTTAACTTTCCTTGAAACTTCTGCAACAATTGTTTGAACCGTTTATTTTATTTCGTAAACATGTAACTATCGGATTTCCAAAAGTTAGGTTAGGAACAAAATGAACATCCACAACATCTAAATGGAAATAATTTGCACCATTCTTGAGGAGTTTTTCTGATTCTACACAGTTAAAAAAAATTGAATATGTAATGCAAATTGCTACACATATAGGTCCTACGGAAGTTTCCATTACAAAACAATACAAAACTTGCTATATAAAGTTAAGCTAATGCTCTTTGCATCAATATTTAACAGAGTACTTGGAGTAAAATATAAAGATTGTTGTTTAAAAATGTCTGTTATTTACATTAAATAAATTACGCGCAATATTTTTTTTAGTATGACATTTTAATGCAAATTACATCATAATTTCGAGTTACTTTGATTATTACGCACCTACGCAAATTAATCAAATTAAAATAAAAAAATTACAACGGCAAAAATTAAAACGTACATACCACCTTAATCACTATTATTATAGACTTTCAGCTGAGAAGCGATAACTAAAACATACATGAAACGATTTTAACTATATATTTCTAAAATGGATAATACTCTAGTGAATTTTGAAATTTCATTAAATTTTTAATGTATTAAATTGTAGCAAGGTGCATTAAAACTTCTAGCTGTCTATAGAAATAAATTATGATGCAAGAGTTAGTTTAAATTTTATAGGTGTGCATTAAAATTAGGTTTAATGCAACATTTACTTTACAATTCAACGCATAGCTCCTATTGCAAGACTTGCTTTAAATATTGCAGTTACTTTTTCAACTGTGTAAACAGGGTGAGTTTTTTAAAAAATGCCAGGCTTTTATCTCGAGAACCATACTAGATGGGACAAAATAACCCAAGATCATATTTGTTAAGCGTCAAGGGGGACGTCCAATGATAATATGGAATGACCTTGAAACTCATAAGTATTGGAGATATATGCCAAAATAGGTTTTTTTTAAATTAGAACCTATACATTTAATATTTTTTTTTAATTAAGTAAATCAAACTACACACTTTTTGCATACAAAATTTTTTTGTGAAGTGTACGATTTTGTAGATATGATGAAAATTGATTTGCACTAAAGCAAACGTGTCTTCGCTAAGTTTTTCAGAAAAAAAATAAAATTTCGATAAATTAAAAAAAAACAAAGAAAATCATTCATTAATTTAAATATTATTGCATCGTGGTCTACTGCGTGAAATTGATTTTCGTTTTTTTTTTTGATTTATTGAAATTTTATTTTTTTACTGAAGAACTTAGCGAAGACACGTTTGCTTTAGTGCAAATCAATTTTCATCATATCTACAAAATCGTACACTTTACAAAAAACTTTGTAGGCAAAAATTGTGTAGTTTGATTTACTTAATTAAAAAAAAATATTAAATGTATAGGTTCTAATTTAAAAAAAACCTATTTTGGCATATATATCCAATACTTATGAGTTTCAAGGTCATTCAATATTACCATTGGACGTCCCCCTCGACGCTTAACAAATATTAGCTTGGGTTATTTTGTCCCATCTAGCATGGTTCTCGAGATCAAAGCCTGGCATTTTTTAAAAAACTCACCCTGTATACAATTCTGATAAATCTGCGTTTAAAATTGTGGATCCAATTTTTGCTTTCAAAGACATTTTTGGTTCGAGCTGCAGCCAAATTCTGTAACTTTGAAGCAGTGAAGTGATAAGTTTTTTATCACTTCACCGCAAAAATATCTAAGTGAGTGAAGTTTTAAAATTATAAAGTTAACACTGACTTTTTGTTTGGCAACAAAATGAAACCGTTTCTTTTGTTGTTATTGACATTGTGTCAAAAAACACAATAACGTCAATGTGATTTGATTTTTTAAAATTGCATTTCTAAATTAAATACAGATTTATTTTTCAAATTTATTATTTTAAATATTTATATATATTAAAATTTGTAAACGTTTTACGTTTAAATTGTGTTAAAAGTTAAAATAAACATTCAATTTTATATACTGTTGACGTTTGACAGTGCAACGCTTGCTATTAAATTTTTTAACATTCAAATCGCATATACTATAGAATCGCAAAAATTGTAATATGACAAAAAATTAATGATTAAATCGAAATGAAGAAATTTTTAACACTTCACCACTTCACAGTTACAGAATTTGGCTGCTGATAGATTTGTTTAATGTTTTGACTATTTTCAATTTTGACATTAGTGTTTTAGTGACATTAAGATTTCAGGGTTGAATTTATTGCAAAATGTTTTTTTTTACAAACTGATAGGCGCGCCTTCTGTATAACTTCCAAAATTTTTGAGATAAAATTAGATTTTTATATTTAAGAAAATATATTTTATATTATATTGTCTGTTTTCCGTTCCTTTTTCAGCTTTTTAGTTTTAAAACAGGTTACAATTAAAAATGTAAAGAATATTTATGTAGTTTGAGCCATAGAATCGCTAAAATAATGATACAATAGTCAAATAATGTTTTTCAAAATTTTCGTGGTTAGCTGTAAGATAAGTGCTCGTCAAAATTTTGTTTTGAGCTGTGTGTTTTTTGAGTAATTTTTTGGTATATTAAAAACTCGCAAATTTCTAGAAAATTTATGATCATTAAGTATAAAATTTCAACATTATGAATAGTTCAATAACACATGTTTATAACTGACTCTACAAATGATAATATTTATTAATAATAATAATAATTGTTATTATAATATATAATTTTACGATTATTCGTCAAGTGCTGAGGATAAGCAAATATCTGTTGTTTTGTTCTGGTTATTTTGGCGTCGGATAAAACTATTAGTTTTGAGAAACCCTTGAACATTTTTATCACTGCTACACTTAGTGACACTGTCGTCTGCCTTATGTAATACTTCAAATATCATGTCAAAAATCTATTTGTAGATCACAAAGGGTTCCTTCTTCTCAAAACCTTTATTCTAGCAAATACCAGTAAAGTTAAATTTTGCTAGCATTTTCAAATCAAACAACTCTTCCATTATTCTGGGTAATAATTTTCTAGCAACTGGATGTTTCCCAGAAGTCCCACCAATACGGCAAAGTACGTTCACCTAAATCAAAAACATATTATTAAAATGAGTAAAATTAATTAAAATTAAAACTTAAACAATCTTTAAAAGTCAATTACCAATGCTTTTTTGAAAACTGCATTGCCTAAAATTACAATGTCGAGATTGTTTACATCTTCAATCAATTTTAGTGGCATCTGCATAACCGAATTGACAATTTCGTCCTTTCTTTCTAGACTTCCTTTTGCTTTCGATGCAAAAGACTCAGATAAAACACTCAGTAGATTTATGATGTTAAGATTTTGCACTGACAGCTTTGCAACTTCACCTACAACTGTTTTTACATTATTGTCAATATTTTTTACAGTTCTTTAACAATATTTTCTATTTCTTTGGCAACATCACCGATTCGCTTCTGCATTTCTTCAGCACTGCAAACATTGCCGCTCATATATAAAATATTGTCAGTAGCTGTTTGCAAATTAACTACTTCATTTTCATCGATTATATTTTTATTAGACTTTTGATAATCAATTTTCAAGTGTTGTGTTATCTGATGTATTTGCTGCGGTGGCTGTGGTACCAAGCTGCTAGTGTCAGTTTGATTCTGGATTCGCTGAAATTGTGGATTGTAATCGATGTCGCTTAGTAGTGCTAGCTGTTGCCCTGTACCCAATCGACGTCTTTTTCGAGACAGCTGATATTCGGTAAAATAGCTATAGAACAATATAAACTGCATATTTTTAAAGTATTTATAACAGAAAGAGTACGCCTTACCGGATTTTAGCTTCTGTATCACTTAAACTTTCGTAAATTTTCTCCATACTTGCACCTTCCGCAAATGTTAGAAACCCAGTTTTTTTAATGGTACAATTAAAAGTTTTCCATGTAGCTTCTGGCTCAGATTTTTCATTTGACCGCAATTTTTCAAGGTTTTTTTTATGTGGCCATCGACGCTGCTGGCCACTATCAACTAACCGTTTTTCGGCACGGTGGTGACACTATCTGCTTCTGAATCATTCTTCATGAATGATTACAAGTGTAAATGACATTCTAAAAGCAACAAATTTGTTGTTAATTGAATATAAATATATATAATATAAATTTAAAGACAATATCAAACTACCTTTATTTTTAAATTTAAGGATTTTGAAAAACTACAAACTCTATTTGAATATCCTCAATTAAATTTTGATATTTTACGTTTAAATTAGTTCAAACAAAACCTACGTTGTCAAAACGCATGGCCTGCTAACCGATATTTTAAACCAAAAAAAAAATAAGCAAAATAACAATAGTTAAAATCCATGGCTTTATGAACGGTTTTTGGATGCATTGAAATTGACTGTTCAAATGTTATGATTTATAAACCATATTCTTTTGTTAAAAAGAAAACAATGAATAGCCGTAGTTAGTAGATGGTTTGTTTTGAGCTTAAGCAAACCAAGAAATAATTTTAGTTGAGCAACGGGTTTTCGTAGATCAAAAACGAACCGATAGAAAACGAAAACTGGCATGACTTGAAAATTTGCAATGCTATTCACCGCTCTAAAACGTAAAATCAAAACTGTATAATGAAAAAGTTTTAATTTCTTTTGGAATTGGCTTCTATATGTAGCGCACCATAATTTTTCGAGCCATAAAGATAACTTTTACAATTAAATTTGATTCGCACTTTATTTTTACACGTACAAATGCGCAACATGACGAAAATAAGTTTCATAGATTCCCCATTAATATTTTCTATTATTTAAATACTGAGCTTAGATTTTAATTAATTTTTAATTATTAATTAAACATATATCACATCGAATGCAAAAATAACATTAAATTAAAACAAAATGTTTACGTAAACATCGTTACCAAACTGAAAACAATTTGGAAAAATGAAATGTCAAAGGCAGTAAGTTAACAGATTACAAGCCGCTTCTTAACTGTGGATCCACCGTTGCAGAACTGTTTTAAGTTGACTTAAAACGGTTTTCATTATACAATAAATTAAATTTAAAGTAAATTTTGTCAAATGCAAAAACCGTCAGCAAACCATTTTAATCACCGATTATAGATTGACAATAAATTGTATTATAGCTTTTTGTGATACGCACAAAACGGTTCAATAACTGACGCACAAAGGTTGTTAGTACTGTTGGTTAACCATTATTTAACGTTTATACAATAGCTAATCCATACCTTTTTATCGTTGTGGGATGGTTATAAAACCAATTTAGCAATTTGTTATTTACCGTATAGTTGAAATCGGTCGATTAGATAACGGTTGGAGAACGGTTAATTGTTTGTTGGGACTGCTTCAGATTTTTTATAGCACATTCGCAAGTATTTGCTAAAAAATTAGTTAAAAATAAATTATAATATATTTATCCTATTGTCATGCCCGTGCATCAAAAATAAAAAAATTACAAAAACAGATATAAACAAATTTTCAACATAAGCTTTACTAAAGCTTAAATTTTCGTTTCACCCAACACAAATGGTTTCACTCCTTCTTCAAATTTGCATCAGAGTGAAAGTTTGAATCTACTGTTTGAATCTCAAGGACACTGGGTAAATTATTCCCTAATTGCTCAGAACATCAATCAAACAGAGATAACTCATGTTATACTCATGAGCTAACATAGTCCACTAAAAATTTTCGTTGCAGCAAGCTCATCGCTATCGCTGGATAGTCTCGATCGTTTTTCATCAATCATTCTCCTTATAATAATCTCAACTAAAAATTTGATTACAGTCAATTGACATTATCAAAAGCCACAGAAGAATAGAAAATTAAGCAAACAAAACAGTAAAGAAAATTTATGATTTGATTGTTTCTTTTATGTATTCAACCCATAAAACGTGCTCGCAATCTCAAACTTAAAAAGAAAATCGACGAAAAAGGCAACGAAAAGTGGATGTTATTGGCATAGTTAGAACTTTAACATAAGGGTTCGTTAGAAGTTACTCGTTGCTATTCTATATTAGAATAATTTACACCTTTTAATTCAATTTTTTTTTAACGTCTTACCTATTATTTTCGTTGTCTACATACCAATATGTCAACATACCTTATACTTATGTTGCTATGTGATTTTTAGCAATGTCTTCGTTTCCAAACTTCACCTCTATGTCGTTATGTTATTTTTGATTTTTTTTTTGAGGTTGTATCTCGTTAAGAATGGATTAGGAAAATCGTGATAAGAATTGTCTTATATTTTTTTGTGCTTTCAAAATTTAAATTTATTTTCTGTTTATTTATTGGAAAAAAAAGTAAAATAGTTTTTCTTTTCGAAAACGAATAAAAAATTACTTAAAGTTTAGAATATTTTGTTGGAGAACAAATGCTTGATTTAAATGATTTTTAATTTTTTTCAAAGCTTTATGACTTATGTGATGTATTCAGATCATGAGATTTGAGTCAAAATTAAATGGGCAATCAATGTGCGAATTGTTATTAATATTCTTTGAAGAAAACATGCATTTTATTTTTAATTAGCTCACTGACCTAACAGTTTTTTCATTTTTCATAAGAACAAAATCCAATAATTATCCAACAAATAAACTTACTATCGTTGTTGTTGGTGTTACATCAATTAAAAGATTCTCATTATTATTAGAAATAAATCGAGAGATAAAAGATAAAAATTCTCATTAAAACGATAAAATTGATGATACAATGAAATTAAATGAAAATGAAGAAAATGTAGAAAAAATAGGAAATTGTTGTGTTAATTGCTATAAAACTTTGATTGAATTTGATCATTAAATTTCACCCTTTTTCATTCTCCTTTAAACTTTTCTTTTGTGTTAATTTGGTAATAATTATATTGATTAATATTTTGATTATAAATGTTGTTTTAGCTGATTAAAGTATCTATGTGATGACTATAAAATCTTAAAATGGTGACCTTTATTGATTTCGTAACCTAGAAAACAATCAAAATTGGTTAAAATTCTCATTTATTTTATTCCTATCTATTGTGTATAAATAATAAAAACAATTGATGGATGTCTAAATTATTTGAATAATAAATTATTAATCGGTTATTAATTTTTATTTACACATATTCCCATTGATTGAAATCAACAATGTAAATTGTATGTTTGCATGTCGCCAATTGGTCTCCTGTTTGTTTGATTTTATTATCTATTGGTAAAATCTTTAAAAACCTTCATTTATTTACCATCAAATAAATAGAACAAAATAAAATAAATTATTTTAGGATTGTTTTATGCTTTCTATTACACTGTACCAGTAATTTTCGTAACGAAACGATACTACAAACGTAAATCTCCTTCCTTCACAAACAATTACGATAAAATTACAGTAAATTTATGTTTTATTTGTTAAACTGATTTATTTGTTAGGAAAAGATAGACCAAGCTAAAAATTTATATTGTTTTACTATCAAAAATTTTCGCGAATGAAAAATTACATTCTTTTTTTATCTTTTATCAGAATAAAGTTTTCTTTATTATATTATGCCTTGTGGTAGCCCAACAATAAAACATTTATTACAATTTATAGTTTAGTTGCAATAGAAAATGGTAGTGTAACATAATTTGTTTTGATTTAGATGTTGGTTTTTGGTATATCGAAATATAAATAATAAAATAAATCACATGATACATTGATGCCAACGACTGTGTTCCATGAAATACTTTTTCTTCATTCATCTAGTCTTTTTGGACGTCACATAAAACTACAATTGTTATTTAATATATGTGACAGGAGTGGATGTTGAAATTATTCAACTTCACAAGCAAAATCCATTTCGATTTGAATGTAAACTATAAACAGATTGGTAGATTGGGCTTTCCAATTCCGAAAAATAAGGAACTTTCATCCAAATATCTCGAATAGATATCATCGAATGTTACAACTTAGCCTTATTAATCAGCAAAATATCAAATTTGATTAAATATTACAAAGTTTAAAACAAACGTAGTTTAAACTACTATTCGATTTAAATAACATGGTAGTTCTATGTTGTAAAGTGTTGATTTACACGTCGGTGGAAACATCGAACCGGAAACATTTAATACGAATAGTATTCATTCTTTCAGCTTGTAATTTATAATTTGTATATCAAGCATAATCAATGCTTGTACAGAGATTTTTGGAATAATATTCTTGAACGCGTTGCTTGTCCATACAAAATATTTTAGTACATATCCTGGAGATTATTTCCAGTGAAATACCGGGGGGATGTTGTACACTGGCATAGCGAAGCATTTTTCTTGCTTCGACGATGTTCGATATTTCATATTTTTTTTTTGATAAAGTCCCGTTTAAGTGTCACCTTCTTCATTGTTACTTAAATTCATTGTGATGTTGTTGTCTTTAACCACTTATCCTCTTGTTACAGTTGAGTTGTAGCACCCCAATTGAAACGTATTTATAAATAAAGATATCAAAATTTGGACTTTAGTCCTAAATTATGTATTTTAATTGTATCAAAAACGACTTAATATAAATTAATGACATATCACATGATGACTTTCATGACTAGGGTCTAAAACCATAAATGGAAAATTCACATATTCGATTTCAGTATATGCAGTTAGTAATATTAATTTTCCTTAATTTCTTAATAAGTTGAACAAATAAATTTAAATATCAGTATAAGGCAAACAAAAAATTTTGAGCTGCGTACACAAGTTGTGCAATGCGTATATATGAAGTGGAACTGCTTAACGTTTAAACAGATAAATTCTATTTAAACGTTTTGATAAAAATTAAAATTAAATGTAATGACATACGATACAATTCTGTTTTAAGTTTTAATTCATATTATTTTTATTTTATTCACTAAATTATATTATGTTTACATTCAATTCAGAAATTTTCTCTCAAAAACCTACAAATCAACATAAACTGATCCCTCAATGCGACAAGTGAGGACCAATAGTTTTCCAAAAAAATCATATAAAAGACATAAAGGAAGTAAATAGAGTTATAACTACCTTGTAAACTCATGTATTTACACGCACATATTCATAATCATGCTTACGCGTAACCGACTGCTTTTATCAAAGTAGCAAATTGTCAAGCAAAATACAAGTAGTCATTTTGGTTGACGATTTGAGGTTCTCTTTAGAAGAGGATGGTGACTGATCATATTTTTATCTCCAAATCTTTCTAAAAAAAAGTATATTATTATCTACACAAACTTATTATTTTGTTTAAATTAACTACTCACCTGGATTTGTCTGAACTGTTGGTGATCTTAATTTTTTTGATGTAAAAACAAAAGTCATCTTGTTATGACTAAATGTTTGCAAATCCATGTAAGGATTTGCAAACATTTAGTCAGGTTTGACTCCGAGGTTTGACTCCACCTAGTGTTGGACTCTTGAACTATGCAAAATAATAGCCATCTATCGGATAAAAATATGATGAATATTCGAATTTTTAATATGCCGGATGATGAAATAACAAGGTTGAAAAAAATGACAAGGCCTACAATAGAATGGATATAAATATAGGTCGGCCATAACATAAAAACTCTCTCTTCGTTAGCATTGTGACTTTGAGGAAATAATTCCTTTTTTTATTGTGTCGTAAAGTTGTGAATATTTGATGTAATTTAAAAAGTTCAGTTTAGTTTGATGTGTTATTGTAATTAAATTTATTGAATATATCAGTGGCGTAGCGACATACGGGTTTGTTCGGGTTCAAACCCCCCCCATTGAAATTTTAAAATTTCTGTAATCTAGAAGAATTGCTCTAATATTCTAATATTAAGATTTTTTCCATGGTATCTTACGAATTAATTGAACAGTTGCGTTCTTTTCGTTCCTCAGAACCCCCTCCTTCCATCTTCCTGTCAGACCTGACGCCGAGGGGGGTTTTGGGGGTTGTGACACCCTCCCAAGAATTTACCCATTCGGCAAATTCGGCATTTTTACGAAAAGAATTTTCCAATTCGGCAATTTTACGATTTTATCAAAGTTAAGTTAAGTTTATTAAAGTTATTTAAGCAAACATTTAAATTTTCGCAGCGATTCCCACTTTTTGTTCAGTATCACTTATTTATTTTCTTTGTCATTCGCCAAATTACGATTTTAAAATCTTTACGGCAACTCGACTTAAAATAGCCGAAGCAGAAAAATCTGGATGAATGACTAATACATTTTTAAATAAAATCAATAATTTATATAAATAAATTATTGTAATTATAATCAACGGAACAAACTTTTTTTGGTATATACTTATTATAACATGTTTCGAATGTAAACATTCATCGTCAGATTACCAAAATCAGTGGCGTAGCGACATACGGGTTTATTCGGGTTTAAGCCCCCCATTGAAATTTTAAAGTTTCTGTCTTCTAGAAGAATTGCTCTAATATTCTAATATTAAGATTTTTCCCTGGCATCTTACGAATGAATTGAACAGTTGCTTTCTTTTCGTTCCACAGAACCCCACCCTCCACTATGTTGTCATAGTGATAGCACACATACTCACTAGCACACATACTCAAAAAGTTGACTGCCAGCTGCATGCCACGATGCGTACTATAAGTGGTGTTATCAGAACCACCCCTTAACCTTGGCCCTGTGTTAAGCAATATCGCTCCACCTGCTCTTAGACGCTCGCATGCTCTCATGCGTGAACATAAAAAGGTAACCAACAACATCACGTTGCCCTTGCACGAAGATAATGGTGACCACACTCGTTGTCGATTGAAGTCAAGAAAGCCTCCACATAAAACTGCCAGCAACCTGCTGGCAACTAATTTTAATATCTTGGATGTCTGGGACACCTCCTGGCATCATCAATACAACTGGCCTTTCTATTACTAACCCGACTTCTACCCAACCTGGTTTCGGTCTGCCACGTCATACCTGGACTACACTAAACCGAATAAGAACGAATCATGGACGTTGTGCTGATTCTGTCTACATTTGGGGCATTTCAGAGTCCCCTGAGTGTGACTGCGGCGCTCCACAATAAACCATAAAACACATTGGAACTGTGTGTCCAATTCGACGGTACAATGGCGACATCTCAGACATCCATTTGGCAACTC
The DNA here is from genome assembly GCA_963693315.1 of Diogma glabrata. NCBI lineage: Eukaryota > Metazoa > Arthropoda > Insecta > Diptera > Cylindrotomidae > Diogma > Diogma glabrata. The sequence continues at coordinate 263,083,930 of OY856186.1, forward strand.
CCGATGTAGTAGCATGGATAGACTCGCTCGATGTAAACATCTAATATTCAAATGTACTGCCCAATTTTCAAATATTTTACTTTCTACTTTTTTACTAAAAGACTCGCAATCAAATTGAATGTAAGTGCATTTAATGTGTATCCATGCTTTGTTTTAGGTAGATTTCATAGAAGAGTCTACCTATCTTAAGTTTAATTTTTAATGTGTCACAAAAAAACCATACGCTAAATAAAAAAAAATAGTGATACAATAATTTGGAAAAAATAACAAATATTATGTCGAAGGTAACTTGTTCCACATATTTTTATTTCAAAATTTATGCAAATTTGTAATTTCAATTTAGAATAAACATTTATTTTTAAATATTTTACTTGCGGCGAATAAAAAATAGTATATGATGCACGGACATAAGCTATTTTGGACTTAATGTGGATGCAACTCCACATACGACCAAAATATTTAGCTTTACGTCCTAGCATCATAATGTACTATTCTGGCGTTTTTTATTTATGCCCACTGGTCTACTATTTTGTCTACTATTCTTTCTTTATGAGTACATCTGTAGCCCTATTCCTGTACATCGTGAAATAGGATTTGAGAAATAAATTACAGCAATTTTTTCATAACTAGTATTCCGTGCCGGAAATAACAAATAACAATTTCGTAGATCGGACAATAGATAAGATCGGACAAAACAAAGTGTCCTGGAAGTTGTTCTAAATACAAAACAAAATTAATTGTGTTAGAATAGTTAAAATGATATCTAACGCCTTGATATTTTAAGGAATTTGATTAATCAGGAAAATCATTTTTCATCCCTTCCTAGACACAGGTTTGAGGCGAATCAATAGGTAAAGTGTCATTCAGTTTCAAATAAGTTTAAATTTCAAAATCACTAGCACAAAAATTTCTATTTAAAAATAACCAAAATTATCATTTTTTAAAGTTAATAAAAAATTATTCGAAATTTGCTTTTTTAAAGTTAATTAAAAATTATTCGAAATTTGTTTTATGAAAGTTAATTAAAATTATTCGATATTTTTGTTTCATATTGCACCAACTCTCACCAAAATATTTTATAAATCCTATAAATCTGGTATTTATCCATCCTGCTGGAAGTTGGCCAATGTCCAGCCTGTCCCAAAAAAGGAACGAAATGTGATATTTCAAATTACAGACCAATAGCCTTACTCTCAGTCCTGTTTAAAATATACGAGCAATATATTAATTCACACATATCCAAATTTTTGGAGGACAACCATTTGATATCATGACAGCCAATACGGTTTTAGAAACAAAAGATCAACAACCGATCTATTGAACTATGTAGCACATCTGTGGAATAGCATACTTGAGAAAGGTGGTGAAACGTACGTAATCGCATTAGACATCTCAACAGCATTTGATCGAATCTGGCATGCCAACTTGATCAACAAGCTCGTTGCGTACGGTTTTCATCCCGCAGTTGTGAAGTTGATTCAAAATTTTCTAGCTAACCGATACATCTCGGTAACTATAGATGGCTTTATTTCTGAGTTCAAATTAATTAACGCTGATGTACCCAAGGCTCAGTTTTATCTCCCACTTTATTTTTAATTTATATCAACGAACTGTTGCAAATCACCAATAACCCAATAAATAGTTTTGCAGATGATAGTACACTGCACAAGTCATTCGTCCCCCTATCTTCGAAGGGTAAAATGCATGAAGAAATAAATCCCGCCTGGAGAGACGCTGCCATAAATGTAAACGAGGACCTGAATAAAGTCGCCGATTGGGGTGACAAAAATTTGGTCAATTTTAATTCCACCAAAACACAGCTATTGATTGTTTCCAGATCAAAGACCGAGTTTCCCAATGATATTTCAATTAATATGTGTAACGATCAAATAGACGAATGTGAAAATATTCGTTTATTGGGAGTCACAATTTTCAATGACTTACTCTGGAACGATCATATCATGGCCATGGCAAAGAGCGCGTCAAGAAAACTCGGCCTCCTCAATAGATGTAAAAAATATTTTTCTCCGTATCAATTACTCCACATTTATAAGTCCTATATTCGTCCCTGCATGGAGTATTGTTGTCAACTTTGGGGCGCTGCATCTGTTACCATCTTGGGCCTTTTGGACTCTGTTGAAAAGCGTGCTATACAAATTGTTGGTGATCGAAATTTAACATTAAATCTTGATTCCCTACAACATCGTTGCACTGTTGCTGATCTCGTTGTTTTTTATAAATATCGTCACCAGCAGTGCTCGGAGGAAATTAGATCTATAATGCCTCAGACATCTTCTTTTCCTTGTTCAAATCTTCAATCTGTTTGTGCAAATAGTCAAACTGTCGGGATTACTCACTGCCCCAGTAACAAAATGCAAAGGGATTTCTTTGTGCGTACATCGTACAAATGGAATGCTTTGCCTGAATCAATAGTCTCGAGTGCCTTCAATCCACAAAGATTTAAATAAAGCGTCCACCAATACCTCAAGACGCATGTTGTTGTGGGACCTATAAGGTCTTAAAAGGTATCTACGTGTTGTTGTGACATATTTTGTAATTCCTACTACACAACACCTTTTACTAAAAAAAAAAATATTGTAAAAATATTTTTGTTTTGAAATAAAAATTTATTAATAACTAATATTGTTTTTGAGCACTAGATATCACCAAAATAATATTGAAATTATATTTGAGAAAAAACACACTAAGTTTTGATATCTATATAATATTTTTATTTGCCAATCGATTTCGAAAGCTAAGCTTTCATTGTCAAGGCCTGTTCTTAAACATTTAAGTTTAAGAACAGGCCTTGACAATGAAAGCTTAGCTTTCGAAATCGATTGGCAAATAAAAATATTATATAGATATCAAAAATTAGTGTGTTTTTTCTCAAATATAATTTCAATATTAAATAAAAATTATTCGATATTTGTTTTCTTAAAGTTAATTAAAAATAATTTAAAATAGTTAAAAAAAATCATTAATCTATTTTTTAAAAAACTATTAATTAAAAAAATTAAAATTAGGGAAACATTAAAATGAAGTATCTATTATTGTAATGAATTATTAATAAAACTAATTAATTGGTTTATTGGGTTAAACTATTAAGTCTTATAAAATAATCCTTGACCCCCCCCCCCCCCCCCCCCAATGGAAAATTCTGGCTACGCCACTGGAATATATAATATGTGTCTGAAACTAAAAAAGAAATTGACTGTTATTATTATCCGGAGCTGGAAACGAAATCAATTTTTGTAATAGCGACAACCTAATTGTACAACCACGATCAAAAGTTATATGCTGAGCATAACCAAAAAATTTGTTAAAGGGAAAGCAATATTTTAAGAAACAATTTAATTAATTCCACATAATTTTTTGGACTGCAACTGCTACGGAAGTTTTTTTTGAAGATCATTACTATGATTATCATTGTGAGTGATGAAAAATAACCTAAAATTATTTTCCTCGACATAAATTTTCATTTTGCTGCTATAGTGAAATTAAGTATTAATGATCATCACTGTTATTCATCATTGCTATTTTTTTATGCTGGTACTTAAAAGGAATTAATTGAGTCAACATAAATTTATATATTACTGCTGTTATGAAAATAATTATTGACAATCATTACTGTTTATCATCATGATTATTTTATTTAATGCTGGTACCTGAGAGGAATTAATTGATTCATCATAAATTTGCTTATAAGTGCTGTTGTGTACATAGTTATTGACAATCATTACCGTCGTTCATCATTGTTATTATTGTTGATGCTGATGCCTGGAATAAATTAATCGTGCATGGTGAAAGGGTGCCAACGGAATCAATATTGTGGGTGTCCTGCCTTTTTTAAAATCCGGATAATTTGTAAGTCTCTTTTAAGATTAATTAATTTTATGTTGCATTTATTGAATATTAATATAGAGTAATGAAATCTAAAATGTAATCGATCCGTGAAAGTGACCTCGTTCACTCCCCGCGTGGTGGTTCTCATGAATTTTTTTTTAAATGTCTTACAAAAATAAAGAAATTTTATCTCACATAATTTCTTTGTTGCCACCGGCTGATTCTTTTTATAAAACCTTGGAATACTGAAGCTATCCCGTGATAGCCAGGTGTGATAAGCCTGTAATGCGTGCAACACTCTCGACTCCTACGTGTGTTCCATTTCCCTTTACTTTTATACTAAATTTTGTTTTCAAGGTAACCATACCGAATGATGGAAATTGGTAAAGCTGTAACGACCAACAAAATCTATTAAATACACATTTTCATTAAAAATTTTAAAACAAACAGTTTTACGTTGATCATTCCTTAATTATACATTAATCATACCTTAATCCTTAATCATAATTCGTATTTTAGTATCTAACGTCACACGTCATTTTCCCCTCATATCACTGATTTGTTGTTATTTGTCTGTGTATAAGCAATTATTTTTTTTACTTTCCTTTCTATATGAAATGAATATGTTTTTTTGTTTTAAATCGAAAACGAAGTAAAGTAAATGGATTATGCACAGAAGCGTTGATGCTGATAGAGTACTACATATTACGAGTTTTGGCTTGTTAATGTCGGCAATATCAATGATTGATTAAATTTTGAACTAGCTTATGTATTATTGATTTTCTAAGATTTGAATAATTATTTCTCTGTCGTTTCATTTGTTTTATTGATGCTCACGGTAGAATTGAAATGCATGAGTGAAATTTTTTTTGCTGCTTCATAAATGTTAATACCACGGAGGGAGAAGGAAAGATGTTCTTTACCTAAATAAAGTCGATGATTAAAACGACATCGATATATAAAAACATTTAAGTCTTAAGAAATAATTAATTAAAATAGTTAAAACAAAGCGAATTATAAAAATAAAAATTTGAGGTTTAGCTTTCAAACGTTTATGTTTCATAGTTTTGTAAATTGTATTGATATTTAAAATCGTTTATATTGATTTAACCTTGAACATGGTTAATAATTTAAGAATAAAACTTTTTTTTGAATTAAACTATTTAAATAAAACGAGACACTTTTTTCCTGTATATGTGGTGGAAGCCGGTGAAGTGAAAGTTATTGTTTGGTGATAAAATTTATCGGCCTTTATGAAAAATTAAAATTTCTGCCGTCTAAAAAAGTATTAGTAATAAAAAAATTTAGTATTATTATTTTCTAACTAAAATGCTAAATGTTAACAATTACTGCGTATCGTTTTAAAATTTTGCAGAAAGAAAAACAATCTCGTTTTCACAAAAATAATCATAATTATAAATTCAGAAATATAAGTATAATTAAGTGGATGAATTGGAAAATCTAATAAATTATGGCAGTCCGTTTAGTCCACTTGACAAAGAGTTATTAGATTGAATCAGCAACAACCGAGCACTTCTTGGAATGTAACAGTGATGATCAGGGATTGTGAAATTGATTCAGTTGCGGAGAAGTTGCACAATTTTGTGGATCTTTCGGACTAACATCGACACCCTAAGTTAAGTTTTTTATGGTTCCGCTTTTTATACAGAACACTATTGGTGAGACTACGATGTATTTTTGTCTTAAAATCGATTATCTGATAAACTATAAATCCTATAAACCTGAAATTTAAGATGCGTATAAAACTAACCTGTCTCCAAAAGATGACGAACACAACAAAAATAAAGTTGTTTGCATTTGTTTTACGGGGCTGCGACGTAAAGCCTTTAAGAAAAAACTTTTTTACCGAGTCATATGAAAGAGCTTGAATTTCGTATCTCTTAAAAATATATTTTAGAATTTTTCACTACCCAGTTTTTTTAATAAAATTAAGTAATATCGTTTTTTCATATTTTCTTTCCGCACTTAGTTCCGACCATATAGGTATAATAAAAAAAACTTCAAAAGTTTTTGGAAATATAGAAAAAGTGTTAACTTTTGAACGAAAAATATAGCGAAGTGTAAAATACTCATAATCGTATTTATTAAGGGAGGTGGGAATGAGAAGGGGGAAAAACATCATTTAAAACCCAGTTATGTGAGATATCAAATGAAAGAGCACCTAATTTAAAAAACATTGGAGTTAATTTTTTTTAGGATTTTGCAGTGCATAGTTTTTGAATTATTGTCAAAAATCTGCAACAAAAGTTGGTCTCCCTTTCAGTTTCGAGCTCAATTGACAGAAAAATTTGAAAAAGTTCACAGAGAAAGAAAGTTGGATAAACTCTGAACGAAAACTATAGCGAAGTGCCGCATAATTATTTTCCTGTATTTTGAGGGGGTAAAATTGGGAAATTGTGAAAAACTTTTTTGACCCAAACGAGGGGGTGTCAAATGAAAGAGTCCCAAAATTTAAAGAATTTTGCGGTGCACAGTTTTTTAGTTATTGTCAGAAAAGTGCAGCTGAAAGCTGGCAGTTGTTTTACAGAAAAATTTGAAAAAAGTTCACAGAGATAGGAAGTGTGATAAAATCTGAACTAAAACTATAACGAAGTGTCACATAATTATTTTCCTGTATTTGGGGGGAGGGGGAGAGGGGGGGGGGGGGTAGTAGTGAAAGTGGGGAAGGGAGTAAAAAACTTTTTTCGAAAGAGAAAATACGTCGTCAAGTTTGCTGTCGCCAGTTTTTTTCTTAAAACAAGATAACCAATAAACGTTTGAATTTCAAAATTAAGCCAAGGTAGTGTAGATTACGGTAACCTTTAAATCAAAATAGGAATAACTGAATCAACAATCATGCTTGCCGTGACCCATCTCAATTTTTATATAAAAGGAAACAATTGACATTTTCTAATTTCATAGTGGCACGATTATTATACTTTTTTTATAATAAATATTTAATTGAATCATAACTATTGGTTAAATAGTTTTTATTCTTCCTTCCTATCAATTGAAAAATTTATACTTCAAACACAAAAAAAATGAATTTTAAATATAAAATTTTCATTTCAGGTCAATAGTTTTTCGTTCAATTTCTTTTTGGTTTTACTTAGGTCAAAGATAAATTTTTATTTTCTTTAGAAAAAGTCACATCATAAGTTCATAAAATATTTAAAATTATTAAGAAATTTTTTTTTTGTTGTGATGCAATTTGTTTTTTTTTCTTTCAAGGAAGCAAAGGTGATATTGGGAATGAATAAAGAATACGAAAAAAATCTTATGTAGTATTTGGTTCTTGTTGTTGTTGTTGATCTTAAAGGAGACAGATTAAATATTAATTTGTAGTCAGAAATGTATGAAATTATAGATGTTATTCTATAGTAAGGTTAAAAGCTAAAGATGAATTTAACACGTAACTTTATAATTTCAACACTGATTGGTGTTGATAATAATATTTAAAATTCTATGTAATAGTATTGACTAGCCGGTTCTCACTGACAAGGGACTTCACAGAAATGAGTAGTAAAAAATTTATTTCTTTATGTATCAACAAAAATAACGATACTATAAATGGAGTTTTTCTGTTCCAATCATTTTTTATTGTTTAAAGGAATCACAATAGCTTGAATAGGCGATAACTATTTCATTAATTTAACAATTGTATACTTGTATGTATGTACTTACATTCAAATCATTCAATTATAAACAAAATAATAATAAAAACATAATTTTTATTCTCTGAAAACATTTTCGAAATAAATTTACTATTGTATTGTGAACACAGACAGAGGTTTTATGAACAGATGCGTAATGTCACATGAAGTATTTATCCACAACGACAGATCACAAATTTTATATTTTCAATTGAAAATTATGTTTTTCTTTTCCCAAATTTTCCAAAAAATATACTTATTTTTATAGTATTCCATAGATAAAACACCTTCTACATGGAAAATTAAATTCAATAGAATTTTCAATTTTGATGACGGCGAGGATGATGATTATGGTGATGTTAGTTGTACTATAGATACATTTATTTTCTATAAAATAATAGAAGAAAAATTTAACAGGATTTGCGCAACTAAAACCCAAAATAAAATATGTGTATATAAATAAAATATTTTACACAGAAGTTTATTCAATTTACATGGTAAGACATACGTAGCGTTTGGAAACAAATCTTTTGTAAATAACTTAATTGAATTGATACGTAAAACGTACGATTTGTGATACAATCAAGTGCACAACTTACAGTCCACAATGTATATTACACATAAATATGTTGAGTCTATTTAGAGAAATTTAAAAACTGGGATTATAAATACGTTTGTTCTGATCTAGTTCTTATACACAGACGACTATTGTATTTATGCTATCTAGCAAAAACAGAAGAATTAAAACGAATTTGTTTAATAATACTGTTGAAAAAATTGACAGTTTCTAATTCTTCTAATATAACTTTTTGTAAAAATTTGCATTCTATTATGATGTGTTGGCCGTAAAATAATTTTCGATTCGGTTTTAAATTTTGCAAGATTAAGTATCTTTTGACTTTACTAACAAAAATTTGTTTTACAATATAAGCGTTAAAATTTATAAATATAGCCAATCTGAAAAATCAGAATGACTCCAAGAAATGGGAAACCTAACCCTTGTTATAATTTTTAAGAGAGAAAAAATTCAAAACAAAAGGTGTGGCAAACATAGCAATAATTAGTTTTTGCTATATTGTTATGCAATTAAACACTTTCGGTATCTCCTTGAAGGTAGAATCTTTACTCTTTTCACCGATGACACGCCTCTGTCCCAGAATTCTTCCCAATGAAATCCTCGCCAATCCAGACACTTAAATTTCATCAGTCAATTCACGAGTGAAATTCGCCACATTACTTTAATTAATAATGCAATTGCTGGCACACTTTCTCGAGTCGAGCAAATACTCCAGAAAACACTGCCTACGACGAAATTTCTGACGCTCATTTCAATGATCTCAAACTCAAGACATTAGTGGATATTAGTGGATGTCTCAGAGATTTTCCGACATTCGTATGGACATTATTGGTCTACTTTCTCTGAGGACAAACGCTATTGTATCACTATTATTGACCGCTTTACTCATTGGTCTGAAACTCTGAAGCCATTCCTATCTCGGACAACACAGCTGAAACGGTAGCTTCAGCTCTTTATTCCAATTAGATTGCTTGTTTCGGAATAATATCGTCAAGGCTCCCAATTTGAATCCCATCTGTTCATCGAGTTGTCTAAGCTTATCAGTTTCGAACGCAAATGAACTAACAGTTACAATCCTAAATGTAACAGACTAAAAATTCGAACGTTGGCCCCGAATTCTTAAGCAGTTGTTATGACCTATGGTCGAATGAACTGCACGCGTTTACTACCGCGTGCAGTTCACTCAATATTACTCGTTTTACGAACCACTTTCCAGGGCTAGTCTATGGTACTAATATACGTCATCCTGGAGAATTGTTTAGCCAAAATTTTAATTTTTCTCCTCAGTCTGATTTCGTTTCACAACTGGAACAACATTTTGATCACCTTCGTCCCTCAAGTGCTTCAACACAATATTCTCCTAAAATTTTCGTTTTCAAAGCTCTCGAATTTTTTTCGCATATCTTATTACATACAGACTTAGTATGTAAATCACTCCAAGCTTCATACGAAGGGCTTTCCCAGTCATTAGCCGTGATGATACAAATTTTAATGATGACCTTTAAGGGCGACACTATCGATTTCCATCGGCAGATCAAAACCTTGATTTAAGGAAGTATCTTAAGATGCCGTAATTTAAAACTCACCAGCTCAATCTCAGTCGCACAGACGAAAAATCGTCTGTTACAGATAACGTCCAATCTGCTCCTCAGAGACGAGGCAACGCCACGCTAAAAGTACTGCATCAACTAAAAGGGTTAGATTTAATTCCATTCCTCAACAACATTTATTTCATCCTTCATTCGAAATTACTAGAGCATATATATGCTACGCTAGGCTATATAGCCGCCCGTACTCCCGCACGCTTGCTTAGTGTTCTGTTGTACTAAAACCTCTCCTTTCTATCGTTCCATCTTCGATGGCACCAGAGGGGGAGTGTTGTGGTGAACATAGCATTAATAACTACAGTTTGTGAAAAGTTAACACGCTCATTCATTCTTTTCATTCGATACCAAAGTTACCTAGATTTTTAACACGTTTTCATTGCATAGTTTGTATTAGTTTCCAATAAAAAAAATATTTAGTTTTAAAAGTTTTAGGTAATTTAGATAATTAAGTTTATGTACATATAAAATGTCAATTAAAATAAGTGTATAGTTACTATATTCGAAGTGTAGTTTTCTTTAATTGAAAAATTCAATTTATGTAAGTCTTCAATATTCTTCAAAGGAATTTAAAAAGCTCATCTATATGAAAATAAAATACCGAGTCTAGAAGTAGTTCAATGAAATTAGAGCAATATCTAAAAAACTGAATCTGCACAGTTGATAGAGGGACTTTCTAGAGTGGATCTACTATAAAGGAAAACAAAATCCAAATAGAAAAATACGGATTTTTACGGATTTGTCTTGTATTGCACCAGCTTGAAGGCTTTAGAAAAAATTTTGAGAGATTTGATTTGAAATGTCTGGGCATCAGAACAGAATGTAGTGGTTTCAAAATTAGTCTTAAATTATGTAATTTGTTATTATTTAATTTTTTTTTCTCTAATTTGTGTTATTTCAAATAAGTATAAAATAAATTCGAGTAAAAACAGAACTGAGCACTCTGTTCTTTTTGTGCACGAATTTGTTTTCCACGAATTTGAAATAAAAAATTAGGATTCTTAAATCTCTGACCTAGATTATTAGGAATATTTCTGTAATTAATAAGCCATACAGAAAGTGTGATTCTACCTTTCACAAAGGTAGAATCACACTTTCTGTATGATTCTACCTTTCTACGTTTCACAAAGTCAGTTTCTATTTACCGGATTTTCTTCAAACACTTATTCTTAAATTTCGATAACTCCATGTTTATACCCCTTTTTAACTAATTTTAATTTGTAATAATAGCTGTGTTTTTTTGTAATTCTATATAGAACAGAATTAAATTTTTTAATACGATTTGACAACTAATTAATTCTGTAATAATTCTACAGAACTATTTAGCTGTCAAATCGTATTGAAAATTTTAATTCTGTTCTATATAGAATTACAAAAAAACACAGCTATTAATAAGTACACTGTATCGTCCTTTATCGTTATCTACTAAGCAGTAAGCAAAAATTCTCTTATTCCAAGTAAAATTAAAAATCCAATAAAATAAAACAAAAAAACTTCGTTTGTTCATTAACTTCACCTATTAGAGTCTCATTTAAAGGGTTTCAATTACCAAACACACTTACCACACTAATACTAAATAAGAAAAAATAAGAACAATGGAAAGGTAGACCTATACCTATACGTAGTTAATATATGTTTCTTTTGTATGGATGACGATACCTGGGAGGGGTTAAACTTTTTCCGTATTTTGTTGTATTCGTATCATTTTCACTTTTATAACAGCAGCAAAACAAAATTTAATTTCCATCGGACAATAAAAGTAAAATAAAGTAGAATGTTGGATGTGTTGGATATTATTAATTAAACAGATTTTTGTATATCCAGTGCACCAGATTTTAAGCTTAGTTTAAACATAATACCTGAGCTTATCATATATCTAATATTCTTTTATTTTCATATTATATAATTCGACTATATACACCAATCGTAATCAGAGATATATAAATTATTTTCTGATTGAAAATTAAATTTTGAAACTTTTATAATAATTTTTTGGAGCAAAAAAGAGGAGCACATCAACGAGAATTCAAAAATTAATGAACAGAATAAATTTTAAAATCAAAATTACATATGGGAGTTCATTATTATCTCGTTCAATTTTATATGAACATTAATTCGATAATAAAAATTCTCTAGAATTTTTGATTTTCCATGTTATTGTTACAGGTTTTGAAAACAAAAAAAAAAAGAAAATCGTAATCAACGTTTATTATTTGTTAGACAAATAATTTTATTTTATAAAAAAATTATCATCTCTTTTTCCAAGGAATACTGTAAAACTAGGATTGAGGACGAACGGAATAGAGTTCATCCGCCAGCACTTTAGATGTCACTTGACTGGTCAATTTTCAGTGGTATATGATTTGGTCTTCTAAGACCGGTTTCAGTAAACACGGTTTTCGATAAAACCGACAAAAATTGTAAATTAAAAAAAGCGGTTTTCAAATGGTTATTTGATGAGTGGTAGAATTTGTGGAATTAACAATTCAGAAGTTTATTGTGAGTTGTATATTAGGAGTTGCCTAATAAAAACTCGTGTATTACTTTTTCTAAAATACTATCAATTGTAGTCATTTTCACTTAGTAAGCCTTAGTACAGGGATTAGATAGGCATTTTACGGTAAATGTAATGGTTTTTATTTATGGTATACATATACTCCTTCCAAGTTGTCAAATTGTTTTGAATTCATCGTGAAAACGTAGTAATTGTTGGCAAATAAAAAATTTAACAACACTAACTAATAAAACTATAATGTCTTAAATTCAAGTTGAAATGAATTTGTTTATAAATTTTAAACAAACTGGATTTGTATTTAAATATAAATATTAAATAGTAAAAGATCGACGACAGTGTCTCTACCATAATAAATTAAAACAGTTCATCTTATACGCTTAAAAAAATTTATTTAAAATATTCTAATATTTTCGAACTCTAAGAGTCATTCCTCTGGGATAATTGTTTCTAAACTCAGAATCAGTTGGACACAATTATCCCAGAGGAAGGACTCTCAGAGTTCAAAAATATTAGGATATTTTAAATAAAATTTTTGAAGTGTATAAGAGGAATTCTGTTAATCTATTATTATTATCACTTCAAGTAGTTCATTCAACAAGTTCAAAAAAGTCTACTATATTTTTTACAAGCTTAATCATTACATATTATAATTTGTAAACAAGTTTTTTTTATTCGTTATAAATTATTTTTTAAATATTTTTTTCATGTACTATGTTGATAAAATATGCAAAGATTCGGCAACACACGATATCCCGACTAGCATTTTGTTCAGGCATGCCCCATTATGATCCGGGCCAGATCAGGGTGTAGTAAGGTAAGTCCTAATAGGATATTTGCAGTCGGCACCTATCAGAAATCATACCTGATTTCCCTAATAGGGCACACGCTATTTGTCCCGATCCAGACCGGATTTCGACGACCTATTCCATCCTTAGTAGGAAATGCTGAATCAGAATCAAGATTTCCAATTAAGCTATGCCCTATTAGTCCTGACCTGAGCCCTATTTTATTTGAATACATTTCATTTGTTTAAAATTCACTAGAGTATTATCCGCTTTAGACATTCATAGTTTGCGAAATTTCAAATATACTTTAGTTATCGCTTCTCTGCATTATGACTAAGTATAGATAAGTATAAACATAGAATATTTCTATAAACGAATTTTTAGACATTTTGAAAATGATATATTTACAAAAATATTACTAAAATACAGTAGTGAATGCACTAATTGAACTGATCCGGTCCTGGTCCAGTTGTAGTAGGGCTGCCTAATCCGGTTTGGATAGAAGGAGGCGTTACATTACATTACTGATTAGGGCCTGTTCAGTGTGTCTCATTCGGTTCCTATCAGTAGTAGGGAAAGCCGTACCCGGCCCAGATCTGAGCCCTAACATAATGCTAGTCGGGATGTTGTTTTGTATGTTGTTTTGTATGTTGTTTTGTATGTTGTTTTAATACCTATGGTAATACATTAGTCTTTTTTAAATTTTATTTCCTTCTAGTTTCCTTCCATTAACGTAGAACAATTGGAAATAATTCAATCAATCGTTGAAGCTGGTATAAAAATAAATCGATGACAATAAATGAAATTACTTATATCAAAATGAAATCATTATCTATAGTTGATTTTATTATAAATTCAAATATAATATAAGTTCGTAAAATTTATTATTTACTATAAAAAATCGAGGCAATCAGCTAAAAAAACATCACATATGTAAATTTTAGTTCGTGGAAATGTTGCACATTACAGTTTAATCCCAAGAAACATCGGTTTTAAACATAAATATTTTTTTCGTAAATCGTACACTAAAATTCGTAAACTGAGTATTTACTACGTAAAACGCTAACGCACGTTTACACGGATGTTTTTCCTCTTTGGGTAACTGATTTTGTGGTAATATATTTGGATATTAAATCACTAAATTGCTACTTAAATTTGACAATTTTTTATAAATAATGTTAACCCATAGCAACCACCAAATTTCATCAAAAAAATAGGTTGCTTTGATTTAAAACAAAATTTGTTTTTATGTTTGAAAATGTTGTTATTTAGTTTGTATTTAATTTTTTTTTGCATTTGTTAGAAAAACTATTGCGTGCTACTAATGTGTAAGGGTTTGTCCAAACTTGTATAACAGCTGTCCTCGCTTTTGTTCGTGCAGTTAGCTTCACTCGTTGTTTTAGACCCATATACGTATTCTGTAATAAGGTTATTAAATAAAAATTATGTTTTGTGTCACTTCCCACACCAGTCTTAATTAATTTAGACTCAGAAGAAAAGCCAGCGATGGATGCCGAGATGAATCGGTTAGACAGAAAATTTTGATTCAACTTCGAGACCGCGGTGTTGTGCCTTAGCGGTGGTATCGTAACATAATCAGAAGTGGGAAAAGGTGAAACAAAAATAAAAGTCACTTTTAGCTTTTCCACTAGTTCAATTATTTTTTCAGATTTAATTCAAACTTCAAAGTTTTGAATTTTTAACTAAATAATTATAAACAAAAAATATAAACAAAACATTTAACTTTTTTAATGAGGAAGATATTTCTTATACCGTTTTTATAAATTTTACCAAGCTAATGGTTTTACTTATAAATGACAGAATTTGAGTTGTGAAGAGGCCATTAGTTGACATTGGCTCTTCACAGCGTGATGAAAACCGTACGCAACGAGCTTGTTGATCAAATTGGCATGCCAGATGCTTTTGAGATGTCTAATGCGATAACGTACGTTTTACCCCCTTTATTAACTATGCTTTTCCAAAGATGTGCTTCATAGTGGTTGTGGTGGTGGTTGGCAAGGTTGTTGATCTTTTGTTTCTAGAACCGTATTGACTGTCAGATATTAAATCGTTGTCCTCCGAAAATTTGTATACATGTAAGTTAATATAGCGCTCGTATATTTTATACAGAACTTGAAGTAGAGCTATTGGTTGTCAATGTAAGGCACAAACTTGGCCAAAAAGAAGGAATCTGAAGACGCACCAGAATCTATTTCGGTGGATTTATTAACATCGGTCTATTTGACTCTGATGGTGGTTAAAAAGCAGGACTCTGCGAAATGCGGTTGGGCTGGGTAAATCTTGTGGCACTGTGGTTCCCAGTTCTCCACTGTCCCCGGGACTCATTTTCCACACAACGTAGACATCTTGGGGTGATCGTATCATTCACGCCACATTTATAACAAAACCAACGCATTGGTGGCACCGAACAGTTAACAAAGAGATGACCAAATCCTCGCAGTTTAAACATATAATGTAAGCTGGCTTGGGCTTGGTGAAAAACTTTTCTGAATTGGTTATTACTCCATGAGCAGAGTTCTAAAATTATTAAAAGTAGGTTGGCGCATTGCTGCATCTTTAGCGTCAGCATTATGTTCGGTTTGGTTAAAGCGATGTTCGTTACTGGTACTTTGATAGGAATTTTCTTTCAGTGCATTTACTAGGCGCCTTTGTGCAAGGCGATGTATAGCCGAGTGTGTTAACGCACTATTCTTACATTGTTAGGGTCGACGGTTCGAATCCAGTCAAATCCAATATGGATTTTCTGGATGAGAATTACAGAGCCGATTTAGATGTTAAGTATTGGTGTTGGTTAGTTCATAAGTTAGTTTAAGCGAGGAATTTTAGATACGGGATTGCTGATTGGCGATTGCAGATTATATGTAGCGATGTATAGCCGAGTGTGTTAACGCACTAGTCTTACATTGTTAGGGTCGACGGTTCGAATCCAGTCAAATCCAATATGGATTTTCTGGATGAGAATTACAGAGTCGATTTAGATGTTAAGTATTGGTGTTGGGTAGTTCATAAGTTAGTTTAAGCGAGGAATTTTAGATACGGGATTGCTGATTGGCGATTGCAGATTATATGTATAAGTGATTGTCCTTGTGATTGTCTCGTAAAAAGTAGTAGCTAGATACGATTTGCCAGGTGTCTGTAACCGGGTCGTTCACTCCTAACTTATAATTACCTACCTATCCTTACCTAATGTTAGATGTAAAACGGCTGTAGGAAGTGGCCCGGCCGTAATCCGGGAGTCTCGCCTAGTGCTTGGTCCTACAGTCCAATCAATCAATCAATCAATCAGTGCATTTACTAGGCGCCTTTGTGTTGTATCTATATGATGTTCCGCACCGAAAGTAACTCGTTTGTGTGGCAAAAAGTTATCGGAGATCTATTTTTAAATCTTGACAGGTGTTTTCCAGCTTGTACATCTATCTACTGATTAAATCGCCAAGACGACGCATGACTCCAATATTATTTTAATATTAAAAACTAAATCTAATCATTTAAAGATTTTTAATGTTCATAGTAGGCTTAACCATAGTAGGCTGTTTTGGGTAGATTTCATATAAAAATCTACCTATTTATAAATAAATTCAAACAAAATTGTATTAAAACCGCCTACTACGATAAACATTAAAAATTATAATTTTCGTTCTTTTTAAATGATGAGATTCAGATTTAATATCATAGTTAAATTATGTTCGTGCAATAGTGTATAAACGTCAGGCAAGAGCATGTCATCTTCCTTAGTGATATGTAGCCCTTAGTATTCACCCCGGACTTCAAACACACCTCTGGAGAAAAACATGCACTGCTCTACCTCGTTGTATTTAAGTTACTTTTCAGATGATTTCAGTAATTTGCTGGGTATAGTTACGGTTATATTACAGTTACTAAATGGCATTTGTGTCGGTTACATTTATGTTGCTATTGGTAATTTGACGGAAACAATACGATTATATTTCAGGTATTTGGTGTTGTTTTTTTCGGTTACATTTTGGTAATTTTTAGTCATTTGACGGAAACAATTTTGGTTATATTTAAGGTATTGATCGTAGTTGTGTCAGTTACATTTCGGTTATTTGTGGTAATTTGACATATAAATTCTAAAATATTATTATTATTTTAACATCTTAATATAAGATATATAGAATATAATAGAATTTTAGAATTTATATTTAGAATTTATTATATATTTTATATAAAACGTTTTAGAATTTATATGTCAAATTACCACAAACAACCGATATGTAACCGACACAACTACGATCAATATCTGAAATATAACCATAATTGCGCCCGTCAAATGACTAAAAATTACTTAAATTCTTATTATTATAATTCTCTTAGAAATGGTTGAATAAAACCGAAATTAATTGCGATATTTTTATTAATATGTTTATTATTAATTGAAAATAAATAATAATATATAAAATAAAACAATTTTTGAAATTTAGGAAAATTTAAAACTATTATTATTATGACATGTTTTGTCAAGGAGTAACATTTGCTTTGTTACAATATATAATTAAAACTGCGTTTGTGTTTTTAAACTATATAATTATACTGAGGAATACAATACAATACGTGTACAAATTACAATACACTACCATTTTTAATCTCGGGACATACTCGGGGGTATTTCGATAATTTTCGTAGTTTGCAAATGAGAATTTTAGCAAAGATGAATATGTGCTAGTGATATTTAAACTGTTTTTATTTTGTTTTGTGTTCGTAGTTCGTCTTCGTCATATTTACAGATAAAACTTTTACTTTCGGTGGTAACATTGGGACTGTAGAGGTACTGTTGGTTACAAAATGTTTGTCGGGATAATCTACTATTTCATGCTGTCTGCTAGCCAAGATCTATCGTTTTCTCTAGATCTATTTTTTCTCTACAACTGTGTTTTCCTGTAAGATCGAGATACCACTAATGGACTTATTTCAATAAGCATGATCCTGGGAAAATTTTATGTTTGAGACACCAGTTAATCAACTAACTCTTAAGCAAAAAATATGTGTGAATTCTGTTTCGATCACAAAGCAATTTCTTGGTAAGCGGATATCATAATGTATACTATGACAATACTTTTATTGATGTATTCGAGTAGAGAACGAAAAATCAATGTTCTTAAGTCGACTTCAGAATAAACATGATCAAAAAATACATAAATTTTGTTCTTTGCTATTTTAAATTAAGGTTGTTTAAGAACTACAAAGTAACAGAACAAAAAACTCAAAAAAACACTCCTATCACATTTTTCCCCTTTTTACTCAAAAAATCGTCAAAATTAAAAAAAAAACAAATTTTTCGGCACAGACCTTTCCAACGATATATATATGGCCTCACTTTTGTTGGGACAAATATTTTAAAATGGTACCACAAAAATAGTGCTTACGTATTTATATATAGATTACAAAAAAATTTAGAAAAGTTCAAAGTTTTGATAACTTAAACTATATTTTATTTGCTGCACATAGATATTTAAATGAAACGTCACACAACATTTATATTACTAAAATTAAGTATAGCAGAATTTTTTTACCAATGAATTTTTGACAGATAGCACGCAGCAAGAGATAAAAGATGAGACAAAAAGTAAAACAGAGATGTGTTATTTATTTTGGGATAAATTTGTTTTCAAAACAATTATATTAGTTAAATTTCTACTTCTAGTTCGTACCATTTGTTTGTTGTGACATTTGTTTACATAGGCGTCGTTATTTTTATTAAAATTATTTTTAATTATCAAAATTTTGTTATACTGCCTACAAAATCATTAATATGTTTACTAGTTTTTGGTTTTCTATTATAATTGGTTGAATTTCAATAGTAATTTATTAAATTTATGCGTGATTTTGCCCATTGCAATGGGATCTCAGCAGTTTTTAATCTGAGACACTGAATATGCGCACATGCGCAAATGAATATACGCACAACGAACAATTTTCGTATGCGCTGGTAAAAAAATGCTACCATAACTTTTATTTTCACAAATGAATTATTTATTATTTATTATGCACAGAATTAAATTTGTGTTACTTTTATGGAGTTACAACGAGATCTGATTTTTAATTATTTTCAATTATTTATATTTGATTTTTAATTATATAAAAGTTAAATTACGACTAGGTACAGTAATATTTCTTTCTCTTCCTTCTCTACCACACACACCGTAATTACAATTTACGATTTCAAAAAATAAGTGATTTTCAGGATTTTTTTTTACAAGATTATTTAAGGAATATCCCCATATAGGAATATCCCCGTTTTTAATTTTCAATATTTTGTGTATTCAATATTATCTTCATAAATTTTTTTTGAAAAATATTAGCAAGTAACAAAGTGATCAGCTTTGCTGTAAAGACCTAAACAAAATTCTCGCATCGAGTTCTCGAAAACGGGTTATTAAAAAAATAAATAAAATCGTCATAATTTGAATTAATGTTTTTTTTCATTGGAGGGCCTTGAGACTTGCATTTCAAGTAGCACTGCGACCTGAAGGTCTATTGTGCTTACCCTGATAGTATTATTAGTCAGTCGTCGTCTGTGTCGTTACTGGTTGTACTCTGTAATCCAAGTTGAGCCTTTTAATAAAATTAATTAGCTCAATTGGAGTGACTTTTTTGGTAATGGAAGTGTTAGTCTTGTATGACCAAGTTGGTTGTATCTGTCCCAATAGGGTTCAGGACAGCTGCAGATGACGTGTTCCATCGTTTCCGCATCCGAGTAGAAAAATCTACACCTGTCGGAAACAACAAGGCCCATTTTGTTATTATGGTGGTTTATAGGACCATGTCCAGTAACGCACCACGTTAAAATTCTTAGAGACTCTCTGTTTAAGTCGATTTTTAAGGGTGACAGGGAGGTTAACTAGAAACTTCTTGAAGTGTACTAGTCCCTCTCTGCTTCTCCATAATTTAGCATTTTGTTCCTGTTCCCATGTTTGGATTGTGCTTTTGAGCGAACTCTTGGCCATTCCGAAGCGTGGTTCCATTCATTGGTTTACATCCCAAATTTAAAAATTTGTATAAATTTTGAAATAAAAATATTTGGAATAAGTAACCTTTGATCTTTGTTATTTTTTTAAACAAGTTGTATAACTATGAGAACAAAAAATAACAAATATTTTAATTGGATTATGAAATTTGGAATTGAAAGGTTGCTCTGTAAAAATTTGTATTTTTATATAATTTATACAAATTTAAATGATTTTTACTTTTTCAGAAGTTTTTATGACAACAAGATATAAGGTCTAAAAGTGACACTTTACGACCTCAAATTACAGTATCAAAGTAAACTTTAATATGTATGTAGGCGAACAAAAGAGTCTTTTTGAAGAAAACTCGTTTCAAGCGGACGTTTTTTTATTTTATTCAGTATATATATGCAATATAGCTTTCATAAATTGTTATTAAAAAATATTAATTAGTTACCACTTACCAGATTCGATAGAGAGAATGTGATAGATTGGTAAAACCGGATTCATTCAATAAAATGACTGAACTCGAATTTTTGAAATTTTAATCCACAATTTTTTACTCATATTTTCGAAGGTGCAATCTTCAAGCAAACAAAGCAAACAAAAAAATAATTTTTGTGATTCATCACAGTGGTGGTGGGGTTACCAGAAAGAGAATTGATATTGTCAAACCGTTAAAGACATTTTTAAAGTTTTAAAGGTAAGTTTTCACTATCTTCTGGGAAACGAATTCTGACAACATTCTGAAATTCTGACAACAAATCTGAACTCCACGAAAAATTTTACAGAGGAAATATACACTT
Organism: Diogma glabrata; assembly: GCA_963693315.1. NCBI lineage: Eukaryota > Metazoa > Arthropoda > Insecta > Diptera > Cylindrotomidae > Diogma > Diogma glabrata. The sequence continues at coordinate 263,104,702 of OY856186.1, forward strand.
TCCATGTATGACATATACGGTTAACGTAACAAACCATCCTGCTGACAGTTTAATATCTTCTTTATATTTTCTTCAGTTTTCTATCTGAAACGAAGCAAAGCTTAAATTATTTTAAAATTTAAATATGCAAAAATATCAATTAAAATTAAAAAAGTATACGTTTCTTATTTTTTTTATTAAATGCGCTGTGTTTTAGTATTACAATATGTGTCACAATCACAAAACAACCTTTTAAGACCTAGGTCCCACAACATATATAAATAGTACAATAGATGAAAAACGTGTTCTAGACAGAGTTGTGAAAACTTTACCATTTTTGATTTTCCTGAAACTTGGCATATAAGTAGTATGGACAAAATAAAAAATACAATTTATTTTAAAAATTTTTTAAAGTGCATAGTTTGAGCACAGGGGGCACCCCAACATGCATGAAAAATGAAAATTCTGCCAATTCGATGGAATTAAATTAATTCTTTTTTCTGAAAATAGTTCTATTCTTACTCTAAAATATATCAAATTAACTCAGAGGCGTTAATTTTTGTTCTTGAGATATTTAATTTTAAAAATTTTTAGTACGACTGAAATTCGAATTTTTCTTCATTTTTTCAAACAACTTCCATTAACAAAAAATTTTAAAATTAACGCCTCTTTGTAAATTTGATATATTTTAAAGTAAGGTTAGAGCTATATTTTTAAAAAAAAAAGTTAAAATTTAATTGATTTTAAAATTTTTTGTTAATGGAAGTTGTTTGAAAAAATGAAGAAAAATTTGAATTTCAGTCGTACTAAAAATTTTTAAAATTAAATATCTCAAGAACAAAAATTAACGCTTTTGAGTTAATTTGATATATTTTAGAGTAAGGATAGAACTATTTTCAGAAAAAAAATTAATTTAATTCCAGTTGATCTTCGACCCTAGCGCCATCTTAAAAAAGTTTTTTTAATATTTTTATTTAAAAATTAATTATAAAAACAATAAATGCATTTTTTTCCTAATGACTAACCAAAATTTTCATTTTTCATGCATGTTGGGGTGCCTCCTGTGCTCAAACTATACACTTTAAAAAAATGTTAAAATAAATTGTATTTTTTATTTTGTCCATACTACTTATATGTCAAGTTTCAGGAAAATCAAAAATGGTCAAGTTCAAATTTCGACTTTTTCACCTGCGTAGATCACGTTTTTCATCAATACATTCAATAGCATTCAGAAATAAAGCTGCTCTGCTGAAACATAATGAAAGCAAAACTGAATTAAATATAAAAAATATGTACAATAATGCAATTCTGAAGAGCATATTTATTTTAGTAAGGGACTATTTCAAATCTATTTGCACTCAATATTGATATAGTAACTGGTTTCTCAAATTTACCATTAAAATCAATCTTCATGAAACAAATAAACTACAAAAAACCAAGCAAGTAACGAAATTTAATTCCTTGTATTTATTCAAATTATCATTTTTTAATTTAGGTTTTATCTTTCTCTAAACTGCTATCCACATACGTATACTCAAATGTTTTATGTAAAAAGAAAATTGTTTAATTAAAATTAAATAAAACGATATAACAGAGGTAAAATGTTTGTCTCTGAAAAACTCTCAGGATAATAAAATAAAAAAAATATTTATACAGAATATGTTTAAAATATAATATAGAACCGAACACAAAAAAATAATAATATAAATAAACTTAAATAAAAATAAAAATAAAATAAAAAGTAACACACTCAGCATTAATTGTAAAATGAGCCCCAAAGGCGGTTTTAAAAATACTATACAAACATAAAAATTTTTCCAACAACAGAAAAAAACCCTTTACGTTTAATTACATCAAAAAAAAAATAACAGTAAAGGATACTATAACAAATAAATACATATGAAATTTGGATATAAATTCACCTCATCACCTCATCTTACTGCCCCTCTCAGAAACATTCAAGTAGATACATATTTTTGTAGAGAATATGAATCAAACCACCAAACCACCCAACTACCAAAACTCATCTCGTCCCTTTAACTAATTTCATTATCATCTGTTGTTCTGAATGGTTTCTGTTTTAATTATTTTCGCTGTTTGGTTATGTTTGAGATATTTTTCGGAAATTAAAAGGAAAATTTTTTGTTTGTTTGTTTATTCATATTTACATTACATGGTTCAAATAGGTTTCATTATATGGTTATTATGCAATAATGAAATGTTTAATGTGTTTTGATGTCAATTTATATTTAATTGGTCAGTTTATTCTGTTTCACACAACTTTTAATAAGATAAAAGATTGCGCCTCGTGCATAGTGGTACTGAGAATGAAACTGGACTTTGTAATTTTCGTATTTATAACAACAAGAGTTTAATAAAAGGACCAAATATGGAATTAGATTGAGCTGCGAAGTCTGTTGTCAAAACTCAATCTAATCAGGAACAGCTTTCAACAACTTCGCTCTTACTTACCAAAAATCTATATCTGTCGTACTCAACCAAAATCTATCATCGTTCATAACACAATTCCAAAATAAAATTGTGTTATTTGTTGGATTTGTGAATAAATTACAATCAAATCGAGCGATGTAAAGAATTTGGTAATTTGGCATATCCAAGTTAAAAACGCAATCAGAACGTTCCTTAGAGATTCGTAAATATCGCCACAAATTTGTTAAATAGCTAATTTCACTCGTATCAATATGTATTAGTATTTGTGTACTTTAGTTTTCTCTTTAAAAAGTCTTTATGTTTAAACTCAGTTGTAGTGTATATGTTAAACTGGAAACATTGTATTTCTTATGAATTATATAAATAATAAATTGTTTTATACTTTGTTAAAACTAAACGTCTGTGCTTTTTATTAGGTTATGTGCCCAGTTAATCAAAGTGAAAAATAAACAATTTATTAAATTGGATAAAATTTTATACAACGAAGATTTTGTATTTATATAATTTTAACAAGTGGTGAAATTCAAAGAAATAAAAATGGACGTGTCAACAAATATTTTTGGTTTAAAAATGATGCAGTTTGATGGCACGAATTACAACAACTGGAAATATAGGCTTGCTATTCTTCTAGAAAAGGAAGTATTAGAAGAATATACTAAAAAGGATTTAGTTGATATTTTAAGTGATGCTGAATCTGACAAACACGTAAAAATCAAAAAGGAAGAAAAACATTGTATTTCCATTATTGTTAACAGTATTCATGATAGTCAACTTGAATATGTTAAAGATCAAAAGACAGCTAAAGGTATGATTAATGTTTTAAGTCAAGTGTTTGAAAGAAAAAGTATTGCTGGACAGTTGTTGTTGAGGAAACAAATATTAACAATGCGATATAATGAATGTGAAAGTATCACGGAGCATTTTCTTCATTTCGACATGAAAGTTCGAGATTTAAAAGCAAATGGTGCAACAATGGAGGAAATGGATATCATATGTCATTTATTGTTGACTTTACCTAAAAGTTTTGACAATTTAGTAACTGCTTTGGAAACAATGAATCCAAAGGATTTATCACTGGAATTTGTCAAAGCACGTTTATTGGATGAAACTATTGCAATTGATGAATATCATAATGCGGAGGACAAATTAAATATTCAAAGTGTTAACGAAAATGAAATTGATAACAACAATATGGTCCGAAGAAGTTTTAAAGAAAGAAGGAAAATACAAAGATATGGTGATTGGTTAGTTCCTGGTAAACATGGCCGATGGAAAGAAGATGCTAATTATGCTTTATCTGCTGAAAATTTTGTGCATAATGATCCGTTGTCAATTGAAGATGCAAAATAACGAACTGATTGGTCTATGTGGAAAAGTGCAATTGATGATGAATACGCATCACTTATGAAAAATAATACATGGGAGTTATGTGAATTACCTTCTGATAGAAAAGCTATTTCTTGCAAGTGGGTTTTTAAAATAAAATGCAAGGCGAATGGGAATGTTGAAAAATATAAGGCTCGTCTGGTTGCTCGTGGTTTCTCTCAGCAAAAAGGTTTCGATTATTATGAAACTTATTCTCCAACGGCTAGATTAACAACATTTCGCGTATTATTGGCCATTGCAATTCATCATAATTACTACATTCATCAAATGGATGTCAAATGTGCATTCTTAAATGGCAATTTAAAAGAAGAGATTTATATGGAACAACCTGAGGGTTTCAACGTAGATTCAACAAAGGTATGTAAATTACTACGTTCACTGTATGGTTTAAAACAAGCTTCACGTATGTGGAATCAACGTTTTGACAATTTCATGAAACAACTTGGTTTTACACGATGTTTAACAGATCAATGTTTATATTTTCAAAGCTACGTGGATGGTAGTCTATGTTATATATTGTTATACGTTGATGATTTGCTGATTATATGTAATGTTTTGAATCGAATGACTGTTATCAAACAGTTATTGTCAAAGGAATTTGAAATGACAAATGCTGGTGAAGTAAGAGTGTTTCTTGGTATTCACATTCAACGGAATGAATGCGATAAGATATCTTTAAGTCAAACACATTACATGAAAAACATGCTGAATAAATTTAATATGGGAGATTGTAAAGGTGTTGCTACTCCTATGGAAACGAACATTAATTTGATAAAAGAACTAAAAGTTGATTGTGATAATGTTCCATATCGTGAATTAATAGGCTGCTTGACATATGTAACTCAAACAATAAGACCTGATTTATGTGCATCAACAAATTATTTTAGTCGTTTTCAAAGTTGTTTCAAGAAAGAACATTTTATTCATGCAAAGAGGATATTACGTTATGTTAAATCAACAACTGATTTGAAAATGGTTTACAGCAAACATAAAAATGCTGTTTCACTAGTTGGTTACACTGACTCAGATTGGGCAGGTGATAAAAATGACAGAAAATCTATTTCTGGTTATGTTTTTAAGGTTTTTGGCAACGTTGTTAGTTGGGCATCCAGGAAACAGGCTACAGTAAGTTTGTCATCAACTGAAGCTGAATATATATCTTTGGCAGAAGGCATCTGTGAAGCAATATGGCTACGTTCATTGTTGAATGAAATTGGTATTGAGTGTTGTTTTCCAACAACTATTTTTGTTGATAATCAATCATGTATAAAGGTAGCTGAAGAACCAAAAGATCATAAACGAATGAAACACATAGATGTCAAATATCATTTTATTCACGAAGTAATTGAAAATAAAGAAGTTAAATTGGAGTACATTCCAACGGGTGATCAAATCGCTGATATTATGACGAAAGGACTGGGAAGAAATCTCTTCATGAAGCATCGCGATAATTTATGTCTAAAATGAAATTAAAAATTAAGATACTCATTAAATTAAGAGGCGGTGTTAAATAGCTAATTTCACTCGTATCAATATGTATTAGTATTTGTGTACTTTAGTTTTCTCTTTAAAAAGTCTTTATGTTTAAACTCAGTTGTAGTGTATATGTTAAACTGGAAACATTGTATTTCTTATGAATTATATAAATAATAAATTGTTTTATACTTTGTTAAAACTAAACGTCTGTGCTTTTTATTAAAATTTACACACGTAATTATAATACAGTACAGTATAGTCTCTAGCTATACTCCACGCCCGTGACCTCCATAATCATAGTACTCTAAAAACTTTGGAAAGTTCATGGCTAAATCTCATTTCAGTAGGTAATTTCTAATACCTATGTACGTCACCCAACAAAATAATATATTTTATGCTTCACAATGATATAAAGTTGTTATAATGTCTTGGATACGCGATATATAAACACATTCATAAAAACCGGGGCGTTATGAGAGGGCATTATGAATTCATAACGCCCGCTATTAAGACGCTAAAAAACTAAATAAAATTATTTTTGCTGTAATGTAACAATAATGCAACAAAATGTAAATAATTCTTATTCAATTTAAACTAGTAAAAGATTTTTACATTTGTTTAAAAATGTTTAGCAACATTTTAGTTATTAAATGTTCATATAGTTTTCCAAAAATATCAAATTATTTTAAACGTCATACAATGTTTTTGTCATAAGCTACAAAATTTAGGAGAATTTGTTTATATAGCAACGTACAAACAACAAATATTTATTTTAAAATAAAATCTTGTATGCACCACAGGCGTTACTGGGTATTACGCCCATCAAGCGACATCCCTCCCTCGGGCCAGAGGCCCTCTGGCTAGATTACGTTGCTTTCCGGGCGCAATGACCTACATAACGCCCTAGGTACATAAATAGCTATTTTGTATGAGTAAACCGCAAAATTCACTTTTGCAATTCAAAAATTGTACATAAAGCAGGGCCTTTTTTTCTTATTGAAATAACAATGCTAAAAGTGAAATAACAACGCCTAAAGTTATTATATTACTATTATTTCGAAAAACTACTTTGATAAAATAATTTTCGAAAAAATATTTTACTATTTTGTGTAAATATGTGTATTTTTATTTATGCAAATAATACAGAATCTTACTCATACAAAAAATCTTGTATGCAATGCAGGCATAAAGTATCTTTTTTTCTTTCGAGTGATTGTTTCTCTCGGAAAAGACATACTTTATGCCCTTAATACATAAATAGCTATTGCGTTCAATTTGAAAACAACAAAATAATAATGTGATTGAAAGCAATTATTTTCCTATAAAATTCATGGATATCCAAGCTTTTTAAAAATATCAAAACAATCACCATAAGAACGGGAAAATAATGAGTTTGGGACCTTTTTTTATGTTTACAAATTTTCGTTTAAGTTTTGATTCCAAGAACATAAGAAAAACATAAAAGAAAAAATCTTACCTTGATACCTTGCTTGAGCATCAACATAAACAATAAACATGCATTGCTTGGGAAGCTGAAATATCTATTTTTACTTTTTTAGTTTTCTTTCAATTATTATTTGTTTTTTTTATATCTTTGTAAATAAAATCAAAACAATAATTTGATAAAAAGACTCTTAATTAACGTTTGATATAATAATATGATACAGACGAGTCTACTAACTTTATCACAAAATAAATCCCCCAAAAAAAAAAACTTCAACCGATCGATAATCGAATCAATTTTGTTTGCATCAAAAACTAAAAAAAAAAAGCCCTAAAAAGGATTCAATTATTTTTTTTCCGACATCATTAAAGAGGTGAATTGAAGAATAGAATAATAATAAAAAAAAATTGTTTTTGTAAAAAGAACTCGAACAATATAAATAAAAAATACCAAAAGGATAAAAACTATGTGACGAAAAGTGGAACTACATATTTCACAAGACCAAGAACAAAAACAAAACAAATTAAAACAAAAACAGTTTGGAATTTATTAATTAATATTCAATAAATAAAAACTGTTTGACGAACGTTAAATGCATACTCTATAGCAGAGGTGGCCAAGCTTCACTACACGTTGAGCCGCAGTACAATAATCTCTCGTTTCGAGAGCCACAAAAAAAAACAATTTTCAAAAGTATCAGTTGTTTGGAAATATTTATTTTATTGAAAAAACAATTATGTAGTTATGGTTATAAATACATACAAATACATATTTAAAGTTTGTTACATGACATGCCTGCTGGTAGATGGCATGTTTGTTTGTAACTTGGCCGTGAATTTTCTGAAATCTGGTTCATAGTTTGTTAGCGCATTACGAATTAATTCCGTTAAATGCTCATTTATAAGTTGTGAACGGTGGTTTGATTTTATAAACTTCATTGTTGAAAAAAGTGATTCACAACAATATGTTGTACCGAATATGGACAGTAATCTGGCAGCAGCTTTTTTTAAATTGGGGTACTTTGATTGAGACACTAGTTTCCAAAACTCATTTGGAGATTGTGTGGCTTTGTGATGCATTTTAAGAATGTGATCTTCCTGTAGCTCTAGTAATTCCATTTCTTCTGAGGCACTGTCATGCAAAATATAACAAGGAATCGATAAGCCCTCGTTAATAATGTTAATTTCGAATGGATTTACAAGTAAATTAAGAGAAATATTTAAATTATTCAGATCATTAAATCGCAAGTGAAAGTCTTTTAATAATTCTGCTAATTTACGTCGTATTCACTTAGTTTGTTATCATTAATTTTAGAGAGTCTGTTCTTCAGACGAGGAAAGTGGTTGAACGCTTTTGTTGTTAAATCTCGTTGAAAAAGTTGATTTTTTTTAATAAAACTCAGAATCGTTTGAATAAGATCAGTAATAACTTTATCTTTTCCTTGTAAATCTTTTCCTTTCCATTATATCAGTCAAAAATATCATCAATCATTAATCAATTCATCATCCTTTAATTCCAGATAGTGTTTTTCTTTTTCTTTGAGGAAATTTCTGATAGGTTCCATTAAATCAACAAATCGGCTTAGAACATTATAGGTGGATAACCATCGCACAAGGCAGTAAAATGTTATATCATGAGGATGATCTTCAAAGTCCAGTGCTTCGATAAAGTTCTTGAATTGGCGATGGGTTTTTGAATTCGTCCAATATACAGTAAAAGCCCAATTATCCGGAATGCTCGGGGATTGAAGCATGCCGGATAATCGAAAAATCCGGATAATTGAATGTAAATGAAATTTTAGGACGATTTCATGTTATTCTGCATATAAATATTTTATTAGGTTTCTCGTCAATATATTTTCAAATAAAATACTAAAAACTTATTTTTGTATGCGTATTTTTAGTTGTTTATAACATTGATTGCAAATAATATTTTATAGAAATACAAAAATAGGTAAATAAATAAGAGAATTTTAAAATTTTTCTTATTAATTGCCAAACAAAAAAACATTTTTCTTGTGAAAGAGGAAAAAATTCAAAAATTTTAAATTCCGGTTAACTGAATATTCGGTTAATTGAATGTCGGATAATCGGGCTTTTACTGTAGTTTACAATTTGTAGTACAGTTTTCATTACGTTTTCGTATTTAAAATATTTTGCAACTAAATGTTCACGATGAACAATGCAATGAAGTGCCGAAATTCGGGTATTCTTGGATCATTTTTTAATAGACCAATAAGGCCTACATTTTTTCCTAACATTGCAGGTGCTCCGTCAGTTGCTACACTTACCAAATTATTCAGTGGAATATCTGTATCTGACAATATATTATCAAGGGCACTCTTAGTATCAATACCACGAGTAGTATTTTTAAGTGCTACCAAATCCAATAGTTCTTCCTTTACGATTAAAGATTCGGAAACGTATCGGATAAATACAGCTAACTGGGGGGGTGTCTTGTATATCGATTGATTCGTCAAGGGCTAAGCTGAAAGCTACACTATTTTTACATCTACTTGTAGTCGCTGTTTAATATCTTTACTTATTTCCGTAATACTTCGCTCAGTGGTATGACGTGATACTGGAACATTGCTAAATAATCTGTGCAATTTGATATTTAAAGGATCCAGCATTTTAACCACCTGTTCCATATTCTTTTTGATAAATTTTCCCTCAGTGTAAGGTCGTTTAGCACGGGCGATGTTCCAATCGATCATGAAACTAGTCTCGGTAGTATTATCAGCTTCTGAGCTAAAAGTTGATAATAATGTTTGCTGATTACTTAATGCAGATTTTAAAGAGTTTATTTTATTTGTTCGGATGTTGGTATTCAACGGATAATTATCCAAAAATTTACTATGGTTTTTTTCGTGATGCCGTTTTAAATTACTGGTTTTATAATAAGCAAGTGATTCATTGCAAATAAGACACAAAGGTTTTCCCCCTTTATCGATGAATGCGTATGCTTCAACCCATTCTTGCCTGAAGCTACGATTTTATCCGTCATATCTCCTTTTTTTGTGGTCTGACATATTTAGCAGTTAAATTAAAAAACGGAGTATTCATAAAAAACACGCAAAATATTATATTTCGCTACAAGAGATGAAATCACCGTTTTTTTCTTGCAATTTCCTTAAGTTTTTAATTTCGTTTTTGGTTTAGGGTAATATCTTACTGTCGTAGATATAGAAGCGGTTGAGGTAGCATATGTCGGATTTGCGCGTGTTTTTAATTCTATTTAATTATGGACTTATTTATTTTTTAATTGGAATATTAAAGGATACATTAAATTTAACGTCGGCAAATTGCCTAAAGATAAAATATCAAAAATATTGTTTATAAAAAAATTGCAGAAAAAGATAATCATAGAAAAGAAACGAATCCAAAAGGAAAGACTTGATTTTGAGAAAGATTTTTTTGCATTAATTTGAAATGAATACAGGTGATTTTATTTTTAGTCCACTAGAATATGTTAAACGTATAACCTTAAATAATAAAATTAGTTAAATTTATTTATAACAGCGGATTATACTTAAACTTGATTCGCGAAGTAAAGTAGTATCAAACTAAAATAAAGTCGCAAAAAACTCCAATAGTAGTAACTTCGACAGGACGGACCTAAATATAATAAAATGATTGCATTAAATCATATTATATTATTATTTTAAATATTTTATTTTACTTGTTATATTTTCATATTATATTAAACAGCATTATAAATTATATGTATTATTTCTAATTTTATTACAATTTTTATGAATTATTAAATATTATTTAATTTTTTTCATTTCTTTTCGAGAGCCGCATTTATTCTTTTAAAGAGCCGCATGCGGCTCGCGAGCCGCGGTTTGGCCATATGTGCTCTATAATCTATAGGTATTCAATGTAGAATGTCTATTATATTGTGTGTGCAATAGTTCAAGAGTTTTTGAGTCTTGATCGCAGCGTGATTTTGTAGAACATAGTTTATTAGCTTTATAGCCACACATTATCTCATTTTAAATGTGTTTCGAAAAAAATTATACTTTTCATGATGAATTATGTAAAACATTATTATATCTGTATCTAAATATTACAAACAAAGTTTCTGCACTCTGAACATGTTTATTGCAAATAAAGTTAGTAAGCTCACCTTTAGAAACGCAATCAAAGACAAGGTTCTGAAGCTAGTTCTGGTCAAAACTTAAGCCTAATGAAGAGGACTATATTCGTAACTGGTATGTTTCAGAACATGGATATGCATGCTTCAAAATAGCACATTTATTATGTGCTATGAAGGCTAGTTACAGGTACTACACACATTTATATAACATAGCATTCAAGACACATACAACCTGGTAAAATAACCTACAACCTGGTTGGACAGTAAATTAACATTAGTTAATTCTTCAATACTGTAAAAAATAAATCAAACCAGGCCTTGTTGTAATAGAGTGCGACAACGAGCATATATTTAATTGTCTCATGAGTCATGACTGTGCTACCAAAAGTTGTGATAGATACGCATTCGATCTGTACCGCATTTGATCTGTATTGTATCTGAAAAATATAATGGTATAGACAAGCCAGAAAGCATTCGCGTTGCTAAAAACACAAAACATAAGGATATGTGTATTATATGGAAATTTAGATAAAATAATATATATTTGGTAAATGGTGAGCAGGTTGCTGTAATATCAACGTTAAGTGAAATATAGATGAGAGAATTGATTTGCAAATAAAGGAAAACTCCCAAACAATAATTCTAACGACTCTCCATCAATTTTCATCACTGGACATCGCTATTTCACCATTCGGTGACACAGTAACAGAAGACCAGCTTTAGGCACTGGTCGCAGAGTCGATCGCAGCCGCTATATGTTTGAAAAAAATACTGAAGGCACCAAAAACCTACACCCTTTCCAACTCGCTTTGCGTCTTCAGCGGATACGCCACAGATCAAGCATGTAGCACCCAAAGTCCCTGCTTTCTAGTCTGAAGAACCGGACTAATGGTTCACAATCCTAGAAGGGCAATTTTGTTCCGAATTATCAAATCCCAACAAACTAAATACAGCCATGTACTTAGCATGATTACGTCCACACTGGCAAAATGAGTCAGTGATGTCTTGCCCTAAGGGGTTTGCAAATACCTGCGGTATCTAATCTTACCGCTTCTTCTTCTCTTTTTTATTCCTCTTCCTCAAGTTAGGGAAAATTCTAGAAATTGGAGATACAACTTCTCAAAGCCATTCAAAGGCAAAAAATCTCCCAACCTCCTCACTAATACCGGAGTAGATCTAAGGATCGAAACGGTAATTGCAGAATAAATTCCAATCGAAATTATCGCTCTTCCATGCAACCTCGGATCGGGTCGCAAACAGAATTGTTTAATGGTATCTATCTGCTACTACCATCACACTTTCAAGGAGAGAGCCCGTAAATGCGACTCAGAATGAAAATGTTTTCCAAAGCAGTCTAACTCCACTGCCTCTACTTCTTCTGCAAAAAACGATAAGGCTCATCACATTTGACGGCGTGTGATAACAGTATCTCCCAACTACGTCTCCTGGTCCTCAATTCTTCTTCGCAAAGGCGTTTTCGCTTTGATACACTCGCAATCGTGAATGAAAAATTCCCCCGAATATAAGACTTTTTCCTTTACGCAACTAACGCGATTAAGATTAGCACGTATGGTACACGGTCTCTCAACCTAAGCATTGGTATCAGACGAGCGTTGTGTTAGACTTTTGTTATCGCCGATGTTACCATTCCAATTCTCGGAGCAGATGTCCTCAACAAATATGGCCTTTTAGTAGATATCAAAGATTGATGTCTTGTCGATCCACTTACCTCCTTTTTTTTGGCTAAACTCTCCTCTTCTCCAGCACCTTCTTTAACTTTGATCAACGATTCGATCTATATAGACGTCTGTATAACGTTCTATATAACGGTCTATATAACGTCCAAAAACAATCTCGCTAAACCTGTGAAACATAACGTAACTCATGTTATCGAAACACATGGTCCTCCCATTTCCGACAAATGGGCCATTGCAAAGGCAAAATTTGATCTTATGTTATCCCAAGGCATTTGTCGACCATCTAACAGTCCTTGGCCTCTCTTCTTCATCTAGTTAAAAAGAAGTACGATGAGTGGAGTGAATTCCCGATAAATATCCTATCCCGCATATGCAGGATTTTTCGCATCAACTTTATGGATGCAAATTTTTTTCCAAAATCGATCTCATCCGTGCACGTCATTAAATTCCTATTGATGAGCGCGATATTGTAAAAAATGCAATTTTCATTCCGTTCGAACTCTACGAATTCGTTCGAATGACTTTCGGCTTGCGAGACGCTGCGCAATTTTTCTAACGGTTTATGCACTCCCTTCTCCGAGACTTAAATTTCTGTGTCATCTGAAACCTTTGAAGAGCACATCAAACATCTCACTACTGTTTGTGAGCGTCTTCTGACGCTAATCTCATTATCAACGTTGATAAATTCATCTTCGCTGAAATCAACGTTGGCTTCCTTGGACACGCCATTTATACAACTAGAATCAAATCTTCTTATGAACGTGTCGCTGCTATTACGCACTACGAACGACTCGAAACTGTTATGCAACTTCGTCGTTTCCTCCGTCGTTGATAAATTCTACCGCCGATACATTTCTCACGCTGGTGGTAATCAAGCCATTCTCAACAATTTTCTCAAAGGTTCCAAAATAATGACAAACGCGATATTGAATGGTCAGAAGACGCCATTCAAGCCTTCGATCTTTGCAAGCGGCAACTAAGTGACGCCACAACTCTTTCTTAGCATTCCAATTCTGCCCAACTTGCTGTAATGGTCAACGCTTCAGACAAGGCGCTTGGCACCGTAGTCAGACAAAAGATTAACGATTGTTGAACACCTCTTAGTTTCTTCTCTATGCAACTTAATGAAACGCAACAAAAATACAGCGCTTATGATAGCGAGCTCCTTGCAGCTTACTGTAAAAATAAACATTTTCAGTATCTCCATGAAGGTTGAACTTTCATCCTTTTCACCGATTAAAAGCCTTTCAGCTCTCTACTCCAATTGGATCGCTCGTTTTGGAGTACCTTCAGTAATCGTCACTGATCAGGGCTCAGAATTTGAATCCAATTTCTTCAACGAGTTGTCAAAACTTATTGGTTTTGAACATAAACGCACTACAAGTTAGAATTCTAAAAGTAATTCGGCCTCATCAAACGTTGGCACCAAACTCTAAAATCCACGATAATGGCCTACGACAGAACGGACTGGACACGAATATTACCGTCAATACCACTTCCAATCTCGAATCTTGTTCGCATATCTTCTTACGTACGGACTTAGTATGTCAAACACTACAACCGCCATACGAAGGTCATTTCCAAGTCATCAGCGGCGTTGATAAAAAATTCGTTATTGATCATAAAGGTCAACACATACGAGTTTCCATCGACAGATTAAATCCTAGTTTTAGGGAACAATCTAAAGATGATTTAATTCAAAACTCACCTACTTCGAGTACTAATCTCAGTCGCCCAGACGAAACATCGTCTTCTACAAATGTTGTCCATTCTTCTCCGTCGGACATATTCCAGTCTTCTTCTTCTACCTCCGCAGCAACAAGACAACGCGACAATAAGATATCTGTAGCAGCTAAAATGGTTAAATTTGACACCATTCGCAACAACAGATATTCCATCTTGCATCCACAATTACTTGAGCTGGCAGATTGCAGAACCACTCGTATCCCTGATCGCTTCCATCGTGCTGTAGCACAAAAATCTGCCATACCTTTTCATCTTCGATAATACTAGAGGAGATAGTGGGAAGCGATAACACCCTTTTGGTGTTGTTACGATAATTTCAATTGAATAATAACAAACCTGATCCAAATAACTCTAACTACTATTGTGAATTATCCTGGTTGGAAGGAAAGAAATTTCCTGTATTTTTATCGTATCGTATTGTATCGTCGCTAACTTCATTGTTGTTTATAATGACATTAACACACGCTTTTGTTAATAAAAAAAGAAAGCAGTCTTGGAGACTGCCGACAGAAATGAAAACAAAAAACTGAAATAGCTGTGTTTTTATCGTCTAAATACAACAAAATCTTTACTTACTATACACCACACTTAAACCAAAAAAAAAAAATCAAATTTAATAAAAAAGCAAAAAAAAACAAATTATAAATCAAGAAAATGAGAATAAGAAAATAACAAATGATTACAATTTATCTCACTTTCTTTTAATATTTATTTTAAATTTAATATTTATTTAGCGTGACGATGACTCGAATATATAAATTTTACCCCATACAAAACCGCACAACGCGCCTATAGGAGTTTTCACTTCAAAAATGGTATAACAATCACCAACAGAAAATATAAAAAAAGAAAAAGGAAAACAATAACAAAAAGTATAAAGAAAACAGAATATCCACAAAATATTTCTTTTAAAAACTGAAGAAACTGAAGAACTGAAAAATCACATGAATGCTTTACACCTGAACTTTACTCCGTATTGGTGTCACACTGTGCTAAAAGACAATACCAAAAACCTTAAAAATCTACACTATCGATAAATTTAAATACCGTAAATTGTCCGCAGCCTTAAACTGTGCTTAAATCAATCTTTTGTGATGAAGATGTCAACTCGTTTTGAAAGTGAAATATATAGTCAAACAGTAGTTTTTATTTTCCTTATTTTATTTCACGGGAATGAAATTATGGAAAATAATGATGGGAAAACCAATGTTTTATGCCTGCCAAAAAAATAATTGATTTTCTCGTTAATATCAGCAATAAATTAACAGTTGCAATAAATTTAAAAAAACTGTATTATCGATCAATTTGAAATTCGTAAAAAAAAATTTTTATGATTTTTATAAACAATAACTTTAATGGTATTTAATGAAAATTAAAAAAAAAACAATAAAAAAATGTCTCCAGGAACTAAACTCTCGATCTATAGAACTTCAGTCGAACGCAATATCCATATTGCAATTTGAAACGTTACGACTACATAGAGGTATTTTATATTTAATATATATATTTAGCGTGATGATAACTAGAATATATAAATTGTTTCCCTTACAAAATTGCACAACGCGCCTATAGAAGTTTTCACTTCAAAAATACTACTGTCATTCTTGGATTATTAATTTATCCTATAACTACATTTTTTTGGGCTCTTAAGAATCTATATTAATTGTTTCAACAACGCTTTTTTTAAATTAATATAAAAAACTCCCTCTGATATCTAATCAATTACAAGTAGTTAAATCAGAGACGCCCATCACGGTGGCAACGAATGTCATTAGCTGTCGATTTGGTAGCCACAACACAGAGACATCAGTCTGACATCGTTTTAAATTACGTAAAATGTGATTTAATACCACAAACAAAGTAGGGCAATAGTATGATACAATTTGTAGAATACTTAAAACGTGTACAGAACACATGAGAGACTTAATTGATGGAGACAGAAAGGCAGAGGTTTTTACTTTTATATATTAAAAGAGGCAGGGGGTAAAATACAAAAGGGCATTTTAATTGTGGGTATGTGAAGTTAGAGTAGATACAAACTAGTTTGCATTTGCTTAACGGAGGATATGGGACAACTGTTAAAAATGTAACTAGCATCTTGGTTTATTCCGATTTGAGAAAGTGAACGTTAATCGAGAGAGAATTTCCAAAAATAATCTTAGTTTTGAGTTATCTAACGACGAAATTGTTTTGCAATTCAAAAATCAGTAACTCTATAGTTAAATTAAGCTATAAAATGAGCTAATCTAATCCTAATTCAATATTTAAAGCTGTTCACATAGAATATATTTGAACAGCGTTGTAAACAATTGGAATCAAAATCTCTTTCATATATAGATTATAACGGTTAATTAAGACGTGCTGTTCGTAGAATCACGTTCACTATGAGCAATTTCACGAAGATTCAACATCGTTTTGACTTGACTCCTTTTAATTTTGATTATTTTTTGTTTATAGATAGTCTTTCATATATAAAATATACAAGTTCTCTTAGAATTTTTTTTTCGACCAGGGGTCTTCACAGGGTGGGTGCCCCTCAATTTTGTGATGTGAGTGGATTTTGACGAGCGATTGTAGAAAAACTACTCAATCGATTTTCATAAATGATTGTCGTTAAATAGGTATTAAAACAAAGTTTTTGTTTTAATACCTATATAACGTTTTTGTTAAAAATGTACCCTGTTAATTTTTTGAAATAATTTTTAACGGTGTAACATAAGAAAAAAACGATGTAATTGAACAAAAGATGGCGCTACACCTTTTTTTTTTTAACTAAATTGAAGCTTATTTTATATCTTTTTATATCTTATTTTATATCTACTACTTGTGAAAGTTTAGGACTAGCGATATTTTTTGTTTTAAAGATAAAATTCGTTGTGCATATGACTGTCGGGAATCAGTTTTTTTTGTTCTGAAGGAAAATTATAAAAATGGCGTTATAAGCTAAGAGATTTTTTTTTTATTTTATATATCAAATATTTTATTATTAAATGAACTTTTTAAAATATTATAAAAATTATATATGTACAACAAAGAAAATATGAGCAATTTGAGCATAAATCCACAAAATCGCTTATTGCTATGTACATTAAATGAAGCTTATGTGGAGTTTAAAAATAAATTAAAAGGGGTCAAGTCAAAATTTCCCAAAAATTTGCTGAGCTTGCGTGAAATTGCTCATATATATTATGTGGTTAAAACTGGAAAAACAAATTACATTTCTTATGTCAACTTAATTCTTTAGGAGAAATATTGAATATGTGGTGACTTTTTATTTAATCGTTTGTGTTAAATTTGAAAATCTCGTTAAACTCGTTTCAAACTTTTAGCAATAGATTAATAACATTTTAGGTACATTTTTTTAATCTAGTTTTCATAAAATATTTTTTTCATCTAGTACTCAAAATTCATTAAAAAAAAGTTTTGTTTTTTCATTATTCAGATTTTTGTTTTAAAAATAGAGATTTAATAAATCTATCTTTTTATTGGACTGTTACTTTTTTCTGTTAAAATATTCAGAATTTGTTATAATTATTGTATAAAATAATTTAAAAGTAATTATGAACAATAAATAATTATGTACAGAAAATAATTATACATAAACAATAAATATTTATTTGGAATTGTTGTTTGTATAAGCGGTTGTGCTACCTACATTGGTATTCGTGTGAAAATTACATTCCTGTTATTACATTATTAAGTGGCAAAGTAAGTACTGATGTTCATATTATTCATATGTGATTGATTGCTGGATATGATGTGAAAAAATTGTTACGGTAAATAGAAGAAATTCTTGAAATATCTGTAACAATAAATCGGATTGATACAAGCTTTGATACAAAGCAAAGTAAGCAGTACTGAATATTAGGGAGAATGACTAGCTAATGGACAACACGTAGCAAAACATTATAGTATTATTATTAACAGCTATAATTGTTTTTGATGCTTCTTATTAAGTGAGTTTGACTATAATATATATTTTACATATTATCAGTATATTAAGATTTTCAATTTTCCAAGTCATTAATTTGGGGAATGGACTTCTAAATTTCAGAAATATTTAAACCATTTCAAACACGAGTTAGTTAAAAGAATATCTCATTAACATTTGTAAGAAAATATAAGATCAGAGCCAAAAAAAAATATTAAATAAAATTCGATACGACATTGAATTTGATATGATTCTTCGAGTGAATATCATATGGCGTCAAAATGATACAATAAAAAAGGATAAAAGAATTTACAAAGATATTTTTCTTGTATCTCTTTGATTTTTGGTCAGTGATTTTTCTTTTGTTTTATATATTAACTTGAGAAAATGGAAATAATAAGACAAAAATCAAAATGAAAACGAAAAAAAATAAAACAGAAATAATTTAATTGGATTGTCGGACCAAAAAATAATGAGACTCTGAAACCGAAAGAGATTAAGAAAAATATAACAAGAAATTAAAAGAATTTTGTATTTTTATTTTTTTTTTTACAAAAAATCTATTATTCTGGTCACCACCTAATGTTGTGTTGTGTGTGTACGAGTGAGTTTATTTTTTTTAATCTGATTCGTTAGAATGGTTATTATTTTGAAAAACTTCTTTTTATGGATAATTATTTGGTGGTTTGGAAATACTTTGTCGTTCCGATTCCAGACTTATAATTTTAAATCGAAATTGTTTGAATTTGCAACAACAAAGAGATAAAGATTACGCATTGGCGGACTTCAACACCAGATTTTATTTACAATATCCTTCTTATATCCATTGAAATACATCAACACGAGGTTATCTGTTGCTATATAGCCTTTTTTAAATCTATGATAACAAAAAAAAGCAATCATAGAAATAGAAGGAGCCCTATTCCCGAAGACATAAATATAAATTTGGAAAATATTGTGGAGTTTGTATTGCATAACATTCAACGGTGATGCAATTTTACGAAAAATGAGTTTTACAATATATTGTCATTGTTTTACAATATTGTCAAATTCATTTATTGTTTTGCAATACGAACTTCACAATATAGTCCAAATTCAAATTTATATGTTCGGGAATAGGGCCTTTACTTAAAATCATTTCATATTATTGGTTTTATTATATGTCATGTAAAATATATAAAAATAATATTTATAATAAATAATATATTATACGTGAATAGTTAAGAAACATCATCAACATTAACGTAACATCACCCCAACATGAGCGCTAAATTAAAACTAATGTTTTTATGCTGTATTATTTTCTAAATTTAATTATGTTTGCAAAGCTTTATCTAAATCAGTGATTAAGACTTAAAGTTTTAAATAAACAAATTGATCAGTTAATTTGCTACCGCGTTTTCAATAACCACTTAAAACAAGCTAACGTCGCAACAGTTCCACTGACAATTCGTTTATTCCCGTTGATTTACCATTCTTTATTTATTTTTTTCATTACCAGGCACTCCTCAACAAGTAAGATGCTAGTTCCAAGTTCATTGTTTGGAACATTTTCTTCCACCTCTACGCTCTACCTTTTAGAACTTTGGTTTATCTAGTTCCGGTCGTGCATGTACTCTTTCCATCTTTCCAGGGTTTGCTTTTCTTCTTTCAGTATTGCCCCTTCTTTGTTCTCTAATTCTTTGCTTTCAACTCTGTTCTTTCCATTTTTCGTAGCTAATTCTCTGCCTTTGTTGTAAATTATATCATACCACCTTGCTTCCACCAAATCTTCGATTTCATAATACTCGCTCTTGGATCACTCTTCCCTTGCTTTGTCTGTTTCCTTCCTTAATTCTCAATCTTCTGTAATCTTTTTTCCTTCTCAGTACTCAATTTCTTTAATTTTCACTTTTTCTGTGTTATCCCTGGTTTTCAGCTCGGCTTCCTGTCTTGAACCATATTTTATTTGCGCACACTGTTTTATGCCTTACTTTATTCTTGCCCATCTCTCTTCACAGCTCTTTATCATTTTTTTTTTCAAATTTCTCATATATGCTTCTATTTCTAAACCTTTTTGCTCAACATCCAGAGACTTCGGTTTCTCTATGTCCCACTTCTTGATCTTAACTCCTCTCTTTTTATTTTTTTTAGGTTTAATCCTAGCTCTGCCATTAGTTACACATGATCACTGTGTATGTCTGCTCTGTGTAAGATATGGACCTGTTCCACTCCAATTCTATATCGCTCATTACTCATTATAAAATCAATTCGTCGCTTTCTATTATTATCAGCTAATGACGTCAAGGTTTATAGCCGGCTTTTATGGTTTTTAAACCATACGTGTTAGTAATTATCAACTGTTTTCTTTACAAAACAGAATCAGTCTTTCAACCCTTTCATTTATCGATTTTAAACCGAATTTCCCTACCACTCCTTCTAGTGCTTCTGCTCCTACACTTGCATTTCAGCTCTCTATCACTATATGACAACAACCATTTCCTTTCTCCTTCAGAATTTCTGCAATTTTTTCAAAAAACCTATCCATAGTTGTTATCAGTAAACTTGTATGACAAGAAAGCATTTTGATTCTGAATATATTTTCATTGCTATGATTCTATCCCAGTTATATATTACTGTAACTGCCAAATTCTATCATTACTTTAAGTAACTACATCTACATCAACTTAAGTACTACTATCATTACAACAACATTAAATCTTACGTCTTCAGTTTGTTGTAATTTAAAACAAAATTCCTTCCACAATTATGTGTATCACTGTATAAATTAAATATTTCAGTCATTACATTGTCATCAGAGATGGAAACCAAAGATTTTTTTCAGTTGGTTCGGTTTTGGTTTAATATTAAATTTTTATTATGGTTTTTGGTTTGGTTTCGGTTTCTTGATATTCCAAAACTTGGTTTTGGTTTGGTTTTGGTTTAAAGACTGTATAATGTTATGGTTTTGGTTTGGGTTTGGTTCGGTTTTGGTTCAGATTCAGAATTTAGATTTACATTTTGATTTTTAATTAATTCTCGATATTCAAATAAAAACAGCTTTATTCCACTAATAAGTCGCATTAAAGAGGCCGTAGTGGGCACACTTGTCTTATAACAAGTAGGCAAAGGATTCTAATTCTGTTCCGACCATCGATAAACCTCGATCCTACAGACTCACTTGGTGTAGCTTCAACATGTAGTAGTTTCAAAAAGAAATGATAAGATTTTTTCAATTTTTGTAGGTAATGTAACAAATTTTTTAACTATAAAACCGAACCGTGAACCAAACCAAAAACATTGGTTTTTAGTTTCGGTTCAACTATTATTTAAAAACTGGTTTGGTTTTGGTTTGGTTCAATCAAATCATTTTGAAAATGGTTTGGTTGGGTTTTGGTTTTGGTTCGGCAAAATTTTGTTGGTTCAGTGGTTTTGGTTTCTTTCAAACGAACCCGGTTTCTGTCTCTGTAAATATGCGTAACAATGAATTTATATTTTTGTATTAGTTTTGTTTTACATATGCACAGAAGAAACGAAATATATTTTTTAAAAAAATTAAGAAACAAAAGAGAAATGGCAAATCAAAATAGCTTTGCAGGATAGTTTATTTGTAATTGAATTTGTTGCAGTCGTTTGTTTTGGTAAAATATAATGCAAATGTTGAGTAACCTTTTGTTATGTTTTTTGGTTAAGGACAGAGACAAATAATACGCGGAGATGGATGAAAATTCCCTATTGATCGTAGGGGAAAACGACATTTTGATATAAAATCACTTTATGCTTAGCTTTCGTTTGTGAAAGATGTTGGAAACCATCATTTGTAAATAAAAATAAAAACATTTGTTTGAATTAAATGAGCAAATTTGTTTTATTAAATAAAAAAGGAATTTAAAATCTGATAGCTTAAACTGTATTGTAGGTGTAGTAAAAGGATTTTATCTGTGGAATATCACGAATTCGAAACATGTATGGTTGACACTAAAGGCAAGTATCCAAATGAAGTTGCTGATGTTATTATAAATTAACTGTAATCGTGCACAATAATACGTAAATTTATGCTTGTTTTTCTCCACGTTTGGAATTATATAGCGGAAAACATTTTAATCACTAATGAAACTGTGAAGACAAAAATTTCAATTATTATATAAACTTAGAATTTTTGTGAATTATATAAAAAGGGTTGATCGTCCTGAACTATAAGTAAAGAAACATAAATTTTATTTATTTCAATTATTGATACACATTGAGAGATTAGGAATTTATGAATAACGGAGCACCGAACATAATTAATTTATAGAAGGACGTCATTAGGTCAAACAGCACATTGGATTCTGCAATCTACGGATTTAAGTTAAGTTTTGTTATTTTATTATATATGATTCTTTACATCTTTTCATATATTTAGTTATTTTATATAATTTTTTGAATCATATTCAATTCTTGAATTCGTTATATAGAGATTTGTCTGGGCCAGATGTCGTATGTTATTATTCTGGGTTTCCGTAACATTATTTTTTTTATACAACTCTTTAATCTCTTAGTTACAATAATCCAACTACATTTTTTCCTTTCCTAACGCCACTAATGTAAAACACAGCATCGTCAACATGTTATTCTCCAGCTTCTTCCCATCTCACTTCACCTATTTCAATTATGCCCATGTTGTTCCTGTTCATTTCCCTTTTTAAGTTTACTAGTTTTTCCGACTTCAAAATACTTCTTTCATTCCATGTTCCAAATCTAGTTTTATTATTCTTCATCATTTTCTCCTCACGTGATTTCTTTGTACACTTATCTAATCTTTCATATCTCATCTTGGAATACCCGATAAGATTTTAACAGTGTGGTTTTCCTTTGCCTTCCCCATAATTAAGAGTAATTTCTTACCGCCAGGACAACAGAGTGCCCTGTCTTCTCTGCACTAATCTGCCCGAAGAGACTGTGGGCACTTGAGTGTTTGACTTCTTATCACGGAAGTCCCTCGGACTATATATACTTATTCCAAATTTATATTTTTTATAGAAAATTTTCTAATGAAAATAAAACACAACCTAGTGCCCTACTAGCGATTACTAACAGAAATAAACTTCAATTAAATTCTGAATAGTTCACTGCTCACCAAAAAACACACATTACACAAACACAATCAATAAATTGTGCATACAAAAGACTGATAAATTCAAATGTTTAGATTTCTTTTCTACTAACCACGAGTAATATTAGTTTCGTGTCTATTAATTTGAATTCACAGGTGTTTCATACTTCTGAATAAGCTGCTTCAGTTTAAGTTAAATTCAAATTTTCTCAACTGTACACTGAAAAAATTTAAAGTAATGGCAATTGGCAACCTCATCTCGATGTTGACAGTATATTATTCAACAATGAAAAAAAGTTAAAGTAATGAACCTCATCTCGAAGTTAACAGTTTATTATTCAAAAAAGGAAAAAATGCTTGAAAACAATTTCACCGTAATGGGACAACTACATGTAATCATTTTCCTGACACCATAATGAAGATTATTTAAAATGCATAGTGGATAAAAAAATGTAAAGTAGTTGAATAAATTTACAATTAAAAAGGCGTTCATGCTCCATGTAGGAGCGTTGCCAGGTTAATCAGCTTTGAGTATTCACCACGGTCATTCGCAACAGCGACATAATTACCATGGCAGCCGATTTTTTTAAGGTCGTTTATTACGTCAGTCTCCCATTGTAGTCGTGGTCTACCTCGCGGTCTACCACTCCCTGGGGTACTAACGTACATTTTTCTAATCATTCCAGACTGTGAATCGGCTCGTAGAACATGCCCAAACCAAGCAATCCTATTAGAACGGATACAACCTATTATATCAGGACCCTCAAGAAGGTCTCTGATCTCAAAGTTATACCGGGTTCTATACTCCCCATCGTCTGTCTTAAGTGGACCAAATATATAGCGTAGGATCTTACGCTCAAATACAGATAAATGCGATTCGTCATTTTGTGTAAGGGTCCACGTTTGTGACCCATACATCACAACCGGTCTAATCAATGTCTTGTATAACTTGAGCTTGGTGTTAGTTGATACATACGGTGATCCAAGGAGAGGTTTAATTGAGTAGAAAGTTCGATTACCTGCAGCGACTCGAGCTTTAATATCTGTAAGTATGCTGTTGTTTGAGTCAAGCATTGATCCCAAATATTTAAAAGATTCAACTCCCTCAATTCGTTCATCGCCGCACATCAAATCTTTCTTCTCAGCCTCTCTTGAAACATTCATATGTTTGGTTTTATTGTAGTTAATTTGCAGACCAATTTTCCTAGCACCACTCTCAAGCGACTTGAAAGTCTCACTCATAACAGCTTCACTTCGGCCGAGGATGACAACATCATCAGCGTAAGCAATCATCTGTACTGAGTTTATTGACAAGATATTGTTATTAGTCGGTAGTTTCTTTTGACGGCACACATATTCCAAGGCTAGATTAAAAAGTATAGGAGAGATAGCATCACCTTGTCTTAAACCGGAGTCGACTTTAAAAAACTTTGATATTTCGTTCTCTACTCGTACACAGCATTGAGAGTTCTGTACTGTCATTTTGCATAGTGATACCAGTTTACCAGGAATTCCCATCGACACCAGAGCAGACCATAGAGTCTCTCGTTCGAGAGAGTCGTAGGCCTGCCTGAAATCAATGAAAAGTTGATGCACAGGTATGTTGAACTCTCGACACTTTTCCAAAATCATCCTTATCGAGAAAAGTGCATCGGTGGTACCTCGGCCCCGCCGGAAGCCACACTTATATTCTCCAAACAGTTGTTCAGCAAAAGGATTGATTTTGGATAGCAAAATGTAGGAAAAGATCTTATATGCTGTGCAGAGGAGAGCGATTCCTCTGTAGTTTGCACATTGTAGGCGATTACCTTTTTTATGGATTGGTATCAGCATAGCTGTGTTCCAGTCCTGTGGCATGGTTTCAGTCCGCCAGATCATTTAAACAAGTTCAAACAATCTTAAGGATAGAGTTTCGCCACCATGTACAATCATTTCGGATGTTATATCGTCGATACCAGGTGCTTTATTGCATTTTAGTTTTGACAGCGCCGCATCGAATTCCTCTTTGGTGGGTTCGTCTACATGTACCTTTGACGCACGAATAAGCTTTGCTCGTCGTCCGACTTGTTGCTGGTCACTTAAGTTGAGAAGATTCTCAAAATAAGCGGCCCAAGTATCTAAAATATTTTTAAGGTCTACTTGTAGCTCCCCATCTTCATTTTGAATAGCAGTTGATCTAGTTTGAGGGCCATTCTTTAAGGTTTTAACCTGTTGAAAGAAGTTACGCGATTGATGTTCCTTATTGAAGCTTTCAATCTCCTCACACTGTCTCTTCCACCATTCTCTCTTCGCTCGTCTACATAGCTTTGTAACGGCTTGTCTTGCCAGTTTATAGTTTTTCTTCGTGGACCTGGTGTTGTGTCCTTGTAGACACTTCAGATAGCAATCTCTTTTGTATTGAATAGCGTCAAGGCATGCTTGATCCATCCATGGCTTCTGGGAGTGGTTCTGTGGTCGTCCAAGTATTCCCTCAGCAGCGCTTAAAACAGCATCTTTGAGCAAATACCATGACTTATCGACGTCTCCATTAATGGTTTCTGATTTCTCCAATGTTTCGGCAATATGGATTTGATATCTCTCTTCTGTTTCAGCATTCTTTAATGATGAGATGTTAAAACGTTTCCGTTGATTGAACTTTGGAATGCCTGGATTTGGGAAGTGGAACCTTATCGTTGCACATACAAGGAAGTGATCACTTCCGATGTATGCACCTCTAAAGGATCGCACATCCCGAACGCTCGAAAAGAAACCTGCTGTTACTAGAACGTGATCAATTTGATTTCGAGTGTTTCCATTCGGTGAGACCCAAGTCTGTTTATGAATCGATCGATGCGGAAAGAACGTACTGGCAATTCTCAAATTATTTGATAATGCAAACTCAGTCATTCTCTCACCATTATCATTCGAATTCAAATGCAGGCTGTTGGGACCCACCACATTTCCATAAGAGATATCTCTTCCAACCTGTCCTTTAAAGTCACCAAGAACCATAATGAAGTCGCGTGTTGGTGTTTGTTTCATAACCTCTTCCAGTGCTATGTAGAAATTATCCTTCTCGTCGACGGTCTTAGCTTCAGTAGGTGCATGCACGGCAATAAGAGAAATATTGTTATATGTACCACGTACACGTAGGTAGCAGATCCTCTCACTGACCGGGATGAATTTCATCACGGCTTCTTGTATGCGTGCACCAACAAGAAAGCCAGTACCAAATTCTCTTCGGGAAGGATGACCACTACAATATAGAGAGTGACTATCTAAATCTTGTTTTCCGATTATCGGCTGTCTAATTTCTTGTAGAGCAATAATATCCATCCTATACCTCTCAGCCTCTGTTTCCAGACTTATAAGAGCATCAGGAGCGCTCAGGCTGCGCACGTTCCACGTTCCGATTCGGTAGTCTGGTCCTTTTTCACGTCCAGGTAAAATTGTGTTTTTTTGTCCGGGTCTGTTATTCTTTTTCTGATAACCAAATTTAACATATGAGTTTTTTTCCGGGGTTAGGGTGTTAACCTTAGGCCCAACCCAAATTGTCGTGAATGGGTCCGTTCTGCATATTAAGGTCACCAGAAACAACCTTTTTACACGTTTATATAGCGAGCCGCTTGATTCAAGACAGACGCCCGCTCCAAGCCGCCCCTGACATGGAGAACAGACGCTTGAGTCACATTGGTTTTAAGGCGCCAATTCGCCGTGATGTAGCGTCATTGACTAAGCAGTTTTTACTCTGCTTGTCTCCAATACACCAACCTAATTCTGTCAGCATTACCCAGGCAGCACGGCGTGGACGTCGAATTTCGGATTTCGCTACCCAAATTTACAATTAATTCAATGAATTAGTTGTGATATAATATAACATCACTCCGATGGAAAGTATCACATCATGAAAGTATCCCATCTTCTCTGCTTCTCTAGAACATTTTGGTTAATAAGCGTTAACATTTTTTAGTAGTTTATCTAGTCGGCTAGTCCTGATGAGAATGATAATCTTTTTTAAGTTAATAATTACTTCGGTCTGAAAGACCTAAGTATTACATTCATGAGGCAAAAGTGAAATTCGTACCACCACTTTTTTTCATTTCTCGACGTTTTAGGACCTACTGATTTTAAAATAGCAAAAAAAAATGTATATCTGTCTGCCGGCCGGCCGTCATTACCTACGCTGCAGGGAAAACCGCTGGAGGGATTTCAAAAAATATTTTTCTAAAAATAGGTATGCTCAAGGGATGGGTCCGAAAGGACGCTGTGTTCGAAAACTGTACCGGAAGTGTGTCAAAAAATCATTAAGTGTGTCAAAAACAGCAAATTTTCATATTTTTGGCTTAAAAAACGTTCATTTTAAGTGATTATTTTGACAATTTTTTGGAAAAAAATAAAATTAGTAATTTGTATGACATGAAATTTTATTATTATTATAGAGAATTGTGGCATTATAAGTTTGTCAAAAAATAATATCAAGTGTGTCAAGAAATGGTTTCATTTATTTCTTTAACCAAGTTTTTGGAAAAAAAAATGTAACTGTTTTTATGACGTAAATGTAATTTAAAATGAAATTGGACATGGAAATTTTTGAATTTGTTATAGTTTTTGAAATATTTTTGGAATTTTGAAAAATGTTTGTATTTTTGATTGTGTAATAATTTTTGCAATATTTTTAGAATTTTGGAAAAAGTTTTAATTTTTGATTTTGTAAGAATTTTTGGAATATTTTTAGGGTTTTGAAAAATTTTCAAATAACACTGCATATTCTAGTTATTAGTAATTAAATGATATTCTTAGGTTACTTGATGTTACGGAAAGTTGGTACGATTAATATGTTAATTGTTTGAGTAATTTAGATGCAATAGAAAACGACAGAACCTATTACTGACCTAAAAGAATTTGTTGGGCATACGAATTTATATTCTAGTTTTCGTTTTTGTTTTTATTACATATATTAAATTATATATTACATATATAGGGAATTATATTTTGTTTTCGAATTCAAAGTTTAAATGGATAAAAGAAAATCATAAAATTCAATTTGGTCGTTTTATTAGCATCCAAAGTTGTTGTATGCAATTAGCAAAGAGTGTAGCTAAAATTAAACTTTTCGTCAAAATGAGCTTTCTTGGTCTGCTTGTGGATTCGGCAAACTTACTTAGTAAGGAAAAAAATTCAGGACATTTTTATTTTACTCGGACTTTAATGAGATACTAAAGATTTCGTTATTTTAATCACGTGCTTAGTGTCTTTTATGGTACTTTTTCATTGTGAATATCATTAGCTTTAAGGTTTATTTACATAAAATGTGTTGTGTAGCAAGAATTATAATATGTGTCACAAAAATAAATAAATACCTGTGTAAACCAAGGTCCCACAACAACATGCCTTCTAAGGTGTTGATGGACGCAATCTTTTTTTTTTTGTTGTTTTACAGTTTTTTTTTAAGAATAAACACCTAATGAATAAATACTATCACATATGACATATAGGCCAATATTTTATGATAGGATAGAGTGAAAATAGAAATAAAATAATAGGTACAACGCCCATTTGTTTTTAAGATTTGTAGTAACAAAATTAAAATGGGACCTCGAATAATTCAACCAGTTGCATATTCCTTGACCATGTTATGCAAAGCTCAGATATACAGTTATATGAAGGCACGTTGCATCGAGCAAGCAATAGCGTGCCATCATCAAGGAATATATCATAGCTATGATTGAGTGTGGTACCGTTGACTGCATACATTCTATCGGCCAGCATAACTAACATATTACCTTAACTAGTGATATCTCACTGCTATTGCAAGTAAGGGGTGTGTGAATAGACAAGCTTCTCACGCTGCACCCTGGATTACGGGAAAAATCTATTTAAATTTGGTAGCCTTTCATTTCGAACTCTTGGCTGTTATACAAACAAATGAACATGAACCGAAATCAAAATCACAATAATAACAATACTTTTCAGCAGCATAAGACAAAAACTATTGGACCCTCAGTCCGTATTTTGCAATTGAACATTGAAGGCATTAGCAAGTCAAAACCTAAACACTCACAAAGATTATTAGACTCAATCGATGTAAACATCTAATGTTCAAATGTACTGCCCAATGTCCAAATATTTTACTTTTTACCTCTTAACTAAAAGAAGTGCAATCAAATTGATTGTAAGCTAATTTAATGTGTATTTATGTTTTGTTTTAGGTAAATTTCATAGAAAAATCTACCTATTTTAAGTTTTATTTTAGTACGTGATGGAGTACGCGAGGTTGTTACAACCGTAAATCAAAAATAAAAAAATTACAAATCAATAAAAACTGATATTGATGATATCGCTCATACTGATGGAAAAACCACTCTATGAGCTGATCATTCATATAAATAGTAATCAATTAAACAAAATGTGGTACAAGCGAAACTTAACCAGAAAATCAATCAATTGTAATTTTTGAAGAATAAACAACACAGATGTTGGACCCTTAGCGACACTTCTAGTATCTTACCTACAACAACAGACATTTTCGTGTACAATTTTTGATAAGCTGACATTTTTTAGATGAAAGACTACGAAACAATCTTCGTGCACAACAAACTGTTGCCCGAAAGAATCTAAATCTTGAACAAAAAAAATTGAAAAGTCTATAATGTAGAATATGATTAAAAAAACATATACATCTCCTACCTACTCACCTCACACCATTCATTTTTCAGTTTATGAATAGACAATTTAGTTGAAAAATAATGATTATATTTGCTTTCCAAAAAAAAAAAAATGTATATATAAATTAATTAAAACTCACTAATTACTGTTTGAAGAAAAATGAATAAACTCTAATGAACCACTTTCTGTTAATTAAAAGTATAACACAAGAAAAAATTTAATGAAAATTGTTATCTGAACAGAAACAAAAACAACCAAGAATATTCTTTCATAATTTTCATTCGCTTTTCATTTTTTTTTTGTTGGATTAGTTTTATAAATTATCTTCCTTACAATTAATTTGAATAAAGTGTTTTAAATTTCCAGTTTTCTTGCTGTTGTTGTTGTTGTTATGAAAAAATGAAAATAGTTTTCTTTAAACTTAAAAAAAATTGATTTTTAACATATCGTAATGTAACTAACCTTTTGAGTGATTTTACTTTCATAAAATGCTAAATGGCACAACATGATATAAATTTCTTTCTTTTTGTTATGCTTGAATGTCCAAAAATTTTATAATATCCTTTATCAGTAAACCATCGATAACGAAAAGAATAGAAATCCTTTCATCACTAGAAAGCAGGGGAGAATATTTCAAAGAAAACCACTGAGAATGACAAACGATATACACAAAACAACGAAAAAGAAATTATGGACAAAATAACCACCCCACATTGTTAACCGTCTCAACAGCTTTTGTTTGATTTAATTTTTTTTTTGTATTTTTAATAAATTAATCAAAAGTGTTTTCAGTTTTAGTTTCCTACAAATTCACATACCTAAAACAAATAACAAACAGGAGAGCAATTATGTGATAAAATTTGGATAAGTGTAAATGAATTGAAGAAACATTTTTTACGAACGTCCCGTTACTAATTCAAATGATTTAATCATGTCTCGTGTATGATCAATGGCAGTTGAAAAGTATGTTGACGTTTTGAAGAAATTCGTTAAATCACACCTACAAACAAATCCTTCGACATTTCAAACAAATCAACTAAATAATGATTCAAGCTCAACAGAAAAAAATAATAAAAAATAACTTGTGTAGTGGAAGAAAAAAAACCTTGGAATAGGAATCCTATTGTGTTAAAAGATTAAAACTGGGAAATGATCATATGACAGATTTTTTATTTGTTATTTTTAAATTTAAAGTGTTTATACTTCGTGAAGTTTTGTTTGTGATATACTAAATAATTTACGACCAAAATTAAATGAGAGCGTAGGGGATAAAGAACAGCAAATATGTTGAACGGAATGTTTCAAAAATCATCGTTCATCATTTACTCATCTTATTTATCAACTGACAAGAGCGAGGTGACAAGATGATTGGTCTTTTAAAATTTATATATTTTAAGTGCCTGTTCTATAATCCCAAATTAAATTTCAAATCTACTTCTCTGATATAGCTTGTTAAATGAAATAAATATTCCAAAAATTAATCACACATATTATCACCCAGCCACAATAGAGCCCTTTTATTTATTGTTCATTTTATCAAATAATAATTTAATAACTTTTTTATTTGATGTATATTTTTATTATTAAATACCTTTTGTACTCTTTCCGATCCCCATTCATAACTCAGTTTTTTTCTATTTACTTCATATAAATGTATTCATAACGGAAACAAAACACTAGAAACAACAACAACAACAATTAAATCAATTTCTAGAAAATGCGACACACACTACAGTCAACAGTGGTTTACTTTTTACTTAGGTTACCTGAATTTAATTAAAAAATTTATAAAATAAAAAAATTTAAACTAGACAAACAAAAATCTAGATTACTGAAAAGCATAATAGCGTTAAAACTGGTTGTGGAGATGAGATGAGTTAATTGTATAGCTGCTAATTCTAGGGCGTAAGCAGAAAGTTATAATAATATTCCCACTGCTAAAATTACTTTCTGTTCAATTTGTTCATAATTTTTAAAACAATATGTGAAAACAGTAGGATCTTCTCGATGAAATTAAAAGTTATGAAATCATTATCGAAGTAGAAGTAACTTGCGTTGGAAGAATTGAAAGTGAGGTACCATTTTTCGATAGATTGTCTTTGTATTGTCTATTTAATGTTATTCTTCTACCATTAAAAATACATTAAAAAAATTCTTCAATCATCAGTTTAGTTTTATGTAAAACCTCCAAGTTTATGTAACATAATATTAAAGTGATTGGTTCGGGAATCCCCCTTATCTATATTCAATGTAAATAAAATTAAAATATTTTTTTAAAACAAAGTCAAATTCAAATAAAATTTGTATAAATTTTACTTAGGAGGATGGAACCATGCAACCAACAACTCAACGAAAAAATTAACATAACGTTTTTACGTTTTTTTTGTGATTTGAGATGAGCCCGCAAAACTTTAAAAAGGCGTTTTCATTAAATTTTAAACAAGTTTCTAGAATTTTTATTTGTTTTGTATTATTGTTTGATAGAAATTTTAGAATTGTGATCTAAGGACGTGAAACTTTGTTTTGAAAATGGGAAAATAATCAATTTGCCAGTTTAAAAGTTGATTTGTGTAAATATCTTCACCAACAGTCCTCAAATATATTCCTATCACCGTATCGCTCTCTTGACGGTAAGTTGTTAACATTCAAGATGTCGAATTACTGCGCACTTTTACATCCAGGGTACAGATATTTCGTTGTACACCCATCCCTCGATTTACGCGGAGGATACGTTCCAAGGGTTAACGGGTAAATCGAAACCGCGTAAAACGAGACCAAGGATATTCATATTAAAAAGATAGATAGGTTCCACTCCACTTTTTTTCAAATTTAAAGAAGCCAAAGAAAGTACAAGGGTAGCGAGATCCGTAATTCTACGCCCACGCCGTGCTATACCTGGTTAAAACTGACAGAATTACGTTGGTATAGTTTAAAGGATCAGAGTAAAGACTGCTTATACTCTATGATATGTACCACATCATGACGAATCATTGACGCCTTAAAATCAATGCAATTCAAGCTTCTATTTACTATGGTAGAGGCGTTTTGGAGTTTGCGTCTGCCTTGAAACAAGCGGCTCTCTTTATAAGAGTGGAAAACGGTTTTTCTGTAAACCCTAAGATCAAAACGGAACCATTCACAAAAAAGGGCTAAGGACCATAAAACTCAATATGCTATTTGCTGTACACAGGCCTCGGTGCACCTCAGAATAATTACAAGAACAACCTCGAAAATGGTACCTGGAAAACGATTTAAAAACGTAAACATGGAACGTTTTGTTTCTGAAAATATCAATCATCAAGGCTTTAAAATCAGCATTCATAAATTTATCAGAGAAACCTAATTTACATTTCATTCTAGTTGGCATGGTAGCTTCGGATATTCGAAGATGTTTATTTATAATTTATTATAAAAACTCAAGTTGGTAGCTATGTTTTGGATATACTGCCACTACAAGAACTAAGACGGCCAGGAAGTGGAATTCATGAAACAGAGTAAACGGTATCACTCTCAATCTTAGTTGTGTAATATTCCTTGATGAGAGCACGCTTTTGCTCGCTGAAAGAATCAAGTCTTCATATAACTCTTTATCTGAGTATTAATCATTTAGGAAGACAGTGCATTATATAATCAAGAAATATGGCACTTACTAAATTATTGGCCACCCCATTTTGGTTTTGTTCCTACACATTTTTAAAAACACTTTAGATTTTAACCTCTTATTTTATTTTTATTTTCTCTGTCCTATCATGACATAATATTTGGCCTATGTCATATTTTGTGATTTTATGTGATATGATTTAAAAAGGGATCGAATTTACCAACACGATGCACGAACGGAAGACAAAGCATATGATAATAAAGACTAACTCTTCGAAGAACTCGTAGAAAACATCCCGCAGCCCGATATAAAAATCATGGTAGGTGGGTGACTTCAATGTTCAAATTGGTAGAAGTACATAGCTCGTAAACACTTACCGGCGCTGGTAGCTAGCATCTTACAAGT
The DNA here is from genome assembly GCA_963693315.1 of Diogma glabrata. Classification (NCBI taxonomy): domain Eukaryota; kingdom Metazoa; phylum Arthropoda; class Insecta; order Diptera; family Cylindrotomidae; genus Diogma; species Diogma glabrata. The sequence continues at coordinate 263,138,638 of OY856186.1, forward strand.
AACATTAACGGATTTGGCGCAAGCGAGCTGGAAATAGTGTATGCTTTAGTTATTTGTAACACTTACCTCTTTCACAAGAGAATAAATGACGTTCGATTATACAAAGGAACAGGGAAATCAAATTATGGAAGAAAGGAAAATCAATTCGATCATGTCATGATCTCCAAGAGACACTTTACTGTAATTGACGTTCGATTATACAGAGATCAGCCCCTGTGGACACCAATTATGTGCTTGTTATCTTTATTAACAAGTTTAAGATGTCACCTTCATTTAATAGACAAGCAAAAACCGTGCACTGTAATGTCGACCTATTCAAACATTCAGAAACCCTGGCAAGATTGACGAAAAACATTGAAGAGCATAACATCTCGTCTGAGATAAGATTAAACATACAAGAAAAATACCAAACGCTTCAATTGACCATTATATATGCAGCACAAATTACAATGGGGAAACGATTACCGATTGCACACAACGAATGGTTTGACGACCATTACCAAAGCATTAAAGGTAAATAAAAAATAAAAGAGAAATGGTTGACAAGGAACACTTAAAAACTGATTATCTTTGCGCCAGGAAAGCCTCAACAAATCTTTTATGGAAATAGAATATTGAATAAAATATAAAATATTGAAAACACAACTAACACGAGGCTAATGAAAATGAAAATTTCTCTGAGAAAAGTTTTCTAGCCAAGATCCACTGCCATCAGAAATGTAAGCAACGAACTTACAGCAAACGAACGTGATGCACTACCAGTTTGGCGATCCCAATTTCTAGATCTACTGAATAGGTCTATCAAAACAATTGCTCTGTCAAGTGAGGTTTTTGTACCTTACCCTACAATAGAAAACGTGCAAGTTGTGATAAAAAAAAATAAAGGCCGGTAAATTACCAGGTATCGATGGAATCTCCGCAGAACTATTTAAAAATAGAGGAGCAGTTTTTGTCTCATACGATCTGATTACAGCAATCTGAGATGAAGGAGATCTATCTGGTGAATGGAAAATAGCTCTCAGTGTTCCGTTACATAAGAAAGGTGTTCGTCTAAAGCTTGCGAGAATCGTGGAATCGTGCTGTTTAACACTGCATATAAAATACTAGGTAATGTGGTACTGGCTACACCCGTTCTTTCTCAGCCGTGTAAACTCACAATTTTCAAAGCAACCAGTGCTAACTATCGGGAGTAAAAGCTGGGCACTGACTATAACTACGGATTGTAGAATTCTATCAATATTCGAAAGGAAGGTCATACGCACAATTTATGGTCCATGTAGAGTTGCTGAAAAACAGTATAGAATCCAAATGAATTATGAAATCTTCTTGGATTCTGTGATGTAATCTGATTCATTAGATTCAACTGCTTTAAATGGTTTGGCATGTAGAAAGAGCTCCATTAGGAAGAATGATAAAAAATGTGTCTCAACAACAATTAGCTGGTGTTCGTCGAAGAGGAAGACCCAGACAACGCTAGCATGATGACAACACCAAAGACCTTCTTAATACGAAATATTGAAAATGGTTTAACTTGTGATTGAACGAGATGAATGGAAGCTGATTGCACAGATGACAAAATCGTTCCATTGGTTGTAAACGTCAGAGAGAGAGAGAGACAAAGAGAAAAACCTTTTAAACCAATTAAAAGATCTTTGTTGGAACAATCAAATTATAAATGAGACCAATTTTGGTTTAAAGAAATGTAATCCAAATTATATTTACATATTTAATTCAATTCAGCTGCAACGTGTTAAATTAACTGTATTAAAAACATTAAAAAAAATTACTTAAATAAATCAGGAAATTAAAATCAATTTAAATTAAATCATCTTCAGAACTTTCAAAATCGATTCTTCGCCTTTTCTTCGGTCGTTTTACTTCATCACTATCCGAATCACTAATAAATATTTCATCAAATATGGTAGGCAGTGTTATTTGACGATAACTGTAGTGGAACTTGTGGTTTCAGGCATAAGTACAGAATTTGTATTAGAAATTGTAGCAAAATCTGTAATTAACATTTGTTTTCTTGACGCATTTCTTTTTAAACTTCTTCATACAACATTAGATCATTTTGAATTCCTCTTTGAAATTTTAGTGCTCGTTCTGTATCAGGATCGATGTTCATAAAGAAGGTTTGCAATTTTCTGCCTAATTGCAAACCTTCTCCAATTAGTTTAGCAGCAAATTTGTCTTCGGGTTTATCGCTATTGGAATTTCTTCCATAATATCATTGTCACCTATTTCTTCCATAATATCATTGTCATTAGATGTCTCTAATAACTCAAGTAACTCGGCGTTTGAAATTTCCTTATCTTCAAATAACTCTACTACATCGGGTATACCAAAATCTTCGAATCCTTCTCCTCCTAGAGAATGAGCCAGATTTATAATATTTGAATACAGATTTTCTGTTGAAGGAATAGTGTTTGTTTGATTTACTAAATCTGGCCAGATGATCTTCCAGCATGCATTAAGGGTTGATTTTTTTAGTTCGGCCACGGCATCACCAATATGGATCGCACAATTTAGAATTGTAAAATTTTTCCATACCTGTGGTACAGTAAGGAGCGGATTGTTATCTAGTTTCCCGAGAATATCTGCAAATGTGCATCTTATATAATACGCTTTAAACGTGGCAATTATGCCCTGATCTTGAGGTTGAATTATTGATGTTGTGTTTGGCGGTAAAAATTCAATTTGAACATTCGGATGTTGTAAATTTATTGGATGACTTGGTGAATTATCTAGAAGCAAAAGCACTTTAAACTGCAGATTTTGATTTTCTAAATAACTTTTCACCTCGGGAACGAACCACTTGTGAAACCACTCTTCAAATACAGCACCTCCCAAGTAGGTTTTGCCAGACATTGACATACGGCCAAGCACTGGTCCATTAATGGTTAACAGTACTTGGCTATTGTTACTGGGCCAATACTAGAACCAATCATCGGCCGATCTATGGTTTACAGAAAATAGTCAGTATATTGTTACCTTTGAATGGCCAAGCACTGGCTCATGAATGGTAAATATTACTTGGCTATTGTTATTGGGCCAGTACTGTAGCCATGAATTTGCCGATCTATGTCTTATTTTTAAATTTCACTAAAATATTATCCCTTTTAGAAATATATAGTTTGAAAAATTTCACATATAGTTTAGTTATCGCCTTGTCGGTTGAAAGACTATGGTAATAAAGAAAAGGTTGGTATATGTTTCCTTATTCAGTTGGTATGCCTTTCCTCTTATTTGTTTTGATTTATATTTGCAATACTTTTATATGCATCCATATTTATTTTTTTTTTTTTGCTGTTGTTTAAATATTCATTTAAAATTTTTTTTTCTTGAAAGTAATCTAACAATGGATTTTTGCCCCACTACACAGTTCATATTCATAAATGTAACTTGAATTTTTGAAGGGAATTTCGCCATTGATCCATTTTAGATCAAAGAAATTTCCTAATTTTCATTCCCTTTTTCTTTATTAATGTTATAATCAATTTTATATTAATTTTTTTCTAAATGTTAATTGTTTTTGTTCTAAATTTAAAATTGTTATAAAATTGTAATTTAATATGTTGTAATTATAAGGGAATATGAAAAGATATAAATAAATAAATAAATAAATTAAATAAATAATGTTTTAATTTATTTTCATTTCTATTTTATTTTAATTATTTTGTAAATAATTTATTTAAATTTATGTATAAAAAATATTATTTTATATTTTTTTAATGGCGGAGTACTGGCGGAGTCAGGGCGGTGTTTGCCATTACTCAGCCATTCTTGCAACTGAACTAGTTGTATGGGGAGTTTTGAATTTTTTCCGGCATTTTTATTTTATTTTAAATTAGTTTGTATTTAATTTATTTAAATTTACATATGATAATAATGTATATTTTTTTTAACGACCCAGTCTTGGTTGCCAGTATTTGGCCCAAGAATGGCAACCATTTATTGTCCGAAGTTATCATCCAGCAAAATTATGTTATTGGCCCAGTCGTGGTTGCCAGTACTCGCCCATTGCTGCATTACTGACTGCCAGTAATGGACCATTACTGGACCAGTTGTACAACCTTGTATGGGATGTCATCCAACCTTTTTTGTTGGCTCTCCAGTACACAGGTTAATTGTCCATATTAACGCTTTTCATTGCATGTGTTATTTATAATTTCAACCACAGATTGGTGAAGTACACATTTAAATGATCAATTTCAACCGCTTTTGTTTTTGGTACACATTTACAATAATTGGGTTTTATTGCGTAAAATGAAATATTAAAATGAGAACGTTTAAAGCAAAATTCGAAATCGAAATATTAGTACTTTTAATGTATATTACTACATAATTTTCGATTTTAGAAATTTTTTTTGGGGGATTTTTCTTAACCGCGTAAAATCGAAACTGCGTAAAACGAGTCTCGCGTAAATCGAGGGATGGGTGTAGTTTCTTTGTATGTACCATTTTATTGCTCCCATGTCCATACATATATTATTTTAATTTACATTTATTATTTATTCTAGATATATATGTATATCTTTCTTTTTGACTATGAATTTGGTTACTTATTGAAACGTAAAGTAGGATAAGTCTTGTTTTACCAAATCATGCAATTCAATTCACACTTAATGGCTGGTCGTTACATATTATGGGGAAAATATGGGGAAACCGCTTTTTTATACATTTTCAAAAATTCTAATTTCGTTTAACTTTTTTGAAATTTTGTAATACTAAATTGATTAATACGAATTTATTTACATCTAATATTATGTGCGGAAGAAGTTTTTTAGCGAAGATAATGAGAACAAATACAAAAAACAAAAGGGCACTTTGTATAATTAATTTTTTCGGCAAGCGGCTGTAAAATTTAACTTTATTGCTGCTATGGAGGAGGCTAAATTCTTGCTTTTTACGCATAATCAAAGCGTCTGTAAAGTAACGCGATATATTAAAATATTTGACAGCTCTAGAATGACATTACACTTTGAATGGAGATGATGAGTTTGTTCGAAACAGCATTATGGCTACGTTCATATTAATGGATAAAACTCAATAAATAAAAGACATTTATCGATAATTTTGTATAGTAAAGATGAATTAATGTTATATTTCATATTTATTTAGGGATATTTCATATTAATAAAAAGTTTCAAAACGTTTGCGCGAAAAAGTAATATATTTTATTTGGAGCCAAGGTGACTTTTTGTGCTTCGTCTATAGTTGTTGACTCCCTACGGTTGGCCACCAAGCTACAGGCTCAACATAATAAGTTTTACTTTAGCTCCTAATTAAGTAAAATACTTTTAGTGATTCAAAAAAGTTATTGTAATTTTTTAATTTCTTTTGTTCGCCTTGTTTCATGCTGGCTTATCGATATTTAAATTAATTTTTCATAATATAAGGAGAATTATCTAATTACACTTGATACATTTTCCACAATCAAATTCACATTGGAAACAGAAGAAGACAAAATTTTAAGCTTTATGGATATCAAAATTATTAAGAACAGCTCAAATAAACTTAATCTATAGATAACCAGCAATAGATTCATCACAACCGACTCACTTTATCATGCTACACAAAAACAAACAGCGTTTCGATCTATATCGGTTCTATATCGTTCAATATCGGCCATATCGGTTACATTTATACCTAAAAATCACTAATAAACTGCCGAATGTTTTTCGGAAACACTATAGTGGAGTCATATTAGCATTTTATATTGATGTAACGCAAAGTTGAATTTTTTTTTCTGTTAGGGACATAAAAGTAGGTGGACATGTAATTATTTAGCAGATATGGAGGTCCGGAAAGGCCTCAAAAATGGCAAAAACTAGTTTTTTGGTGTTTTTTGAGTAGGTCGCCCCGCATCGCGTGGCTTTTTTTTTACTAAATTTATGATAAGGGTTGGAAAAATCGTCGAATTTTCATGAAAATTTCAGGGAACAAGTATTTTAATAGTCTTAATATGGGATTTCATTTTTATGAAAAAATTTTAATTTTTTCGGCCACAATTGGCGTTTTTCATTAAATTTGGCCAATGGAGCCATTTTATGAGAAGTCATCCACTTTTTATCTACTCTAACCTAAGTATAATTAAAATTATGTTGCCTTAATTTAAATGGCCATTTTTGGGCATGAAAAAAACTAATTTATTGCATTTTTTTGACAGTTTACCATATATACGGTATTTTTTATGCCAATTAATTATCATGTATTTTGCATTAAAGTGAAATATGCGATTCAATTCAAATTGATAAAAAATATGTTTTCAAATTATAGCTAACCTACAAAACTCTTTTAGGTAGATTTCATATAAAAATCTACCTATTGCAATGGGCTTCATCTCGGAATTTCGGAAAAATTTTGGTGCCAAACGACTATGAATGATAAGCGGAGACGGAAAAACAAAAAAAAAAAATTTATATATATATATATATATATATATATATATATATATATATATATATATATATATATATATATATATATACATATATATATATAAATTATATATATATATATATATATATATATATATATATATATATATATATATATATATATATATATATATATATATATATAAATATATATATATATATATATATATATATATATATATATATATATATATATATATATATATATATATATATATATATTTATATATATATATATATATATATATATATATATATATATATATATATATATATATATATATATATATATATATATATATATATATATATATATATATATATATATATATATATATATATATATATATATATATATATATATATATATATATATATATATATATAAAACTATATGTGCTATAACGGAATTTACCGGCACTCTCACGATCGCATTTCTTGACCTACAACGAAATTTTTTTCTGTATACGTTGCGGCAAAAAATTTTTTGGACAAGTTCGCGAACTGGCCATATCCGGGTACAGGCTAAGGGGCTAGAGCCAAAAATGTCGAAAAATCTAGGGCGTTATAACTTCCGTTTGAATCATAATATTTTAATAAAATTTATCAATATTGAATATTTGAACATATTTCTATCATTTGTTTCCAAATGACAACCTTGGCGTTGCAGGTTCCTGAAAAATCAGCTGTTTTAAAAATTTAATAAACTTTGTTGTCCTTGATTTGGCTGAAAATGGCCAATCTCACTTTTGAATATGTGCGCATACGTTAACTAGAACATAAATTTTTTTTTTAAAATTAAATAAAAAAATAGTTCAAGTCTAGAGGTTGAGACACCAGGGCTGTTAGAACGAAAACAAACGCAAACGGTTATGCCTTCCTCATTTTTGAGCTAATGTTATTTAAACTCATATTAACTTTTAGATAAACTTTTCAACTATAACCTCAGAAATTTTCAGCTTTCTAACCAAAGAGGTCTCAATGTAATTAGCATTAAACCTAATGCATGCCATTCAATTACAACAACAACTTCCATAAACATATAAAAATATCCCATAGAAAAAATATTAAAAAAATTTCTTTTGTTTTTTTTCAGTTTTTAGTTTTTTTCGGAAAATTTAAAAAAAAATTAAAACAAAGCTGAGTCATTATTGTTTTAAATTAAGGAATATTTTCTTATATGCATATTGATTACACATTTACAAAAGTCTTCCTAAGAGTCTTCCTGTAGATATTTGAATTATTTGAGGTATAAAAGTTGTTTGACAATTTTAGATTATAAATTATGTGTGGTGGTGTTGTAGGTGTGACGTTGTGACGTTGTGAGAACGTTTATTTGCTTTTTGGTGGATTTAATATGTTATTAAAAGTAGTTTTAACCAAATTAAATAAAACTGTTCCGAAATCGCATTGATAAAGTAGTTCCCGTTAATGTATTTAGTTTGGTTTGATAAATTTTTTGGATTATTCTGGACTTGGACTATTCTACTTAAATTTTTTATTTAAACTAATCTGACACATCCAATTCTATTTGTACAAAAAGCTGTCTGGTCCCGAAATCTACCTATTTCTAGCGGATATTCGTGCCGCTTGGACTTTTTTTCTTGCAATGCCCTAAATTGCTTTTGGTAAATAATTAAAATGTTATTACAATTATTGTAAATATTTGATATAAGATTTTGAAAAAACGTAATATTCAATTTTTTAAAAAAATTTTTATTATCATATAAAATACACAGCATAAATAATTTTACGCCAATTATGTTTTCAATTGAAAATTCCACTCTACAGTTTTCCTTTTTTTACTGTTATTAGTTTCGTGTAAATCAGTATTGTTTATATCATCATCAGAAAGAAATATATCTTCTTCTATTTCAACAACTGGTTCGTACATGCTATAAGAATGAGTTTCGGAAATTTCACTTGAAGTATCTAGAATGGCATCACTTTCAAAATAGTCACTACTGCTATAATTTTCATCCTCATTATCATAATTGTTCATTTTAATATTTTCTTCTTCTTCGCTTTCATCGACATTATTTTCTTCGGCAACATCTTCTATTACTTCAGTAGGAATATTTGAACAATTTAAGCCTTTACATAATACACATAAAAGGCTGTAAAACTTGCCACTTGACCTATATTTACAAGAATATTTAATATGTTGTACTAAAATATCTGGTACAGCTTCTTTTGTTGTCGTAATTGGCATTAAGCCATCTTCACTCTCCAACCAAATTCTAATGGATTTACATCATCTCTACCAAGCCATGTTTGAATTTGAAAATAAACTCGTAACGAATGTTGATACAGTGCTTCATGTGTTGGCGGGAGCATGGACAATTTACATGGAACAAATCTTTTACTACTAACTGTTTTTTGAAATAATATATACCTCATTATGCTTAATTTCTTATTTTCTGTTGGTAGAAATCCATAAAGCGACTAATACAAACTTCTGCTGCAGTTTTTAAGAATTCTTTTGCAGAATTCGTATTATAAAAACATTGCATATACTCGGAAATGTCTTCTTCGTATTTTTTTATAATTTCTAAAACAGCTTCTTTTCCTCCATGAAATCGCTGATGTGGCAAAATGTCAAAAAAATGCAAAAATTAATTTTTTTTTCATGCCCAAAAATGGGCATTTAAATTAAGGCAACATAATTTTAATTATACTTAGGTTAAAGTAGATAAAAAAAAGCACAAATTAAAAAAAAATTAATTTTGGATGACTTCTCATAAAATGGCGTCAGTGGCCAAATTTAACGAAAAATGCCAATTGTGGCCGAAAAAATTAAAATTTTTTCATAAAAATGAAATCCCATATTAAGACTGTTAAAATACATGTTCCCTGAAATTTTCATGAAAATTCGACGAATTTTCCGCCCCTTATCATAAATTTAGTGAAAAAAATGTCACGTGATTCGGTTTTTTGAGGTTAGGTTGCAGTTTTAAAATATTTAATCCCCCTAGATGGATTCGAAATTTAATTACAAAAATTTTCCATTTTGTTTTTTTTTATGATCATTAGAGCCCGAAATATTTCAAAAATAGTGACCTACTCAAAAAACACCAAAAAACCAGTTTTTGCCATTTTTGAGGCCCTTCCGGACCTCCAAATTTGCTAAATATTTGCATGCCCATTGCCTACTTACTTTTATATCTATAACAGAAAAAAATTCAACTGTGCTCTTACATCAAATATATCACTTTTTTTACTAATATGACTCCACTACGTAATCAGGCTTTCAACACAAACATGTTTAACTAATTTCAAAGATACAGAAAATAAGAGAAAAAAGATCAGGAGTTTATTATACAAAATGTTTAGATTGTTGCGAAACATACATTGGATAAACAGCAAGAGGGTTTGGTACTAGATCAAGGAACACAAAAAATTTACATCTACGTTTTAACATAGTATAGTATATAAATAGTATATAAATAAATAAGTAGTATATAAATAAATCAATCAAATAAATAAATAGTATATAAATAAATCAAGTGTTGCAGAACACATCGTACAATTATAACATAAAATAGATAAAGTAAATTCAAAAATAATAAAACCAGTTATTCATAAATGGAAAATAAACGCATATGAATCACTTTATATTTCAAAAACAAAAGATTTGATGAGTATGGGTGATGCGATAATTGGATCTCCTTTATTTAAAATCTGTTCAAAAAAGTTAATATTCTTCTTAAACGGTAACCAGGGGCGTCAATTGGGTAGGGCTGGGGGAGAACCCTGACTGTTTGGCCTTGTTTTTTATCATGATATAGATAAACGATAAATGATATAGACAAACTTTACAAGACTTTTTAAAAACAATAAATTAAAAACAATTCTAAAATGTAAAATCCTATAACATATCAAAAGTTTTCTTGATAGTTGTGCTAATTTTTATAAAATGAATGAAAATAATTACGGAAGTAATTTAAGTTTATTGGGTTATTTCCCGTGATTTTATAATAGTGAATGTTTTATAATGGACAAGCAATATTTTCTAACGACACTGGTAATACTGGTCACCCTAATTTAAATTATTGAAAGAGAAAAATAACTAATTGAGAAATCTTCTCTTCTTTTTTCGTATTCTCTTTTTATCAGTCATAAAAGGCAGTCGCGTTGTAAATTACCTTAAACTAAAATATTGTAATATTATATTATGTTTTAATAAATTATATTGAATTATGTAAATATATACATCATCGGCGTTTTATATTATTAAAAACTTGTGCAAAATATACAGTCCAACTATAATATCGACATAATTTTGGTCCTTCGCGAGCGGATGTTATAAATATTTTTGGATTTTATTAGCGACCACGCCACTTGTCAAGGAATCAATTTTCATTGAGAAAAAAAATTATTGGAATTCATCATCTAGCAATTAAGGATTATTGTTGGAACTTAATTAAATTGTTTGGAAATAATATTTCCATCAGATTTGGATGAAATTCATCAGTTTACAAACAAAAATTGAAGAAAGTTCAATTATTTTCATATTCATCTATTTTCGGAATTGTAAGGTTCCATACGCCATTTCATCTATAGTCGAAGTATTTGAAATTGTAAGGTTTTAATAAATATTATATTTGTCAGTGTTTGGAATTATACATATATATTGCCAGCTGTTTTCATCAACATAAATTATTATAACTTATATTATTATCTATATATAATTGTTTATATATATAATATTTTACACGAATAAGAATTAAAATTAAAATACAGGAGTTCTTATCATAAGTGTGTGTGTTCAAGTGCCAACATAAAAGAAATTCATTTAGTTTATATTTTGGATAACGTCAGGTGACAAAATATTACATTTTGTGTCTTGAAATTCAAGTTTGAGTCAAACAGATTTGATCAACATATCTAAGATAATTAAAATTGATGATTATTCTATTTTATATTTAAGTTAAGTAAATGACATTTTAATTATATTATTTCAATTTATACAAATAAGTTTAATTTATAGCTTAAGCAGATTATTTGATTTAAAAAAAAAAAAGGTGATTCACGATGGTTAAAAGAGATATTCCGTTTTTAACGAAGTCAATCGGCGGCATAAAGGGCCGTATAACATATTTTAAGAATCAATTGGATAGCAATCCAAATTTAAATTTAGGTGAGTTAAAATCAATTTTAAATCGTTTAAAACCATTGTATAGTCGCTTTGATGAGACGCAAACGGAATTAGAAGTTCTCAGTCCTGAGTTGGATGATAATGCTCGTAACGAATTTGATGATGCTTATGGTGAGGTTGAATCGACCTTAATTAATTTGATAGATGAATTAGAAAACAAAAGTATTGAACATTCTTCGATTGAATTTAAAAATAAATCTACGGCCATTGGTATGTCAACTACAATTCCATTTCCTGAAATGAAAATCCCCGAATTCGATGGGAACTTTTTATCATGGAGTAATTTTCGTGATATCTTTAAAGAATTGATTCATGATAATAAGACCTTATCAAGTGTGATTAAATTTCATTATCTGCGGGAGGGTCTATCGAAAGGTCGGACTTTTCATTTTATTGAGGATCTTCCTGCTACTACAGAAAATTATGAGCAGGTATGGTCGTCTCTTTTCAAATACTATGAAAACGAAACTCGTGTTAAATTTTTAGTAATGAAAGAAATTTATAATCTTAAAGCAGTGCGTCAAGAAAATAATGCAAGAGCGTTGCAAATATTTATTGACTCGTTTTGGAAGCATTATAATGCCCTTAAGGCATTAAAGATTCCTGTAGAACACTGGGATTTATATTTAATATATCATGTTTGTGAACTGCTTGACCCAATATCACGACAGCAAGTTGAAATTAAGAAACCATCCGATAAAATGATGACAATTAATGACGTAATGGATATACTTTCAAAACGTGCTAGTGTATTAGAAGCAATGTCTATGTCTAACACAGCTATTCCAAATACTAAGTCAAAATCTGATTTAGCAAGTTCTACGACTAGCAGTAATTCTAAACAAGGTTCAGACAAATCTAGTCGAACCTTAGTCGCAACTGACACAAACATATCTTGTTTTTACTGCAAGTCGAGTCATTCGATTTTTAAATGTAAAACTTTTGAAAAGCTGTCAGTGTCTGAGCGTAACGATTGGGTTACAAAACAAAATATATGTAGGAACTGTTTATATAATCATCCAACTAGTTCTTGCAAAATGCGAGGATGTCGAATATGCAAACGCATGCACCATACTCTGTTGCATCGAAATAAAGGCGATTGGGATACACCTCAATCTAGCAGTGGTACAATTCAAACCTTAAACGAATCAGAATCTAAGAATTCAAGCCCTTTGTCAACTCCCATATCAAACAACCAAAATAATGGAACATCTAATATATTTATTAGTCAGCCTTGTAGTAGTAGTGCTTCGTCCGCTAAATCGTCAGATGCTCCCAAGTCTTCGTCTATGTGTGTTGCAAATCAAATTGATGAGCTACTTAATTCTGATTCCATTAACAATTCATGCTTTCATTCCGCAAATCAAATATTATTGGCCACAGCCGTTATTTGGGTACAGGGACCAACAGGAATTCGCCATAAATGTCGTGTCTTGCTGGATTCAGGATCCCAATCCAATTTCATAACGGAAAATTTATGCCAATTATTAAAGGCAGTAGATTTATTTACCAGTGACCGGAATAAGCGAGCGAGTCACTCATATTAAACACCAAGTAAATTTAAAAATAATGTCTCGAACTACAGATTTTGAGTCCACATTAAATTTCTTGGTACTTCCTAAAATTACAGGTGATCTTCCGCTATATCCAATCAAATTTGATATTAATTCCTTGCCGAAACAATTTATTTTAGGAGATCCACATTTTTATGCTCCTCAGAAAATAGATATGTTATTGGGCGCGGAGATTTATTTGAATCTCATGATTGGTGAAATGACATATGTTGTTGATGAGCTACCTCCATTCCAGAATACAGTTTTTGGTCATGTTGTTTTTGGAAAAGTAAATGCTTCAGTCAGTGAATCTTTGGTATCATTACATTGTTGCAATGTCGATTTATTGAAACAAGATATTCAAAGATTTTGGCAAATTGAAGAAGTAAATGTCAAAAATAATTATTCAATTGAGGAGAAAGTAGCCGAAGAACATTACGTTAAGAATGTGAAACGCGATTCAAGCGGAAGGTATAGTGTAGCTTTACCGTTCAAGAATAATATAGGTCAACTTGGTGAGTCTTATCGAAATACTTTAAGTCAATTTTATTATTTAGAGAAAAAATTAATGCGTAATCTTGAACTTAAGCAACGATATACAGAGTTTATTAATGAGTATATTGCGTTGAATCATATGGAATGTGTTGATACTAAAAACTCAAATGATACAACAGATTCTTATTATATGCCACATCATGGCGTTTTCAAGGAGAGTAGTTCTAGTACAAAGTTACGCGTTGTTTTCAATGCGTCTTCGAAAACGTCGTCAGGAATTTTTCTCAATGATTGCTTACTAGTAGGCCCGACAATACAACAAGATCTCTTGTATATATTAATTTGTTTTCGAAAATTTTTAATTGCTTTGTCCGCAGACATCACTAAGATGTATCGCCAAATTGATGTGCGAGAATCGGATAGGTCCTTTCAGAAGATTCTTTGGCGAGAAACATCTGATGTTCCAATAAGAACCTATCAATTGAACACTGTGACTTATGGCACAGCAAGTGCCCCATTCACTGCAATAAGGACACTTAAACAGTTGGCACTGGATGAGTGCAAACATTTTCCAAATGAGTCACAGCTTTTATTGAAACATTTCTATGTCGACGATTTCCTAAGCGGTGCCAACAGGATCCAAGAAGCGCATACAATTAGAGAAAATTTAACATCATTGTTATCCAAAGGCGGCTTCGAGCTTAGAAAATGGTCATCGAATTGTAAGGAAGTTGTTCTTGATAATGAAAATCCAAATTCCAATGTGGTATCTACATTGGGTATAACTTGGGATGCTGAAAAAGATACATTTCGAATTTTATTAAATAAATTTAATTCTTCACCCTCAGTAATGACAAAACGGTCTGTTTTATCTCAAATAGCGCAGCTATTCGACCCATTAGGCCTTTGCGCTCCTGTGGTGTTTAGCGCGAAGGTTTTTATGCAAAAATTGTGGTCTTATCCGGAGATAAAATGGGATGATCCGTTAACAGATTCGCTTCAACAAGAATGGTCTTCATTTTTAGCTGAATTAGAAGAGTTAAAATTTATTGAAACTCCACGATGTGTATGTCCGTTTGAAAATCCAATAACAGTCGAACTCCACGGATTCGGAGACGCATCCGAAAAAGGATTCGGCTGTTGTGTTTTCATCCGATCAATTTGTAGCAACGGGGAAATCAAGTGCCGGTTATTGTGTGCAAAGTCAAAAGTGGCTCCGGTGAAAAAGCAAACAATTCCACGGCTCGAATTGTGCGCATCACTTTTGTTAGCACAATTGTATACGAAAGTGATGGAATCTATCGAAATGTCGTTTGACAAAATAACGTTATGGTCAGACTCGGAAGTGACCCTTTGTAGGATAAGATCTTCTCCATCAAGATATGCGGCATTTGTTGCAAATCGCCTCTCACATATCCAAGAGTTAACTGATCCGAATGCGTGGGCATACATCCCGACCAAGTTAAATCCAGCAGATGTTGTCTCACGCGGATTGATGCCATCTGCATTACCAAATCATGAACTTTGGTGGAATGGGCCGTCCTTCTTATCTGAACCAGAAGCTACATGGCATTTTAGTGAAGCGAAATCCAAGGTTGATGATCCCGAATTAAGTATCCAAGTTTTAGTAGAAACCGTTAAGCCATTCGAAAGAGATATCACGCTGTTGTATTCTAATTACAATAAGTTATTAAGAATGTGTGCTTTATGTTTACGGTTCACTCGAAATACGAAAATAGCTAAGAAAGATCGTAACACCGGAGATATTTCAGCAGATGAGATGGAGCGTGCTCTCAGATGTATAGTAAAGTTTATTCAAAACCAAAATTTCTCATCTGAAATATATCTGTTGGAAGAAGGTAAATCGATTTCAAACAAAAGTCCGATCAAAAATCTGAACCCGTTTCTTGATAACTTTGGTATATTGCGCGTCGGTGGCCGGTTGAGTAATTCTAATCTGCCATATGATCAAATGCATCAGATGCTGCTACCAAAGAAACATTATTTTACGAGCCTGTTGATAAAAAATATCCATAGCAAGAATTTGCACGCAGGACCTCAATCTCTGCTCAGCTTTGTTAGACAAAGGTTTTGGGTGATTGGAGGGCGAAGTTTATGTAAGAAAATAGTCAACGATTGTCTAATATGTTTCAAAGTTAAACCAACATCAATTGATCAACTTATGGGGCAGTTGCCTGCTGACAGAGTTCAGTCTTGTAGAGCATTTGAAAATGTTGGTGTCGACTTTTGCGGACCCTTTCAGGTCAATTACAAAGTTCGGTCAAATATCACATCTAAAGCATATATTGCGGTATTCATATGCTTCTCCACTAAGGCGATTCACTTGGAAGTCGTTCCTGACTTGTCGACAAATGCTTTTCTTGCGGCATTCAGGCGATTTGTATCTCGGCGAGGTCGGTGTGCTACTATCTGGAGCGATAACGCCACCAATTTCTTAGGCGCACAAGGAGAATTGCGTGATCTTCAGCGTCTTTATGATTCCGAGCTTCACAGAACTGAAGTTTTAAAATTCTTTGCTGAAGAAGGCATTATTTGGAAGACCATACCACCAAGGTCCCCACATTTCGGCGGACTGTGGGAGGCCGCGGTGAAGAGTGCTAAACACCACCTAAAGCGTAGTCTAGGAAATTATATTTGTACTGTCGAAGAGTTAACAACATTGGTTGTTCAAATAGAATGTTGTCTGAACTCTAGACCTTTAACTGCAATGTCCAATGATCCATCAGATTTGTCGGCACTTACACCGGGACATTTCATAATAGGGGGGCCGATTAACTCAATTCCTGAACCATCGTTACTGCATCTTGACTTTAATCGCTTATCGCGATATCAAAGGTTACAACACCACTTGCAAACCTTCTGGCAACGATGGTCCGACGAATACTTGTCGGAATTGCAAGAACGGCAAAAATGGATGGACATTAAAACAAATGTAAAACCTGGTATGTTGGTACTATTGAAAGAGGACAACGTCCCTCCCATGAAATGGATCTTGGGTCGGATTTCAGAAGTTTATCCCGGAAAAGATAATCTCGTACGAGTCGTACGAGCGTCGTACGAGCGTGAAAACTCAGAATGGAGAATTTCGTAGATCCATAACGAAAATTTGTTTGCTGCCAATTGAGCAGCCATCACCTGAAAAGTTTTGATTCGCTAATCAATTGATTATTTTGTAAAATGTATAATATTGTGTTGAAATTTGATTATAAACTTATTAATTCTTTATTGTTTCTTAAATTCTTAAAAATCGTTTTGAAATTTATATTAGTATGTATACCACATTGAAGTTATAAGAAATCTCGAATATTTTATTCACATGAACTCCTTGTGGATCACTAAAATAATCTATTGTGTTTCTGTAGTTATTAGGGTATCCAATTTTTACTTAAAATTTGGATTCCGGAATTGGATTCCCTAGTAGTTATTAATACAAATCAAAATAATTGGTATGAATATCGTTCATTAATTTGAAATGTTTTTGTTTTATAGTTAGTTATTGTCATTTTTGAATTAAATTTTATGGTCAAATTTTAGGTTAAGATATTTAATATTAATTCATTTTTGAAATCATTATTTCAAGGTGGCCGGTATGTTTGGTACTATACCTAAAAAATAATCAAATTATATTATATAATTGAGCACAGCAGTGTAAATGTAAATTGTTAATACTGGTCACCCTAATTTAAATTATTGAAAGAGAAAAATAACTAATTGAGAAATCTTCTCTTCTTTTTTTCGTATTCTCTTTTTATCAGTCATAATAGGCAGTCGCGTTGTAAATTACCTTAAACTAAAATATTGTAATATTATATTATGTTTTAATAAATTATATTGAATTATGTAAATATATACATCATCGGCGTTTTATATTATTAAAAACTTGTGCAAAATATACAGTCCAACTATAATATCGACAGCTATAATAAAACTAAAATTGTAAAATAATGAAAGGATTAATAATCCTATACACAATAATCAGTTTACATTTAATTTACGATCATTTATACATTTTTTAGCAAATAATAATGTAAAGATACAACCAAATACGGAAACACTTTAGACTTAAAAAGTTAGAAATATTTTTAGCATATAAATATAACATTACTTACATATATTATCCTTTTTTAAATTTTTATTTTTAAAATATTTTTTAGTCCACTTATTGATATACGGCACTTTGAAATTCAATTACATAATGAATTTGCATGATGACTTAGCTTACGAAATTTATCGATTATATCTGAAATCGTTCGTAATATTAATATTTTACATACCTAAATGTTTATTTACACTATATTGGCAGCTTTCAAATAAAACATCAGTAAAATCACAAACGGAATGTCAAATTCAATGAAAAAGCCTGTAATATTATATTTTAAGTACTAATTTACTGAAAGAATGTATAATTAAATACATTTGTATTTAAAATATAAGAATTTGTTGAATTTTACATAAAAACAGATTTTTTGTCAGTAAAATCATGTAAAACCTGCATTGAAAATTCAATTTTTTTTTTACTGTGTAGGTAGCTCAAAAGTAAAATTATTATTTTTTAATTTATAATTTTTTTTCTCAATAAAGAACAAACAAAGTAAACAGCATAAAAACTTGATAAATGGTATAGATTTGCAAAAGATAGAACGAGAGGTCTACTGTATACCTCTTATACTTACAGAATACAGAAAAGATATTAATTACATATTTAGTAAAATTAAAATAAATTGTTTCAATTGTTTTGCAGTCTTTACTTGTGTAACAAAAGTTTTAAGCTACTATAAAAGTTAAATTTATACCAATTTTTAAAATTATATTTAAAAAGTTCTCCTGCAAATCAAGACAGATGGAAAACGTTTACGTAAACTCTTATACGATATTGAATTGGAGTATCCTTTTATAAAAAAATCAAAATATAACGACGCAAAAGTTTATTGTATTACCAGTCAGAGTGAATTTGCAAATTAACAGTGGACATTATGATATTAAAAGACATATAGATACAGACAAACATAAAAAAGCGTTGCTAAAAGCCGCCAGCTCCAGTAGCTTAAACAAGTTTTTTTGTTATTTTGTTTTCTTGTTGTTATTTAACATTGACAAAAAGTTAGTTGCAATTGGTGCTGATAACACGAACACCAATTTTAGTGGTGTCACGTCAAGGGGTGAAAATTTAAAAGCAAGCTAAACTCGAATTTGAACCAGAATGTATTGGGTATCGGATTCGCAACCCATATTCTAAATAATGCAATAAGAAGTGCTGCTGATTTAAATGGCAGGGTTAAACAAATTTGGATATTTTACTGTCTTTACTGGAGACGTTGAAGGAGTTCTGCGGCAAATAGTAATGTCGAGCATTAACAACTTATTGGATACAGTGAAACTCGCTGGGCGGCGGTAATGCCAGCACAAGAAAGAATTTAGAAAAAGTACGAACCACTGCAAGCACATAACAGTTGACGGTTGAATGTCCAATTAAAATAAAAGAATTTTTTGAAGAATTAAATAGTAAACAAATAGTAAAGGAAAGCATTAAATAGTAAATTTATGCACAATCTAGTTAGCACGTTTTCACCGTTCTACTTTCTCGCAATAGAAATTCTAATTAGTTAGTATTTGGAAGAATGTTTGCATTTTGTCCCACATTTTAACGATTTGGCTCTGGTCAGTTTAGAGTAGACATAACTCTTTCTCTCTGAGACAAATAAAGGAAAACAAACAAACAAAAAAACGATTCGACATAAGAGGAGTCACGTAGGGATTGCAATCCCGTGGTGTTTTATGGATCCTGGGACTATGTGACTCATAAGTTTTAAATCCCGGGATGCCCGGGATTTAAAAAATCGTATAGAAAAACCATCCTTTTTTTCTATGCTGCACGATCTTCTGTCGTTTACAAATTCACTCTCTGAACAGTTACAAAGCAAAGATTTAATAACTTCTAGCACAAGCGCTTTAATTAAAACTACTTTCTTGATGCTTAAACAATGCAGAGATGATACTAAATTTAAAATTATTTTTAACAAATGAAGGGTTTTGCAGGACTTTGCGGCATTCGCTTCGATGAAACAACACCAGAAGACTAGCAGAGTAACCAATGTAGCTCAAAAGCATTTTATTTTTATTTCTAAGTCGATGCATTTAAATGATTTAAAATATATGTGTGTATAAAAATGTGTATGTTATGTTTTACGAAAAAAATCTTTTTATGTCATTTAAATTCTCGCCGTCATTTAAATTCTCTGTAAATTTATCACAAAATTCTTGAATTATAACCTCTGCAGCCAATGTGATAATACGCTTATGTATCAATACAGCCTTATTTCACAGCAGTTGTAAATGATGCAACTACTTTATAATCCAAAACATTTTAATTCAGGAACAAGTGCCAAACTTCTGTTTGAACAAACGGCAATACTCAAAACTACCTTACTCTACACTCGATGCACTGTTTACTTTCTCGGTTGAGTTTTCAATATATATTGGCGAGACAACAATCCTTCTATTACTAAATCTAAAGAACCTTTCTTTTACAACTCTAAAACCAGATGCTTGAAAGTTAAAACTTAACTTAAATTATAATTGAAATCGTTTTATACAACGACTTTATCTTTTGAAAAGGCTTTCTAATTATCTGTCGTTGTGGCTTTCACTTTCAATTAAACGAAAAAATATCAACATTGAAAACCAACAAATCATAACAATAAAAATTTACTCAATTATAATTAATGCGAATACCTTATAGTCAAATATTATAAGGTGAAACACCCCCTTCCTTCAAATGATAGTAAGATCTACGCAGAATCATATACTTTTATTTTGGTGACCGTTTAAAAAATACAAAAAAATTATTTGTTTCACATAGCAAGAAAAAAAAACAGAAAATTGATTACGCATATAACTAGTTAAATGATTTGAGGGGAAAACAACATGTGACGTAGTATACCACTATGTGAAACTAGATATACAGTGGACCGTTGTATACCGTCAGATACTATTTTGAAATGATCCTAAGTTGTTTGATCTTTCGGAATGAATGTATGATTAGTGTGTTGTCTGTTTGTTTTTATATTTTAAATGAAAATAAATAAAGTTGAACAGATTTTTTTTGGTCGTTATAAATTATATACTTTTATTCCTTTTTACAATAACTAGTAATTAAGTTTTTGGTTTTTGTATTATTCTTGTTTTTTGTACATAGGTTTAAGTATAAACAGAAGCATTGAATTTTTTAAAGTTGCAATACATACCTGGAAACTGGTTGTGTACCTGATATACCTAAAAATTGGGTGTGTTAAAGTTTAACGAAACTGTTGGGTGTTAATGTTGGGTAGGTAAATGGGTGGAAGGGTGGCAAAAACGCATGGGATCTTGATGAAACTTTTGGTATATGATCCAGGATAACTTGAAAATGAAAGATCTGGATTATGACGGAGGGTCTGACGGAGGGTCGGCCAAACCTGTAAGCTTGAATCTTCAATAACTTTTAGTCCTGGCCATTAATCTAATTAAGACTAGGTATATAAGGTTTTAGTACTGCTTCCAATATTTCTGAGTACCAACTTTCGGTTTGCCACTTTTGGTTAAAGCATTTTTTTGAAGAGTTTATCCCTACTATAGCCTACAGCTACAAATCGATTTTCATAAAATTTTGATAAAATCAATATGAGAAAGACTTAATCACCATTATATTGTATACATGGTTGGACGCTCCACCATACAACAGGTGATTTTTTATGTTCGTTAGGCGCATTCAAGATTCGTTCAAGATTTAATTATGATGACACTTTTAAAAAACGTTTCAAATTTTTACGAAGCTGTTGTCCCAGTAAAAATTCATTTGTCCAGAAAACTTTCTTTCACATGAATCAACGCGATCATTAAAACTTCTCATCTTTTTATTCCTGTCTTTCTCAACCCTGTTTGCAATGATTTTGTTTTCATCGACTTCTATCTCATTTTGATATGTTGTTGATTCATAATTTTTTTTGTTATACGTACATGTACGTTTTGTATTTGAAAGACAGTTCCGTGATTATACTCAAACTGAAGGTTTATAGTTCTAAATTTTAACAAAAGTTTTGGAATAATCTAAATTTTTTGATCATTTTTTTTATTAAATTTATAGCTTAAGCCCATAGTCCACTACAGTAATTTCAGCGCTGAAAACAATTATTTTAAAAAGAGAACACAATATGAGACAGATAAATCAATACAAAAAATTATGGCAAGCAGATTGACAACTTAAAGAAAATAAAAATTTGTTTAGTTTTAAAATCGTTTATCAACAAAACAAAAACTAAGAAAATGGGGCGCAGTGAAATTAAAAAACGAAAAAATTGTGATATAAGTGATAAAAAGTAAGTAAGATGATATTTGAATATATCTATATTTTATATCTACATACATTATATGAATAAAAATAAAATTTAAGTAAATAAACTTATTTGTAGATGGCCAGTGGAAGTTAAGATAACACATTTGATACACACATTTGATACATTTGATTAAAGAGCATCAATTCATGTGGGACTCCAAACATGTGTCATATAAAAACAAAATCAGAAAAACGGAAACATTTAATAAAATATCAAAATGTTTGGCAGCAGAATATCCGCATGTAGGAATAAATAAATTATGGTGATATACATCTTCAATATATGTATTTATAAAAAATCTTACAGTTATTAATTTTGTAGATAGTGTTACAAGAACATGGCGAAATATAAAATCGTATTTTGTACAAATAAATTCAAAATACATTTCAAAAAAAACAAAAGTGGAAATGGAACTGATGATATAGTTACGCCAAATTGGAGCCATTGGGATGACTTGGATTTCTTGAGACCATCAACAGTTCCAACTATAAGTTTTAATAATTTACCGATAAGTTTTAATTTGCCTGTGGTGCGCACGACATAAATAGCTTTGAGTTATAACTCTTATTTATAAAAATATTATAATTTTTAGGAATGCACTGATATCAATACTGATGATACGATGTCCGATGTGTTTAATCAAAAAGAATCATTGTCAAGAACATTCAAAACACCAACAAATAGTCATACTCCTACTAGAAAATCGTCTTCTTGTAACATAGACGACGCTATAATTAGGCTATATTATAGACAATATTTCCAAGATATCAAATACTAACAATAGTTCTGATACTTTGTTACCTGATCCTGGAAAAACCCAAGTATTTACGGATTATATTAAATCGCAATTAGATTTGATCACTGACGAGCGTCTTTATGTTGAAGTTGAAATCAATGAAATATTGTTAAATGCAAAAGAACAACAATTAAATATAAAATGGTAAAAATATACACGCGAAATATTTAAAACTCTAATTTTGTGTCTAAACAATTTTATTATTATTTATAAATGTTTTTAATTCGTCTCTTTGACGATGTACATTTTTATCGTCTTTACCCTGATTTTGAAATTGCGATAATGAAGGAGGAATAACAATCTTATCACTGGTCACCTTATTTATTGATCGGGAAATAGTTAAAAAATTATGTAATGCGATGCAACATAAAGTTATTTTAATAGCTTTCTCTGGACCAACATTTATAGGGTTACGTAATATTTGGAACCTGTTGCTTAATATTCCGAAAGCATTTTATACTACTTGCACGTGACAATCTATAATTAAAATATTGTTCCTCATCGGTTAAATTTTTTTTACTGTATGGCTTCATTAGAATTTTTTTTAGAGGAAATGCATCGTTTCTAATAAAATAATAGTCTGATATGATGTTTGAATTAGGAATAGTTGAACGTTTAATAAATGAAAGTTTATTATTTTCTAGGGCATAGTTTAAAATAGAACGATTGAATATTCCACCATCACTCATACGTCCATTTGATCCAACATCACAAAAAATAAATTTATAGTTGGCATCTACAACAGCCATCAGCACAATTGAATTTTGTGATTTATAGTTATAGTATCGTCATCCAGCTGATCTAGGGGCCATAATTGCAACGTGTTTTCTAACAATTGCTCCACAACAATTCGGAAAATTCCATTTGTCTTCAAATTCATCTGCAATTTTTTTCCATTCCTCTGATGTGGTAGGAAATTTTAGATACTCCTCTCCTATTTCAACGCATTATAAATTTCGCCACACATTTCTGGAATGATTCTGCTAATTGTAGTTTGAGCTATCCGAAATCCATATTGTAAGCTGGTTTGTGTTTCTCCTAAAAAATGTATTGATTGATATAAAATAATAGGTGCCGACTACATTTCGTTAAAATTTTATTTGAGTTAATGGTTTACCTGAATCTCTCTGCTGTGCTAATGGATTCCCGCAAATTAGTATTTTGTCGCTCCAGATGTGGTGACAATTTAGAAAGTAAAAGGTTAAAATTGTCTGGAGATATCCTTAAAAAATTTGAAAATAGTTCTACATTAGAACACTTCAGGTTCGGCATCAATTTATAAAAATGTCCCAGTTCTTTTCTCTTTGATAAAAAATCCCTTATCCATATATCTCTCTTCTTTTTTACTAGCATTTTTTTCTTTTTTAATAAAAGTATAATTTAAATTAAAATGCAATATTTAAAAATATACTTTTTACTGTTTATTTTTAATTTATTAATAATAATATAAACTTCCTTATAGTAACAATTTGAATTTGATTTTTTATATTTTATTGAATATCAATTTCGACTTACGTCATCCTCAGTTCTTAAATTATTATTACAATTTTTAACAAAACTATTACTTATATACTATTTCAACTGCTATTTTTTATTATTATGTCATATATTTTGTTAGTTTTGGTGTTGATTTTATCATTTAAAATGTTGTTATTGTTTTTATGTTTATATATTTCTATTTCCTCCAATCTATCTAGATGTTGTTCTTTTCTTTTTTTATGTAATATGGTTAAATTTGTGTTTATATTGGTGTATTTGTGTTTTTCCATTTTTAAATATTAGGCATACCTGGATTTTGGATCGCTCTTATTAAGTTCACTGGTGTGTTCAATAAATCTTTTTGTGAAGGACCGCCGCGTTTGGCCTATATAAAATTTACTACAGTCATCACAGGTAATTTTATAAACACCTGTATCTAAGGTTTGGGTTTTTTGGGTTTTTAGGTACAGTAATCCCTCCGACTGCGCGGTAGTTCCGTTCCTGAAAAACAGCGCGCAATACAAAACCGTCCAATGTGAACCCTATTTTGTATGAAAATGGAGGGTTCGGTTCCAAATTTTGAAAAAAATTCAAAAAAAAATAATTTAAAGCTATAATTAAACAAAAATGAATATATACAGCCTGAAAAACATGTATTACTTCTACAACACTTAAAAAGAAAACACTTCATAAGTTAACAGATAAATTAACATAAATGACATTTCAAAAAACAACCGAAATTTAAAAAAATAATATGAATTTGTTTAGAATATTCTACCTTTGCTGGCTTGAAATTGAATTTGATCTATATTGAATGTTCCAGCCACACAGTTAAAAATAAACTGAATTTCTAATGCAAATTAGAAACATATATGGGTCATTCTTTTACAAACCAAACACATTTTTGATTTTGCTGAAATTTTTTTAGGGCTTTTATATAGGAAAATTCCCAAATTCCCATTTCGCAAGAAAAAAACGATATACGTGCTCGAGAATTTTTTTTTTCGAAAATAGAGCGGTTGTAAATTTCGAGGATTTCGTGATTTTTGGCTGAAAGACTTATTTTCAAAGATTCATAACTTCGGTTCTGGTAATGATAGAAATTCTTTTCTGTGTTATTTTAAAGCTAAAAGATGAACTTTAAAAAAAATTCTTATCTACAAAAATTATTAAAAAATTCCTATGTGTAAACAGTTTAGCAATAAGTCAGACACTTTCTCTCTGACACCTGCAATTTTGCTCTCTCGTGTACGAGTATAGAATTAGAAATAAATTAATTTATCGAGTACGGAAAGACAAAAAATTCCATAAATTTTGTTGTCCCGCGCTGGATAAATTAATTTATTTCTAACAGTAGAACTAATTTCTCCATTGAACGTAGAATACGATAGTTATATCAAATACTCTTGATTTTTGTATAGGGCAATCACTAAAAATCCATTTTAACATTTTAATTCGCTAATAATTTTTATTGAATATATTTTTTAATAAAAATTCCATCTCTTAACTTTAAAATAAAATAAAACAAAAGCTTCTATCATTAATAGAAGCGAAGTTATGAATTCGCTTCTATTTTCCAAACAAAAAATCCCCGAACACGTTTATTTTTTTCGATATCATACCCGTAAAAAATTTTTTAAGCCAAATCACAAATGCGTCGGTCAGATTTTGTTCAAATCTGTTCGGTTTGTAAAAGAATGACCCATTATGGCAAATGTAATTTATTTTTTCATTTTAATTGATTGTACGAAATTCACCTACATATTCTAAAAAAAATTTTTAAATGTCGCGCAGTGTGAAATTTTAATCGCGCAGTGCAAAAATTAGTATTGAAAACTCATCACGCGCTGTGGAAATCGCGCAGTTAAAACCCGCGCAGTCGGAGGGATTACTGTAATTTTCTATTTTATTTTTGTTTTTGTAAGCTGCAATTTATCCATATTTTTTTAAAGTTTTTTGCATTATTTTGAATGTTGTTTTATTATATGTTACGCCTATGTATTTTTTGCCTGCTAAGTTTTCTTCATTCTTCAATGTTGTTAGGGTTTGCCAATTTTTTTTGGTTTTATGTTTTCTATTTAATGTGTCAATTATTTCGTTTTTTATCCGTTTTTACTGGCTATGTATTTTATGTTATTTAATTCGTCTTTATTATTTTCTGCATTCATTGGTATGTTGTTCAATCTATTGATTATGTGGTTGTATGCAGCTAGTTTATGTTGGTTTGGTATGGATGATGTGATTTAATATTTATTGTTTGATCCGTTTAGGTTGGTTTTCGGAATATTTTGAATGTGTGTTTTGAATCTAAATTTTTGATTGATAAATCCAAAAAATTTATTGTGCTATTTTCTTCATTTTCTAACGTGAATTTAATGGAAGGTTCTATGCTGTTTATGTATTGGTGTAATAGATTAAGCTGTCTATTCGTTCCTTTGAATAATAAAATTATATCAACGTAGCGATGCCAATTCAAAAGTGACAAAAGCATACAAACAGTGAATAATATGGAAAACCATTATTAAATTTTTATGCTTCATTTTGAAATAAACGTCTAATTTTTTAAAACAAAAGTGAAGTTAACTACATATTAAAATAAACTGTTTTTCTCATGTTTACCAACAAAAGTTTATAGCATTATAGCATTATTTTAAAATGGGTCTTATTTTTAATTATTTGTCCATGAATTTCAGTTGTAATTGAATTTTTAAGTATTCATATGAAATAATAACAGTTTATTAAACATTAAAATTAATTTTTAGATTTTAAAATATGGTTTTATAAATTCGTCAATTTTAAGCAACCATAAATTGCAAAGAATTTCAGCGCTTAAAATGTGTTTATAAGAAAAATTGCAATTGATTTAGTAATTGAGAAAGGGACAAAATATATTATTTTCTCACGTATTTTTCCATAAACGAATTTCAGCGTTAGATTCAGCGCTGAAAATTACATAGTGGACTATGGGCTTTAGTTTGAAATAAAATAGTTAGTCAAATCTTAGTTTAGTTAGATAAACTTTATTTTTAATTAGTCAAATTACTTTAATTTAAGGAAATTAGAAATATTAGACACGATATTAAAATTTTTTTTTTCATTATAATTTAACAGAAATACGGAAATTTTGGAAATATACAATGGTGATACAAAGTCGCTCTTGGTAGAATGTATGTAAAAGGTATAGACAGTTTTTTTACTTGTGTTCCGTTTGATAAGTTCATAGGAAAATTCGACAAGAATAAGTTATAAAAATTTGAAGGGGAAGTGAATCTAGTTTTTTTTTAATAGTTTTTAAATATAAACATTAAACACCTAATGTACGTTGAAATTATTTGATAAGAAAAAGTGCTTTCATAAACTTCTGTTTTTTTTTATACATATTAGAAATACTTATAATTCTAATCATTTGTGTAATCATAACATAATTTCAAATATAACTTTTTATTACTATCGATACATGGCTTTATCATTCCAGCTGTGTGCGTGAGATGCCGTTGTTGTGTGCAGTTTGAACAGGTTCGTACCATAATTAGCAATACGATCAACTGTACATTTGGCGCAACGATGTTTTAGTTTTTACTATTTCTATTCAACAAACGCCCGGACCAGAGGTGCAACATTGTTATTTATCACTTGTATGCAACAATCGCCTGGACCAGACCAGAGTTGCAACATTATTAGTGTTATTGTGGGAATAAGTTCTAATCTTTAGTAAGTATGATCGTCTGAATCAACGTGAGCATGAGGAGTTGGATCCAATGTAATCATTGGATGAGTGAAACCTTTATTTAATCTTTTTAAGGGAGGTTGTCAGGGTCTCTGCTCCTTGTTTTCGTTTATTTACTTCCGTTTACATAGTCTCATTTGATTTGTGCATATCTGATTGTACTGAACTGGGGAAAATCGCTTCGCGGACACACATAACACAAGCTCGCTGGATCAAAACCTCGCTTGGCACGCAGTCCTCTGATTAATTTATGTTAGTAACATCACTAGCAGGTCCAGTGTTCATTACAAAATATATATGACAAGGAGCGATTAGTGGTGGGAAATCCATCGAGCACTTGTTTTTTTGAAACTCAATAACATCTGTACCTGATAATCGAGTTGGATGAAACTTGTTACCTAAGCATTTAGTACGGTTCACAACAGTTCCGCATCCTAATTTCCGGTAAAAAAAATTTTGTTTGCAATTTGTTGAATATTTTACAGTGTTTTTATTCACACAACTGCCTATATAATAATGAAGTGATTATAACGAAACTAATAAAGAGGGTTCAATTAAGTGTGACAAGATAATGATCAACTATTGGAAGACATCGATCAAAGTGGCAGGGGGTCCACCATAGAACTACTGGTTTTTCTCACTTTGTTTTTAATTTATGCTGGAAGCACACAGAATTCGTTCACTTTGCTGCTTTGTTTAAGCAAAAGAGGACGATTTATATGTGGAGGAGCTAATAAGCTTTTGAGCGATAATGTAAAGTGGTGGGAGCCTGCGGAACACCTGTTTTTAATAATTCGAACTACGCGAAATGTAAAACAATAGTAAGACAGTATTAGAAGTATTTGATGGATGTAAGCTCACAATTTATTAAGAACATTTTGTTTCCACAGGTGTGGTGAAGTCAGTCTATGCATCAGCGTTGCCAATATTATTTCAGGTATCTGGTAACTGGTATCTGATATCTGGAATCTGGTATCTGGTATCTGGTAACTGGTATCTGATATCTGGATACTGGTATCTGGTATCTGGTATCTGGTATCTGGTATCTGGTATCTCGTATCTGGTATCTGGTATCTATTATCTGGTATCTGGTTTATGGTATCTGGTATCTGGTATATGGTTTCGGTATCCGGTATCTAGGATCTGGGATCTGGGATCTTTGATTTGGTATCTGGTTTCTGGTATCTGGGATCTGGTATCTAGTATCTGGTGTCTGGTATTTGGTATCTTGTACCTCGTATCTGGTGCTTGATACCTGGTATCTTGTATCTGGTATCTAGTATCTGGTACCTGGTGTCTGCTATCTGGTATCTGGTATGTGGATCTTTCGATAAAACATATAAAAAGTCCGAGCGGCAGGTATGTCCGCTAGAAATAGGTAGATTTCGGGGTCAGACAGTTATGTGTGCAATTAGAACCGGATTTATCAGATTATTTTATAAAAAACACTAATTAAAAACAGAAGTATTAAACAAACTTTAAAAATAAACATTATTTTATACAGTTTTTGGGCACTAGGCACTTAACCTGTACCCCGATATGACCAATTGTTAAACGTATTCAGGAGACTGTTTGCCGCAACATACCCAGAAAAAACTTTTAGCGTAAGTGAAAAAATGCGACCGTGAGAGTGCCGCTAAATGCCGTTGTACTTCACACAGTTTATTGCAAATAGCTAAAGAACCTTTTATTCCAGATGTCTGGCTTTTTAAAAAATGAAAGTATATGTTCAAATAATTAATATTTTTAAATTTTATTTACATATGTTGCCCCAAACGACCGTTATAACGCTTTGTTTTTGACAGTTTTAAGGCTCTAGACGCTTAACCTGTACCCGGATATGGCCAGTTGTCGAACTTATCCAAGAAATTGTTTGCCGCAACACGTTCAGAAAAATTTTTGGTCTAGGTCAAAAAATGCGACCGTGAGAGTGCCGCTAAATTCCGTTATACCTCATATATATATATATATATATATATATATATATATATATATATATATATATATATATATATATATATATATATATATATATATATATTATATATATATATATATATATATATATATATATATACATATATATACATATATATATATATATATATATATATATATATATATATATATATATATATATATATATATATATATATATATATATATATATATATATATATATATATATATATATATATATATATATGTATATATATATATATATAGAGCAGTTCCATACGAAAACGATCACTTGTTGGACGACACTTTTTTTATTGCAATTTCACCATGCTTATACACATTCTCTGAGTCAACAACCCGACTAGAAATTAGATCAGTATAGGGTCCGATCCGGATCAGGATTGCCTGAAGACTGATCAGGGATGAATCAGGCCTCCTGATCCGGACATGATGAAAAATCGTCACGCCGTACAGGATCCGTACAGGATCCGTTTAAATGATCCATGCCGGATACATTTCAAAGATCCATTCCGGATCCATTTCAAAGATCCATTCCGGATCCATTTCAAAGATCTATTCCGGATCTATCTTAAAGATTCATGCCGGATCCATTCAACAGTTTCATGTCCGGTCTGCTCAAGAGATCCATACCAGATCCGTTCAAAGGTTTAGAATTAATTTTGTTCTTAAATAGTAATTTGACATTAAATAAATGAAAAAAATATTACAATTTTTCCTTAATTTTGTTCATAATTTCAAGTACACTTCAAATGCTTATAAATTTAAACACTCAGAAAAAAAAGATAGCTTATTTAACGTAAAGTATATGTAAATTTAACTGAAAATGGCGTACGAATTGAACTAAACAAAATTGACTAAGTAAAATCTACTTAAAAGCATGTAAAACATTTTGCGCTGTTATGCTACTATTATGCTACCATCTTGTCTCACCAAAAAAATGAAAAAAATTTAGTTTTTTTGCAATTATTAATCGTTTTTTTATCAATTCAGGGTGAGAGAATTTTATACACGGCAATTTTATTACATTTTTATTATTTTTTTAAAATAACATAAAAATGATTCCTTTTTATTCATAAAAATTCAATTTCACAGCATTTCAATTTAACGATACTGTAGTTGTTTTAAAATTATGTAGACCTAAACATTTCAAATTTATTCCGACAATAATAATAATGTAACTAAGGTAACACAGAAATAACAATTATATATATGTCAAATTCTTTTTGCCAAAACATTGTTCTGACATTTTTTGCTCTCAGATCAATTTATTATTTGACATTACGTGTTAAAAAGTGAGTTTTCACCCTAAAAAGATAATTCAGTTATACCAAATAACGAATTTATTGTTTAATGAGCAATATTATATACATAATGGATCAGGTAAAGAACTAAATTTGTATTATTATCCAACTTAGGACATCGGATAAGATGAGTTTTTTCGATCAGAAACTGATCGTATGACTGGATCACCGGATAAAGTACTGCACGCTGATCAGTAACTGATCAGATAGCCGGATCAAGGGAAACGGTACTGTACGCTGATCCGGAACTGATCAGATAGCCGGATCAAGGGAAACGGTACTGTACGCTGATCCGGAACTGATCAGATGGCCGGATCAAGGGAAACGGTACTGCAAGCTGATCAGTAACTGATCAGATAGCCGGATCAAGGGAAACGGTACTGTATGCTGATCCGGAACTGATCAGATAGCCGGATCAAGGGAAACGGTACTGTACGCTGATCCAAAACTGATCAGATGGCCGGATCAAGGGAAACGGTACTGTACGCTGATCAGGAACTGATCAGATGGCCGGATCAAGGGAAACGGTACTGTACGCTGATCAGGAACTGATCAGATAGCCGTATTACGGAAAATCTGATCCGGATCTGATCATAATCCGGGTTCTCTGAACTAATTTCCAGTCGGGAAATCGAAGTTTAGGTATAAATGAATTTGAATTTGACTTGAATAAATCCTTAGGCAGTTTAAACGCAACCATTACTTCGTTATAGGAAAAAGTCCTATTTCAAACAGACGGTTAAGGAGTAAAACATATAAAAAGAGATAATTGGAAACCGTAACGCAGGTCATTGCTTCAAAAATATTTCAACAGTCAAATGAAAGTGATTACAGTGAAGAGAATGATGAAGGACAAATAATTCAGCAATTGAAAGATAAAATGCGAACAACAACCAGCAATTCAGAAAAATATTTGATTCTTACTGCTTTACCGATGTCATGGTCTATCCGAAAAATAGCATCAGAATTTAATGTATCATTTTATATGGCGAGAAGAAGTAACTTATTGATTAAAGAAAGAGGTGTTTTAGTGACTTCTTCAAAGAAATTAGGATCAATAACACTGAGTGAAGAAACAGTTAAAATAATACAATCTTTTTATTTGGAGGATAAGAATAGTCGGGCTTGTCCTGGTAAACGGGATTGCGTAAGAACTACTGAGGATAGTTTAACTATAAGCAACGCAGACTTTTGCTTTTCAATTTAAAAGAAGGATGAAATGGTGAAAGGATGAAATTAAAGTTGGTTTTTCTAAATTTGCAACACTACACCCTAAAGAATGTATTTTAGCTTTGGATAGAAATGGTACACATTACGTATGTGTTTTTATGTATCATCAAAATATAAAGATAATCTTCCAACCCATGACAACACTTCATATATTTGATACATCCATTGACAACTACAAAGATTTATTGCTAAAAATATTATGCGTAAATCCAACTGAAAAATGCTATTTGAGCCAATAGTTAGTTGGTTAAATTAAATTACTTAACAGAGATAGAAGATTATCATTTTTCTAAAGATTTAAATTTATCATGAAAAAGCAAAATCGAAACTATTTTGAATATACAATTTATTTGAGTGAAGAAATTTTTTTTTTTGTTGAATTCTTTTTTCATTTCTTTCTTCCACTCAATTCGTCAAAGATCAACCATAATTTCAGATAAACGATGATCACTCATTTTTTCGTTTCTTTTAAAGATTGATGTTCGTTTTGTAGTAAAAACAAAATAAAAAAAGATAAAGTGAACTCTTTTTTCTCAAATTTATCTCGTCAAATTGAGGATCCGTTTTCATTTGAGACTCAAAAGAGTTCAATTTTGATACTCAAAAGATGATGAATGAAGAAAAAATCGATATAACATTTTTGAGGATGATTTGATTTGTATGGAAAGCGAAAACATTTGTAAGAATGATATTATATATGGATACTTTGATAAAATTACTGAATAAATTTAATTTATGGTACTGAGCTTGAAATATGTAAATTTGGTTTTGATAAAGAATTATTTCGATGTTTATTTTGCGCTGTGAATTTTATATATTTTTTAATTAATTGGACATGTTTAGCATGCTAAACGTAAAATATTCTTTACTTAAACTATTTTAATAGCCGAAAATACAATGTCAATTAGAACAGCAAAGAATTTGGGCAAATGAAAAGAATGAAGATATTTTTAGTTAGAATAGTTAGGCTAATTGTTTTACATGGTGATGGACATTTTTTGATAATGATTAATGTCTAATAATAAAATTTGAATGCATCAGAAAAAACGGATATAGTCAATGAATTCCACTTAACATTCCTATTAAAATAATCATGTTGAAAAGAAATTCTTCTACAAAGGGATATTTGAACCGATTATTGGTGTGACAATCTTTATGTTCTCCAGCAATGAAAGACGACATAATTTGGTTTTGGTTGGATTGAACTCAACAAGAATGCACTCCAGCATTATACACTTTATGGTAAATGATAAAATTATTGAACAACTTTCAATCATTGCAATCATTGGTTGCTGCTGCATGTGATCGAATATTAGGAGATCTCTGAGAGCCATGGAAGTCACTGGCATCCGCAAAACGGTGGAAAGGTGTCGTCAGTAAGGCTGTAAAGGTTCAATATTTCATAGGATAGAAGTTTAGTATCAATTGAAATATTTTGATGCCAAACGCCATATAATTAAATATTTACTACTGTATTAAATTAATGAAATTATTCCTTTATATTTAATTTATTATCGGTACCAATACAAATTGTTTTATAGTGAATTCTTTTCTACCTGTTCGGTACAAGTTCCAACACAGAACTAACGAAATTTGTATTCTTTTGTAAAAAAAGCAATGCAAAAAAAACAAATTTGGATAATTCGGAGTCGGAACTTGTACCGAACAAGTAGAAAAGAATTCACTATTAGTTGTTTTTATCAAAGATGTTCAACTAATTTGAAAAGTTCATTATTTTAACGATTCCAAAAGGATGTGTTTGTCAAAAATTCTTCTTAATATTTTGCATGAATTGTATGTGCTTGATGAGGACTCAAAAGACTAAATTTTTAATTGCTTTTTTATGGTATACTAGCAGGACCCGGCGTGCTTTGCTACGCTTATAAATAAAGTTTGTGCGCAAACATTTTGTTGACGTAGTAGCAATGATTTCAAAAAAGTGGTAATGAGAAATGATAGCATAATTTTTAATTGTACTTTTTGAAAATATGAATGAAAAATAATCAGCACTCTAGCTAAGTTCGGATATATGAAAAATTGGCGATCAAATAAGTTTTCAAGTAAGCAATAAAAAAATTTAAATGACTTGTTGAATTAGTAGAGGTGTGTCATCTCTATATAGAAAATTATACAGAATAAAAAAAAAATCACAAATGTTCACAGTGCTCATGAATTGTATTTGTTCCCGACACGAAACACACAAAAATCTCTCAAATCACTCACACAATTTCCCAAACTTTTATTTTTTACACCAAATAGTGTAAAAGTTTTGTTTATTTAACATTATGCTCGTCGCATATTGCCACTATGTCATAAGAAAGAAAATTCGAAAAAACTCATAATGATAGCATACAATTTCCATTGTGTCATTTTTATTTTTATTAACTTATTTTAATATGGATAGAATTTCAAAATGTCGTTTTAATTCTATTTATTTATTCGATTACTTATGGGTACATTTTATTTTTTGTTTTTCCGTTTAACGGAATGGTTTTCCTAACGCGTTAGCCACATACAGTTGCCTTGTGAGAAGCACGGATTCTCCAAATCTAGTCCACATACTTGCTGTAACTGTCCTTGTGATTTGTTGATGGTCATTGTAAAAGTCAGTTGCACTGGAAACGAAATGTTTGGGTTCAAATGCCATATCTGTTGGAATACGTGGCAACACTACATCTTCCGGTTCGAATTTTCCATTTAAAATTGTGGCTTCATTGACATTGTTCATCATCTTTTTCACCGAACATTTCAAAAAAATTTGTGCAACTTCAAAGTATTTGACATATTTAGAATTACAATGTATGTCACAAAACACATAAAAACCTTTTAAAACCTAGGTTCTACACCATCATGTTTTTTAAGACGTTGATGGACGCAAATTTAATTTTTTTTGGTTTTTTATGATCTTTTTAAAGAATGGAAAACCAAATAATAAATCCTTTCACATAATAATGTACGACGTAGGGCAATATTTCATGATAGGATGGAGGAAATAAAAATAAAATACAGGAAATAAAAATAAATAAAATTTCGTAACTTTGAGCTTTAAATCGTTATGCTCGATGTTATCCACTATCCTCACTTAGTTTTAGAAACATGTATCACATACAATTGCATACCCGCAACATATTTGGTGTAGATAAAACAATTTGATCATGTGCTAAATTCCAATATATATCATTTTGATATATAAATAAACATAATTGTTTGTCAGATCATACTTTCATTTTTCAATTTCATTAAATTATGTTCAATGTAAAAAAAATTGATCAAAGCAAACCAAATATATAAAACGATATATTTAGATAAAAATAATAAAGGCGAAATCCCTTAAATTAATTATAAGAGCCCTGGGGTTCCATTTATCTACATAATATATAGCCTATGTTCATCGAGAATAATGTACCTTTCAAATAGTGAAAGAATTTTTCAAATAGGTGCAGTAGTTTTGGAGATTATCAAATACGAACAAACAAACAAACAAACATTAATTTTTATATATATAGATTACCGATCGATGTTTTGCATTCATTGAAAAATGTTATAATTTTACAAAATGAAAATAACTTAACAGTGAAACACTGAAAAAATGCAAAAATAATTTCAACGGTAACATGTATCAACATAAATTTAATTTTATTTGTGTATGTAATTAGTTGGTTAGCTTTACGACTATAGAGGCCGTTTTGGTAAGCTGACGTAACCTAGCTTATTATTAAGCATTTTGAATATCCATTACCCACTTAGCATCAAAATAGCAACTCAATTCTTAGATAATGGAGGTGAGGTGACTATGATTTTAACAGTCAGCTAAATTATGTGCATATGATTTAATGGTTTCTTAAAACACCTGGATATACATTGCCTATGTGTATTAACTTCTAATATTATTTCCCAACAAATACATTCACTCATTGTTGAATTAGTTACAAGAAAATCGCCAAATTGACATATCAATATTTGTTAAAATCTTGATTTTTGTAATTCGTAGAATTTGTAAATCAACCACTCATCAACATAGTAACATAAACAGATATGCAAACAGCTATTGCAAAACCAAAACCGAAAAAACCAACCTCATTAAAATAAAACCATATTCAAAAATATGGAGGGGCTGAAATTTAAAGCTCTGAGATATCAAGACTTCAATTTTGGTTAAGCATTTTGATAAAGTCTTCGGCATAAAACTTATATGAGGACATTGTTTTTATAGTTTTGGGCAGCGATGTACATCAAACATAACTCTTTGTTAAAGTATATGTATTTTGTTTTTATTTCGAGAAAGTATTACCAAATCACAAATTCATATTTCTTTCAAAATTCCAAAAATATTGTAAAAAAATAAAATCAAACTTTTTTCAAAATTCCAAAAATATTGCGAAAATTAGAATAAAATCAAATATTTAAATTTTTTCTTAATGACCAATAGTCCAAAAATTCTTAAAAATTCAAACTTTTTCCAAAATTCTAAAAATATTGTAAAAATTATAACAATATCAAAAATTGAAACTTTTTTTCTAAATTCCAAAAATTATAATAAAATCAAAAATTTTAAGTTTTCCAAAATTCTAAATTTAAATTTAAATTCTAAATCCAAAATCTAAAAATAGTCCGAAAATTCTTACAAAATCAAAAATTTAAACTTCTTTCAAAATTCTTAAAAATACATATAAAATTAAAAAATTCTACCTTTTTCCAAAATTCTAAAAACATTGCAAAAATTATTACAAAATAAAAAATACAATCTTTTTTCGAAATTCCAAAAATATTTCAAAACTAAAACAAATTCAAAAATGTCCATGTCCAATTTCATGTTCAATTGCATTTCCTTCATAAAAACAGCTAAATTTTTTTCCAAAAATTTGTTATTTTTGACACACTTAATGATTTTTTGACACACTTATTCCCTCCAGTGGTTTTCTAGATTTCGTTAAT